>CM053753.1:507445-558503 GCA_028658305.1 Pachyuromys duprasi | reverse complement strand
CAAAAGGCTTGGTGTGGAACACCGCACTGGTCTGCCCTATAATCCTCAGGCTCAGGGGAGTGTAGAATGTGCCAACGGCACCTTAAAAATGTACTTACAAAAACAAAAAGGGAGAATAGGCCCTACCTTGGGACCTAAAGGCACTATCTCCCTAATATTATTCACTTTAAATTTTTTAAATTTGGATACAGCAGGACATTCTGTGGCGGATAGACATGTTACGTCCCCTCCTCCTTCTAGAGAGCAAGTAAAATGGAAAGATGTTCTCTCTAATCAATGGAAAGGCCCGGATCCAGTATTAATAAGATCCAGGGGAGCTATTTGTTTTTTCACAGGATCGGGAGAATCCTATTTGGATATCAACAAGATTAACAAGAATCGTAAAGGCACTTGAGAATGATGATGCTGTGGAAGAAACTTGTGCTGATGGGAATAATGATGCTGGTAATGATGACCTACCCCAGAGACACAATCCAGCTGTGGGCAGTGACAAAGACGTGGCCAGTACCAATGCCAGTGCACAGTGAATCGCTGGTTCTACCTGTGTTCCTGTCAGTCCCCTGTGGACGGGAAGTGCCTTGCTTCAAACCTAATGATGAAGCGCCCAAGAAATATACAGTCACAAATTTTACTTAACAGAAACTCTCTGCTTCACCACCAAAAAGAGCAAACCTGATTTCCCTGTATTTGGTTAAATGTGAGGACTTTGTATTACCCCTCTGACCATTAATTTGTCATTTAGGAATGAAATTATTACCTTGTCAAATTACTTAAAAGGGAATTGCGCTATTCAAGGTGAAAAGTTGTCGAAGGAATTGTTGATTACTATAGCCAATTTAAATGGAACAAGGCTAGATCCAATTTCCATGGATGCCTTCGTAGATTGGATTTAAAATGTCTTTAATTTTATTAAGGAATGGGCAGGGATTGCTGTTATAGGGATATTGATGCTTATTTCTGCTTGAATTTGTATTTGGTGTTTTTGTAAACTTGCTGGAAAAAGAACGCATGATAATGCTATGGTTGTACAAATTTTGGCAGCTATTGAATTAAGGCAATCACCGAGCATATGGCTGGCTGCATTGAAAGATTAATGGACTGACGGTCGTAGAATCTCATCGTGTATCCCACCGTGTTACCACATGAACTAATCTCTCCCTATCAGTCTTTTGATGCATATTTTCCTTTATCCATGGCCTTTGCACTCTGAGGGTTTGTCCCATTGCACCAGAAAAGGCATGGACTTGCCCTGGGATATCAGCCTTTGCACGTCTCAGAGTCTTGCCTCATTGCATGAGACAAGGTGATTCCCTACTCTCTAAAAAATGGTACCTCGATCGCCGAACTGTAGAAGGTAAGGCTTGATCGGCACCTGAAGTTTCTCTTGCATCTTAATTTAAAAAAAGGGGGGAGATGTCAGGAGCTGGCAGTCGCCATTCCAAGATGGCGCCGGTTTCCGGGTTCTTCATGGACACGGCAGTGGTAAACAACTCGTGTGCGCATGTGCATAGCCCGCCAGGGGTTATGCTAATGAGGGTTTGAGACACGGACCAATCATGGAAGTACACGCTGTCTTAAGTCCTATTTAAGCAGCGTCAGTCCGGAGCTCAGGGTCTTCCGCCTTTATTTTACCACTAGCTGCGCAGCTGAATAGCATGATGTATCCCCAATAAAGCATGCTTCAGAAGAATCTTGTTGTAGTGTCTTCCTTGCTGGCGAGGTGGGCGCGACAGCTAAGAACATGTATCCTCTATCTTTATTTTTAAAAAATCCTACATAGAAATGCTATATAAAGAGTTTAACATGTTATCAAAATTCCCCCAGGGAGGCAGTGGTTTCAGAAAATTTGTGTTATGCCTATTCTCCCAAAGAACAATTTCTAAGTGTACTTGTGAGTTTTCTGAAGCATCAACTAACTTTTATTTTAATGTGTGAAGTAACTGTGGTCATTTTTGCCTCACGTCAGGATTAATTCACATTGCTGGCTAGCTGTTGCTAACTTAATTAGCAGAATGCCACGTTAGTGATGTGTTTCTAAGCAGGGAAAGATGACGCTATGGTTTCCTAACCCTTTCTCGTAATGCTGTTTTCAACCCAGACAGTACCACAGTGACACCAGTAACATCAACGACAAGCGGTCAAATGCAGATCAGTTCAGGAGCAACTGAGATCACCTCTAAAGTAGAAAAAAGCCCCACGACAGCAGTTGCAGGCAACAATTCACATCCTTCCACAGAGACTGAGGAAGAAAAGGCAAAGAGGCTGCTTTATTGTTCGCTATGCAAGGTGGCTGTGAACTCGGCCTCACAGCTGGACGCTCATAACAGTGGTAAGATTCAGGCGTTTTTATCTCATCTGCTCTTCCATTATCTTCCTCTAAACAGATTAGATTTTGTACAGCAGGGAAATGAGTGGTGACAGAAAACTGACAGCTATTATATGGAATTTATCAGCCAGTAAAACATAAAAATGACTTGCAAGATATTATTATGTGGGAACAAAGGAAGATTTGTATGGCTTGAGGTCAGGCTGTGAGTGTGTGAGTGTGCATGTTTAGTGTTTATGTGCTTCCTACCAATGCTGCCTTCCAAATGAAGCCTCTAGCCCAACCATAGTATTGCTAAATCCTAGGCACAGTTCCTATTGTGATTTTTTTTTAATGGTAAAGTATGTCTGAGCATAATCTGTATGATGTATTCAAGTGTGCTTCATGAAGTTTTTATTATTTATACCAGCAGAGCATTAATTATTTGACTGAAGCACAGTGCAGACTGTGGGACCAACTGTCAGAAACATGGTTCAAGCCTGTTTCTTGTGCAAAGTGCTTTCAAGAGAGTTATTTCTGTCTTTAATTATGTATGTGAATGTTTGCATGGGGTATGCACACATGAATGTGGATAAAATATGTTAAAGCCTCTGGACCTGGAGTTATTGGGGTTTGGGAACTGGGAAGTAAACTCAGCTCAGTTACATGCTTGTCTTAGCTAGAGTTGGAATTGTTGTACGAAACACCATAACAAATACTAACTTGGGAACAAAAGTGTTTATTTGGCTTACACTTCCTCAGTCATTGAAGGAAGTCAGGAGAGGTACTCAAATAGTGCAGGAACCTGGAGGCAGGAAATGAAGATAACTCTCTGCTTGCCAAACTTTGAGTTTTCTTTCTCCTTACATTTTCCTTCATGAATAAGAAAATGTTTCTATTTGGAAAATGCCATCAAAGTTTCTTAGGTGTTGCCTTACACTTGAACTTGAAGGCTGTGTCAGGATTCAAAGTGGCAAAGGAGAAGACAAAAATAGCCAGTAATTTCTGATTCCTTCTGACACACACTGCATTTGATCTCAGACTTGCTCAGTTTTTGTTAACTGTAAGAGTGTTAAGAAGCCACAGTGTCTGGGATTTATCATCTGTGCATTTAAGAGGATCCAGTAATGTCTGCATCCACATTCCTGCTGCTTGTCCACTCATGACTTACTTCTGGAGCTTTTGCTTGTAATCTTTTATAGGGAAATCTAAGAGGTGGGTGTAATAAAGAAAGGTTCCAAATATGGCATACTCCTGCCAGGAATGCTTGCAGAATTGAAGGATTTAAACTAAGAGTGTTGTGGTGTATTTTAGTTTGATTTCTTAGAGTAGTAGATTCTGAGACTGAGACCTGACAGCAAATAGGTATTTAGAAAGTAGAGGAACCAAAGCTTGGGGACCAGGAACATGAAATGAAGAAAGAAAAACAAACAATACAAATTGCTTTATTTAGCCAATTTTCAATTTGTGTTGCTGCAGTGACCTGGCAAAAAGGTTAATTAGGGGCATGGGGCTAGAAAAATTGCTCAGTGCTCGAGAGTGCTTCTGTTCCTCCATAGGAGCAGAATTTAGTTCCTAGTACAAGTTGGTGAACTTCCAATTTCAGGGAATCCAATGAGTCACTCACATGCAAGTACAAGCACACACGTAGAATAAAATAAATATATTTAGCTTTTCAGCTATTTTTGACAAAATAAAATATAAGATAAAACAATAATCATTTTATCAAGGCTAGACAAAGAAACTCAACAGAAGGGAAAGAGCCCCAAGAGCAGTCACTAGAATCAGAGACCCACTTGTTCATAAACTCAAGAATCCCCTTAAAAATACTCAACTGAAAGGTATAGTATCTATGCAGAGGAACTGATATAGAACCACTCAGGACCTGTGGATGCTTCTATGATCTCTCTGAATTTTTATGAGCCTTGTTCAATAGATTCAGAAGGCCTTGTTATCCCCATGTCCTCCATCTCCTTTGGCTCTTTCTGCCTCCTCTTCAGTGGGGTTCTATGAGCTGTGAGGGGAGAGATTTGATGGAGATATCCCATTTAAAGATGTGTGTTTAAAGGATTCTCTCTCTGCATATTGTCTGGCTGTAGGTCTTGGAATTTATTTCTGTCTGTTACAGGAAGAAGTTTCTGTGATGACTGAGTAAGTTACTGATCTATGAATATAGCAGAATATATTTGGAGATACTTTATCATTTTTTGGATACTTTTTTTTCTTTTTCTTTTATTTCCTAATAGTGTTTGGTTTTACCCTAGGTCTCTGAACTATCTAGTGTCTGGTTCTTATCACCTAAAAAATAACAAGTGTAGGTTCCAGGTTGGGGAGTGGGCCTTAAATCAAATCAGACATTAGTTTGCTATTCCCACAGTCTTTGTGCCATCATTGTCATAGCAAAACTTGCATACAAAACAGATTGTAGGTCAAAGGTTTTATGGCTGTTTGGTGCTTACTTTTTTTTTTTCTTTTGGTAACCTATAGAATACATTTTCACATCAAGAAAATAGAACATAGTAAAGGCTCCATGTATACACCAGCTCAACTTTTTCATACTCAGTGAGCAGTAGGGCAGATGTATTTAGCAATGGGGTCATAGTGCCATTTTGTGGTGAGCAACAGCGTATGTTCTTTGGGGATTTAAATGAGACCACTTTGTCCAAAAACTCATTTGAATGCAAACCAGTCCATGTACTAGAATCCTTGTTTGGTAACAAGAGAGGGCCAATTGAGAATCTATATACCATATTATTAGTAGACCTTATTAATATCTCCTTCATATATTTTAGAAAGTTTCCACTATACTAGATTTCCACATCATCCCTTAAATGCCCCTCAATTCCAGATGTCCCTTCCTGTATTCCCTCTATCAACTCTATCACCCCTCCTGCTACTCACCAGGTCTTCCCAGACCTGTCCTTACCCACTCCCAGTCTACCCATACAATTTAATCTATTTCCCCATTCCAGGGAGATCCATGTGTCGCCCTTAATCCCTTCCTTTATCTAACCTCTCTCAATCTATGGATTGTACATTTGTTATTAGAATAAAATACATCTTTAAATCAAACTTTAGTTTTGGCAGGAGATGTAGGTCAGTCAGATGCTATGATTTAGTTCCCAGAACTGAAAAATCTTCATTTTACATGTGACCCTCTTTTTGGATGGAAATAAAGAATGACGAGGATTTGAATAGAGCCCTAAAAGATCCCTTTGACCATAACTAGCCTGGGAAAGTAAAGGGGCCTGAGCCCCCTCTATCCACTAACCTTTTCTCTCTTTTACTTAAGGTGAGGGGTTGGTGGAAGGGAGGTAGAGGCCTAAACACCCTCAAATAAAGGAGGATGTTAAAAAAAAAAGCACTACATCAACTAATGCCCGTTAATCATCTACTATGAATTAGAACTGGTGACATAGCTATGAGAAAGACCTGGCCTCTGCCTTCCAGAAGCCCCAGGCTAGTACAGGATTATTGTAGCCAGATCTCTGAGACCCCAAAAGACCATCAAGGAGCTGATTTTGATGCAAATGAGGGCTGTTTGAGTCAAGCTTGAGCAGGAGCTCGGTACAGCCTTTACAAAGTGCAACAGGATTCAGAGCCCCAACTCCAAATAGGCTGGGTTTTTATTCAGGATACAGCAAGGTTTGGGGAATTTGAGCTTCGCAGTTCAGTGATTGACTGACATTTAGCAAATACCGGGTGTTTATACCCGATTGATTGTGTCCTGTGGGCCAAACTACAGTTGTTTACTCAATCTATTGAAAAGTACATCTGGGTTATGAGGCAATCTCCAGGTATTTAATTATTGGCCATTGTTAGGGGTGATGGTTAAATATTATCAGAGGTGAGTGGCTAGATCACATCTTTTGGGATTTTCTCCTCCTTTTTTTGGAACTGGAGTCCATTCCCAAGTCATTTACCCTTAAGATGGATTTTCTTTTTAAAATGGCCTCACAGGAGAAGAATGTGTGGAAACTTAACTCATGTGAAGAGCTAACTTCAGCTACGCAGAGATGGTCAAGTGTTCACAGCTTTTTAATTATTGAAACTCTTTGTTTTACAGTTGGAATTGGACTGTATATAAACAGAGAGAAATGGCTCAGTCCTTTAGAGCACACATTGCTCTTACAGAACATCTGGGAATATCAATACACATAGTTCACATAAACATCTACAAAAGAAAACAGATATACACACACACTATACTCTTATGCCTCCCTAAATTTCCAGAGTCTCATGTGTTAAAGGCTTTATTCCCAGTGTAGTAATTTGAAAATTAGTAGAAGCAGTCATTGGTTGGGTCTATTTTACCCCTGGATATATGGGCAGCACTCACTAGACTGAATAGATTACTTAAGTAAAAAAAAATTAAAAAAAGAGGACATGAAATTGGGAGGAGGATATTGGATCAGTATCCAGAAGGAGGTGAAAAGTAGAGGGACCACCAGGATCAAAATATATTGAACAAAATTTTCCAATAATATTTTAAAATATTGTCCTGGGAGAAAAGGTGGGAGTAGAGCCTAATAGAAGGGAGTAAGTTCATGAAGGAGGTTGTGGGAACCTGTCCTCTTTCTTTTCTGACCTTTCCTGGCTATGAAATGGATGACTCCACTAACTTGCCCTGCCATGATGTCCTTAGTCTCAAAAGCCCCCAAAGCCTGAACTCACAAACCACAAACCGCAAACTCTTAGAGTTATGTCACTGCAGTGAGGGAAAGCTGACTTGCACAACCTCCTTATTGTTCTACCTGCCTGTGCATATCACTGACTTCATGCTATTTAAATTATTTTCAAGGTTAGAGTCTCATGCCTCAATTGCTAAAATATCACATGACAAATAGGTCTGTTTTTCATCTTGGATATGTGCAATCTTGGCAATCCTTACAACTACAGACAGTTGTATTACACAAAATGCTAGCAGTATACTTTAGAAATGTGTCTGCAGGACTGTGTGGTGAACGATTAGGTTGACTTACCTGGTAAAAAGAGCTTTTTCATTCCTGTGAATGTTTGAGATTTAGCTATGTCACATTTGTTGACCTCTTACTGGTTACTAAGCAGAAGAAGTGACTTCAGAGCTATGAAAACACATATTTTCTTGCTATTTAGTTACATGACAGTTCTTGCTAAATGTGGCCTCATGTGCAAAGCAGTGATGCGCCTCTAATGAGGTCATTGACGTAGACTATTGCTGAGAATTTACCCATAGCACTGTGTCTCTACTAAAAGCGTGGAGCTTTACAATGACATATAAACCTTTTGAATTCTTGGAATTTGGTATAAAATATCTATAACTTATCTATGACTTCCTTGCATAAATTAAAGAGACCCTTGATGAAGTGGTACATGCCTGAAATCTTAGTATTTAGGGGGCTGATGCAGGAGAACCATAAGTTCAATGCTACATAAGGCTATCTTATATAATGAGATACTGTCTGAAAACAATTTTAAAATAAGAAATAAGTAAAAAAGTTGAACTAGTTGTCTCTGTTAGTGTTCTGATGCTGTGAAGGGACACCATACTGTGGCACTCTCATAAAAAATATATTTAATTTGGTCTGCCTTACAGTTTCAGAGGTTTAGTTCATTATTATCATGGCTGGCAGCACTGGAGTATGCATGCAGACAGAGTAGCTGAGAGTTATAGATCTGAATCCCCAGGCTGCAGGAAGAGAGAGAGAAGCACTTTTGAAAGCCCAAAGGCCACCCCTAGTGACATAGTTCTTCCAACAAGGTCACATTTCCCTTTCAAGTAGGACCCCTACTTAATGATCAAGTATTCCAATATATGATCCTGTAGAAAACATTCATGTTCAGACAACCACACTAGTTTATGTTAAAAGTAAAAAAAAACAAACAGGCTAAATCACCGCTCTATGTATATGCGATATTGTCTATTCATTCTTGAGGTAACTCTATTGAAGAAGGAATATGAAAGGATGGTGTCATGTCCTATTTGTTTAGGGCCTGTTCTCAGTGTGTTGAGACAGTGACAGGATTTTTGATGGGAAAATTCTGCAACATTCCCCATGGTCAGAGTTCTAAGATGTTCTGAGTACAGAATCTTTTGGATGTCTGTTGTTCGCCTGTTTATTGGGTTATAAGAATTCCCTCACTTCATGTTTTCATTCTCATCACATCTGACCACTGGGACTTTCAGCCTGGACAGAGATTTCCAAGGTTTCTTGGACCATTGGCTCATTATATATGTTGTCTTATATCCTGGCTTCACCCTAGTTGTCTTTTGTCCTGCTAGGGCCTTTCCGGTGTAAAGAAAACATTCTCCTGCTCTCCCTTTAGCAGACTGATTTGTCTTGTCTCTACTCTTACCAAATTGGAGCTTATGTTTGTTCCTGGTAAAACTGGAGAACTAACATAAGTACTACATATGACATTGTACTAATCATATATGACATTGGTTGGCCTTCTGACACCATATATACCATTCTAAATGCTTAATGTTTGTGGATATGTTATTTTGTCTTTCCCAGAGATGTCAATGGAAGATGCATTCTATAAAATGAGTCTGGGATGACAAAAGGTTAATTTTATAGTTAAAGGTCTTAAATCATAGTGCATAGTTTTCATGATGGTCAATACTATTTTGGTTATACAGGTTTAAGTATTTTTCTTATGAAGCACACAGAACATAATATACAGCGTAACTAACCACAGTAAAAATCACCTTGTACTGTGTTGTTTGTATAGATTACTTTAAGCCATTGAACTAATACTTACCATAGGCCAGATCAATGAACCTGTGAGTGAGAAGGCAGTTAGATGACATATTATAGTTACATGGTGTTAGACATAGGAATATAAATGGGCATTGAGCAATTACATTTAAGGTATTGGAATTATTTTTAAATGGGAAAATTACATACTACGCCAAAATAGATTGTAGCAAGATAGATATTCCCTATGGAATTACCTTAATAATTGATCAAAGTTTTGATCAAGATATTAAAAAACACTCAGATTCTTTGTTTTTATAGTACCTCTTACAAAAAACTTTACTGAAGAAACTATCAGGCTTGTAATCAAAAGTTTATTGAGTATAATGCTTATTACAGAATAATTATATAAGGAAGAAAAGAAGTAATTCTAATTCTTAGTACTGGATAAGTGATTATCCAGTGTGCTGTCATTAAAAATCATATGCATTTCTCAAAGAATATGTAATTTCACAAGAATTTTACGCACTTTTAATGGGTTTTCCAATCTTTTAAAAATTCACATATAAATAAAAGGATTGGATATGGCTTATTAGGTAAGATAAAGACCATGCCATTTCAGCCTGGTAGTCTGATTTCAATCCCTACCTAAGAGTGAGTAGAAAGAACTGACTCCACAAAATTGTCCTCTGACCACTGTAGTTTGCCATGACTCGTATGATCCCCTTAAGACACATGCACTCAAAATAAATAAGTTCAAATGGAAAATAAAAGACTGAAACATAAAAACATTTTTCATGTTTTGATCAATTCTATTTGTTAGAACCATGTTTGGATTATTTTTTTCTAATAAATTATTTACAACTACAGATTTATTCATTGATTATTTAGTTTCTCTTTTTTAGTCACCTTTCTTTTAAGCTTGCACCTAACTTGCAAAACATAAAAAGAAAGGATAGGCCTGGGCAAGAACCCTATAGGAAGGTGCATAACTTGGTAAATGTGAGGCACCACAGAAGGAGGAATGGAAACAGGGGGAGGAGAAGCAGTTGGAGAAGAAAGAGAGGAGTTAGGGGAGAAGTTTGAAGAGGAGGGCTTAGAGAAAGAAGAGAAAGAAGATGAAAGAAAAAGAGGAGGAGGAAGAAGACAAAAAGAAAGATCTCCCAAAGATGATAGAGAAGTAAATGGAAGACAAGCCCTTTCCCATTTTGGACAGTGTTTTGCTTGTCCAAGATATCGAAAACTAAACAAATAGCAAACATGAACAGGATTTCTGAAAGCCTTATAACATAAAAATAAAGCTGTGGTCTCTTCTTTCAGAAGACATGAAGCTTCAAATGGAGGATATTTTCAATGTGAGCCTTACAAAGGTGACAGTCCACCTGGCTTACCGAAGTCTCTTTCCTCATCAGGGAAAGAAGTCAAGGGAAGATCCAGGTTTGCAACTGGGTCTCAGTTTTTTAAGATGCATACAGAATGCCGGACCTCAAGATGCTGTTACTAGCCAGAGACACATTTTCCAGATGCCAGAATTGCTGAAGCTCTGCTAAGAGGGGAAAGATATGGATGGTAGAGAAAAAAACATAGGGTGGACAAGTTCAAAAGACTTGAAGTAAAACTAATGGTTTCAATAAACTACATTGCTGTGTAGAATGGTGTACTGAAGAAAGACTAGCACATGCCTATGTCCTAAAGATTTAGAAGTCCTTAGTCAGTATTTGGCAACATAGTTAGGAATCTGTTTTCTGTTTACTATGACTTCAAATGGTGTTTACTTTAGGACCACATGCAAGTAGCCTGCCTTTTAGCACTTATTTTGTCATCTCTAAAGGGGATAACAATAGCACTCATTTTATAGGCTGGCGGTATGAAGGAGACATTTTAGCATAGCCTCTGAAATTCATATAATATTCAATAAAAATAATGTTAGTAGCCATGATGTTTATATTATTAATGAAAAATTTCTGTATGAAAGATATAAATGCTTTAAAATTAAATGCACATTTTTCCTAAACTTTAGCTGCATTTTTAAGAAAATACAGCTACCTTCACAGTTTGTTTGAACTCTGAAAAATCTCATAAAAACAATACATTAGCATTTTATAATGACTAACAGTCTGTAACTGTGCATAAGGTCATATTGCATAAAAATCTGCCTATATTTGCAGACAAAAGGTAGTCAAAGAGTCTAGCATTTAGTTGAGGTTCCTGTTATACCAGCTTTGCTATATTATTAGGATATGTGTATGTGTGTGTATTAGCTACCATTTCCAACTCACAAATGATTTAAAACAAAGCTGAACAAGGAGTCCCTCATGAAAATCAGAATGAGAATTGACCAACAGCTTTCATATACCTTCCTTAGTCATGGTGGCCTCATAAATGTTTCCCACTTTGTCTGCAACTTCTGTTAAAATGATCTGTTCAGATAGCCATTTACATATCTACGTAAGAGAGTGTTCCTTACTCTCTTCTGCCTTCAGAGGAGGTGAAACACATTTGTACACCCTGCAATGCAAGGGTGATCACTCAAAACAAGCAATGAAGCATTTCAGACATCACTGTTAGACCATCCAGTGGCTCAAGCCTTTGTTTATCTTCCCTGATGCCAGATGCCAATCCTTTCTTTAGTACAGAACATTTTTAATAGCTCTTCCCTAAGAATACTCATTGTCAACATGAGAGGGTTAAGTTGTAGGAAAGGACATTTTTATTTGGACTTGGGGAAGCTATGCTTTCTTTGAATGAGGAATATGTGATTATGAAGCTTTTTTCCTGGATTTCTTTCTTGTTTAGCATGATGTGATCTGTATCATACTCACAACATTGATTTCTCACCAATATTCAATAGTTCTGCACATATGACTCAGAAACACTTTTTCCATATTTTCAGAGATGACCAACAATCTCATAAACAAAAGTAGAAAGAAGGTACTACAAAAAGAAATTTAAAAATTAAAACAGCATGAAGAATAGAAAAAATTTCCATGATGAAAGCACATCATTAAGTGGGAAAACAAACAAATAACCAAAAAAAAAAACATTGACTAGAAAACAGTGGAACATTTGAAGCAATTTTTGAAGAGAAATTGCCCCTGTGAACTTTATATAACAATAATGATCCCAGAAAACAAATGTTAATGGCGGCTAAATAAAATTACATAGACTATGTAAGACAGTCCATAGATTTAGTACTTAAAAACACATTTTTTTCAGCTTATCTATATAGTCTTCCTCTTCTTAGTTACTTTTTATTTAATTATTTTTATTAATTTCAATTTATTCTCTTTGTATTCCCCCTGTACCTCACTCGCTCCTTCCCTCCCAAACCCACCCACCCTTTTCCTCATCCCTGTCCCTCTCCCGGTCCACTGATAAGGGAGGCCCCCCTCCACTTTCTTCTGATCCTGGTCTAGCAGGTCTCAACAGGAATGGTTGCATTTTCTTCCTTTGTGGCTTGGTAAGGCTGCTCCCACCTCAAAGGAGCTTATCAAAGAGCAGGCAAATCAGTTCATGTCAGAGACAGTCCCTGTCCCCATTACTATGGAGCCCACTTGGACATTGAACTTCCATAGGCTATTTCTGTGCAGGGGTTCCAGGCCATCTCCATTGGCTGGAATATCAGTTTCAGAAAATATCCCTGTGCCTTTTTGGGATCTGTTGCTGTCCTCCAGGAGCTCCTGTCCTCTCCAGGTCTTACCATCTCCCACTTCTTTCATAAGATTCCCTGCACCCTACCCAAAGTTTGGCTGTCTCAACATCTGCCTCAATACCCTGCAGGGTAGAGCCTTTCAGAGCCCCTCTATGGTAGGCTCCTGTCCTGTTCCCTCTTTTCTCCCTCCTCTGATGTCCATCCTCTTTGCCTTTCTGAATGGGGCACTGAGCATCTTAGCCAGAGTTAGCTTCCTTAGGTATACAGATTTGGGTATGCTTATCCTATATTATACGTGTAATATCCACTTATGAGGGAGAATACACCCAGTGTGTCTTTCTGCTTCTGGGATAGCTCACTCGGGATGATCTTTTCCAGGTACCAACATTTACCTACAAATTTTATAACTTCCTTGTTTTTTTTATCTCTGAGTAATATTCCATTGTATAGATGTAGAACAATTTCTGTATTCATTCCTCAACTGAGGGGCATCTGGGCTATTTCCAGCTTCTGACTATTACAAATAAAGCTGCTACAAAAACGGTTGAGCAGATGTCCTTATTGTATACTTGAGCTTCTTTTGGATATATGCCTAGCAGTGGTATAGCTAGATCTTGTGGAAGCGCTATTCCTAATTTTCTGAGATAGTGCCAGATTGATTTCCAAACTGGTTGTATAAGTTTACATTCCCGCCAGCAGTGGAGAAGGGTTTCCCTTTCTCCACATCCTCTCCAGCATGTGTTGTCACTTGAGTTATTCATCTTAGCCATTCTGATGGGTGTAAGGTGAAATCTCAGGATCGTTTTGATTTGCATTTCCCTGATGACTAAGGACATTGAACATTTCTTTAAGAGTTTCTCTGCCATTTGATATTCCTCTATTGAGAATTATCTGTTTAGCTCTGTACCCCATTTTTAAATTGGATTTCTTGATAACTTCTTGAATTCTTTATATATACTGGATATTAGCTCTCTGTCAGATATAAGGTTGGTGATGGTCCTTTCCCAATCTGAAGACAGTTGTTTTGTTTTGATGACAGTGTCCTTTGTATTACAGAGGCTTTGCAGTTTCATGAGGTCCCATTTATTGATTATTGATCTTAGAGCCTGTGCTGTTGGTGTTCTGTTCAGGAAGTTGTCTCCTGTGCCAATGAATTCAAGGCTTTTCCCCACATTTTCTTAAGACAAGCTTAGTGTGTCTGGTTTTATATTGAGGTCTTTGATCCACTTAGACTTTAATTTTGTGCACAGTGATAAGTATGGATCTATTTGCATTTTTCTACACGTAGACATCCAGTTAGATCAGCATGATTTGTTGAAGATGCTATCTTTTTCCATTGTATGGTTTTGGCATCTTTGACAAACACCAGGTGTCCATAAGTGTTTGGGTTTATTTCTGGGTCTTCTATTCAGTTCCATTGATCCACCATTCTGTTTCTATGCTAGTACCATGCAGTTTTTAGTATTGTTGCTCTATAGTACAGCTTGAGATCAGGGATGGAGATACCTCCAGAAGATCTTTTATTATAGAGGATTGTTTTACTAATTCTGAGTTTCTTATTATTCCATATGAAGCTGAGAATTTTTCTTTCACGGTCTGTGAATAATTGTATTGGTAATTTGATAGGAATTGCATTGAATCTGCAGATTGCTTTTGGTGAGGTGGCCATTTTTACTTTGTTAATCCTGCCAGGCCATGAACATGGGAGATCATTCCATCTTCTGATATCTTCTTCTAATTATTTCTTTAGATACTGGAAATTTTTTTCATACAAGTCTTTGACTTGCTTGGTTAGGGTCACACCAAGGTAATTTATGTCTTTTGTGGCTATTGTGAAGGGTGTTGTTTCCCTAACTCCTTTTTCAGCCCTTTTGTCTTTTGTATACAGAAGGGCTACTGATTTTTTTTTGAGTTGATTTTGTATCCAGCCACTTTGCTGAAGGCGTTTATCAGTTATAGGAGTTCCTTGATAGAATTTATGGGGTCACTCAAGTATACTAACATATCATCTGCAAATAGTGATACTTAGACTTCTTCCTTTCCAATTTGTATTCCCTTGATTTCCTTTAATTGTCTTATTGCTCTAGCAAAGGACTTCAAGAAAGATTTTGAAGAGATATGGAGAGAGTGGGCAGCCTTGCCTTGTCCCTGATTTCAGTGGGATTGCTTTAAGTTTGTCTCTGTTTAGTTTGATGTTGGCTATACGTTTGCTGTATATTGCCTTTACTAGGTTTAGGTATGTGCCTTGTATCCCTGATCTCTGCAATACGTTAAACATGAATGGATGTTGGATTTTGTCAAATGCTTTTTCAGCATCTAAGGAGATTATAACATGTTTTTTTTTTTCACTTTATTAGTACAGTGGATCACATTGATGTATTTCCGTACAGTGAACCACCCCTGCATACCTGGAATGAAGCCTACTTGGTGCATGATATCTTTGATGTGTTCTTGGATTCTTTTTGCAAATATTTTGTTGAGTATTTTTGCATCAATATTCAGAAGGGAGATTGGCCTGAAATTCTCTTTCTTTGTTGGGTCTTTGTGAGGTTTAGGTACCAGTCACTGTGGCTTCATAGAATGACTTTGGTAGTATTCCTTCTATTTCCGTTTTGTGGAATACTTTGAAGAGAACTGGAATTAGCTCTTCTTTGAAGGTCTGGTAGAATTCTGTGCTGCAACCATATGGCCCCAGGCTTTTTTTGTATGGGAGAATTTGATGACTGCTTCTATTTCCTTAGGGGACATAGGACTATTTAATTGATTTACCTGGTCTTGATTCAGCTTTGGGTAGGTGGAATCGATCAAGAAAATGTTCCATTTCATTTAGATTTTCAAATTTTGTGGCAGATAGACTTTTGAAGTAAGTCCTAATGATTGTTTGGATTTCCTTAGTGTCTGTTGTTGTTATGTCCCCCATTTCATTTCTGATTTTGTTAATTTGGATAGTGTCTCCCTGCATTTCAGTTAGTTTGGCTGAGGGTTTATCTATCATGTTGATTTTCTCAAAGAACCAGCTCTTGGTTTTATTCGTTCTTTGAATTGTTTTATTTGTTTCTAATTTATTGAGTTCAGCCCTTAGTTTGATTAATACCAGCCATCTACTCCCCTTGGGTGTGTCTGCTTCTTTTTTCTCTAGGGCTTTTAGGTGAGCCATTAAGTTGTTTGAATGAGATGTTTCAAATTTCTTCTTGAAGGCACTTAGTGCTGTGAACTTTCCTCTTAGCACTGCTTTCATTGTGTCCCATAAGTTTGGGTATGTTGTACCTTCATTTTCATTGAATTCTAGGAAGACTTTAATTTCTACTTTTATTTCTTCTCTGACACAGCTGTCATTTAGTAGAGAGTTGTTCAGTTTCCATGTGTATGTAGGCTTTTTGCTATTTCTTTTGTTGTTGAGATCCAGCTTCAGTCCATGGTGATCAGATAGGATACAAGGGATTATTTCCTTCTTCTTGTATCTGTTGAGGCTTGCTTTGTGACCAACCATATGATCTATTTTGCTGAAGGTTTCATGAGGTGCTGAGAAGAAGGTAAATTCTTCTGTTTTGGGGTGTAAGGTTCTGTAGATGTCTGTTACGTCCATTTGATTCATGACCTCTGTTAGAGATATTGTTTCTTTAATTTCTGTTTTGTTGACCTGTACTTTGTTGAGAGTGGGGTGCTGAAGTCTCCCACTATTAATGTGTGGGGATCTATGTGTGGTTTAATTTTTATTAATGTTTCTTTTATAAGTGAGGGTGCCTTTGTATTTGGGGCATAGATGTTCAGGATTGTGATGTCTTCTTGGTGCAATTTTCCTTTGATGAATATGAACCGTCCTTCCCCATCTCTTTTTATTAATTGTCATTGAAAATCTATTTTATCAAATATTAGAATGGCTACTCCTGCTTGCTTCTAGAGTCCAGTTGCTTGGAAACCCTTCTTCCACCCCTTTATCCTCTGGTAATGTCTATTTTTGTGACTTAGGTATGTTACCTGTATGAAACAGAATATTGGGTCTTGTTTACACATCCATTCTGTTAGTCCGTGTCTTTTTATTGGAGAATTGAGTCCATTGATGTTGAGAGAGATTAATGACCATTGGCTATTAGATCCTTTGATTTTGATGTTGGCTACATTAGTAAGTTTATCGGCTTGGCTAGTTTTTGTTTTGCTGTAGTGGGGTTAATTATTTCCTGTGTTTTCTTGAAAATACTTAGGTTTCTTGGGTTGTATTTTTCCTATTTGTGTGTAAGTATTGTTGAAATTTGCTTTTGGTCATTGAATAGCTTGTTTTCTCTTTCTATGAGGATTGAGAGTTTTGCTGGTATAGTAGCCTGGGCTGACATCTGTGTTTTCTTAGGGTCTGCATGATATCCATCTAGGCCCTTCTGGCTTTCATAATCTCTGTTGCGAAGTCACTGTGATTCTGATAGGTTTGCCATTATATGTTACTTGGCCTTTTTCTTTTTCAGCTTTCAATATTTTTTCTTTGTTCTCTATACTTACTGTTTTGATTATTATGTGGCAAGAGGATTTTTTTTTTCTCTTTTAATTTATTAGGTGTTCTGTAGGCCTCTTGTATTCTTTTTTTAATGTAATTTATTTTTATATCAATCACAGGTTAGGTACTTTGCATCCCAGGCATAACCCCCTCCCTCACTCCCTCCCACTCTCCTCATCCCTCCCTCATCTCCTCCCTGCCCCCTCCAAGTCCACCGACTGGGGAGGACTTCCTCCCCTTCCATCCAACCCCAGCTCATCTTGTCTCCTCAGGGCTGGCTGCAATGTCCTCCCCTGGGATCTAGCCAGGCTGCTACTCCCTGGTGTGTATAGGGGAGGGTCAAAGAGGCAGCCATTGAGTTCATGACTGAAACAGTCCCTGTTTCTCTTACTAGGGTAAGTTGGACACTGAGCTACCATGGGCCACATCTGAGCGGGGGTTCTAGGCCATATCCATGGTCCTTGGTTGGAGAAACTGTCTCATATAAGACCCCTGTGCCCTGCTCAGTTTGGTCTTGTATTCTTATAGGCTTCTCCTTTAAGTTGGGGAAATTTTCTTCTATGATTTTGTTGAAAATATTTTCTGGGCCGTGGAGGAGGGAATCTTCTTTTTCCTCTATTCCTATTATTCTTAGGTTTTGTCTTTTAATGTTGTCTTGGATTTCTTGGACTGTCTGTGTCAGGAAATTTTTAGATTTAACATTTTGTTTGAGAGATACATCTATTTCTTCCATTGTATTTTCCACACCTGAGATTCTTTCTTCCATCTTTTGTAGTCTATTGATTATGCTTACCTCGTAGTTTCTGTTTTCTTCCTTACATTCTTTCTCTCCACAATTTCCTCCATTTGTGCTTTCTTTAATTTTTCTAATTCTATCTTCAGATCTTGACCCATTTTGTTGATTTCCTTCACCTGCCTGACTCTATTTTCCTGTTTTCCTTCAATTCCTTCAACTGTTTGAACAATCCTCTGTTTCTTTTATTTCTTTCAGTGATTTAAATATTTCCTCTCTAAAGACCACAAACTGTTTGGTTGCAACTTCTTCTATTTCCTTATGGATGGCCATAATCTCTTTGTCTTTATCTTCCTACAGTTCTTTATGGATGGCCATAATCTGTTTGACTTTATCTTCCTCTAGTTATTCATGCATTTTATTTGTTTCCTCTGTCAGTCTCCATTTGCTTTCTTTGCTGTGGAGTTTTCTTGCGACTTGGACTCCCAGTCTCTGTTTTGGTGCCCACAGTTCAGCCTAGGAACGTAAACAGGATACATAGGCATGTAGCTCTGGTCTGGCAACCAAGTGCCTGCACGACCCTTGATCTCTTTCAGGTTCTGGCTGGGTGACGTGGGGGTGGACCCAACTGATTCCCACACAGTGGAGTTTCCTCTCACCTGGGAAACATGATCACTGTTTTAGATCCCAGAGTTCAGTGTCTTGGTCGCTGTATCGACATTGCTGTCCTGCTCCTCAGACACAGTGTCCTCCTGGCGCTGCCATCTTGGACTCTCCCCTTAGTTACCTTTTTTACATTTGTAATTATTATCCATTAATGTCCAAACACAGATTTATTTGGCAGGCTAACGTGATGGCTCAGTGGTTAAGAGTGCATATGGTTCTTGCAGAGAACCCAAGTTCTTTTTCCAGCACCCATTTGAGGGTGCTATAACATCTGCCTATAACTCTAGCTTTAGAGGATCTAACATCCTCTTCTGGCTTCTAAAATAAATATTTTAAGGTTATATTTACTATTAATATTACTCCTTATCTTTGAGCCTAAAATACAGAGACAAGAAAGCTTGTTTGCACTCTGATTAAGGTGTGTATTTAATCAGTGCACTGCTATAAGCACACCATGCCTAAGCTGATTACAATTAGTACATATCACCTTCAGCCATACCTTCAACAAACAGATCACTCCTCCTCAGCAGCTATCATTTATGTCATATTAACATCAAGAATAAATGAGGCAAAGTCACTCCTATTGAATTTTCCCCAGGCCTCCCATTTAATTGCTTTACTTACCTATAGCATTTATATGTGATATTCAGCATTTTTTCTACTTTATTTTGTTAGATTTTTTTCTTTTGAAAATAGATTCTTCTCTCATGCAATACATTCCAACAACAGTTTCCCCTCTAGCCACTCCTCCTGGTTTCCCACCATCTTCCCTCTCCGTCAGATCAATTCCTACTATTTCCTCTTCAGAAAAGAACAGATCTTTAAGAACAATAGCCAAATAGAACAGAACAGGATAAAGTAAGACAAGGCAAAACCCTTCATATGGAAGAGGGACAAGGTAAACCTATAGGTGGAAAGAGGTCACAAGAGCATGACAAAAAGTCAGAGACACATCTGCTCCTGCTGTCTGGAGTGTCACAAAGCACCAAGCTAAAGTCATAACGCAAATACAGAGGACTTGTTGCAGTTCTATGCTAGCCCTGTGCTTGGTGCTTCTGTCTCTGTGAGCCCATATGAGCCCTGCTTCATTGATTCAGTGGGCCATATTCTCCTGGTCCTCCATCCCCTCTGACTCTTACAATCTTCTCCTTCAACCCCTTAAAGGGTTCTCCAATATCCAAGAGGGACATGATAAAGACCTCCAATTAGATGATCTCTCCATATAATGTATGGCCGAGGCTCTCTGCACCCACACTCACCTGCTGCCAGAGGAAGCCTCTCTGATATTGACTGGATAAGACACCATCTATGAGCATGGCATGATATCATTAGGTATCATTTTATTGGTTTGTTGTTGTTCTTGCTGTTGTTTTATTTGGTTTTACACTGTTTCTCTGGGCTATACAATCTCAGGTTCCTGGCCATGCAGACAGGGTAGGGATATTCAGCATTTTAAAAAGTTAATTATTTAATGTTGTCTTATAAAACAAAAGTTCCTTATCACAATCTATTGTGTCCTGAAAGTCAGTAAAACCTCAAGTAAGCATTCCATTTGAATGTTATCATTAATAAGATATTTTTCTTTTCTTTTTTTTCTAAATATTCCCCATAGGTACTAAGCACAAAACCATGCTAGAAGCGCGCAGTGGAAGTGGAACTATCAAGGCCTTCCCTCGGGCCGGAACGAAGGGCAAAGGACCAGTTAATAAGGGAAACACAGGCCTCCAAAACAAAACATTTCACTGCGAAATATGTGATGTGCATGTCAACTCAGAAACACAACTCAAACAGGTATCATAGGAAAACCACAGGGATGCTCTGTGAACAGTCTGTGTATGTTCCCATTCTTTTCATATATTTCTTTCCCACCCATCCACCTACCCATCCATAACTCATCCATATACCCATTCACGCACCCTCAAAAAATCCATATAACCATTCATCCACCTACCCATTCATCTAACTAACCACTTATCCGCTCATCCATCAATCCATTCATCAACCCAGCCATCTAACTAACCTTCCACACATCCATTATCTGACCATTCAGTCACCAGGCTATCAAACTGTGTTTCCATCCACCTCTCAGTATACCCATCCACCTACTCACAACCTCATTTAACTTTTATTCATTGTTTTCATTTTACTATATGTTTAATTTAGTTGTTTAGAAAATACAAAGATACAGTGCTAATAAATAAAAGCTGATGCAAATCGTCTGTTTTTTTGTATGGGCACTTTGAGAAGAGAAGGGCTAACAGAACATTATTGAGTTTTCCACTCAGAATTGTTCTTTTTTAAATATAATTTATTTATTTTTATATTAATCACAGGTTATATACTTTGTATTCCAGCTGTACCCCCTTCCTTATTCCCTCCCATTCTCTCCATCCCTCCCTATCTCCTCCCTGCCCCTTTCCAAGTACACTGATAGGGGAGGACCTCTTTCCCTTCCATCTGACCCTAGCTTATCAGGTCTCTTCAGGGCTGGCTGCAGTGTCGTCTTCTGAGGTCTAGCAAGGCTGCTCCTCCCTCTGGGCTGGGGGGGGGGTGGCAGGGTCGAAGGGCCAGCCATTGAGTTCATGACAGAAATTGTACCCAGTTGGATACTGAGCTACCATGTGTCTTCTTCTTCTTCTGCTTCTGCTTCTGCTGCTTCTGCTGCTTCTGCTGCTGCTTCTTCTTCTTCTTCTTCTTCTTCTTCTTCTTCTTCTTCTTCTTCTTTTAACACCAATGTGCAATGTTCTATTTTTGCTTATTTAGGTATTTTCTTGTTACCACTAATTTCATACTGTGCTGTTCTTTACTTGTATGTTATTTCATTGTATGCATTTATTTTACTGTATTTCTAATTCCTTCATCCACAGTGGATACTTATTTGCACTCCAAATAGCCTTCTAAAGAAAGTGGTGATACATTTCCAGCCTAAGGTTTAGCCTTCATATTATATTATGGTTTTTATATAGATGGTATTTTATACCTTAGTTATTTATTTTTAGAATCTAAGGGGTTGACATTTGGCTGCACAAATGTGAGGATAAATATTGGTATGGAAATACATTCATGCTTGTGTGGACATGTTTGTTTATTTGCATATAAAATTTCTTCAGATATCTTTTCTCCTGTAAATACTTTTAGAAGATGTGTGTAGTCATAAAACAAAGGCAGAGGAAGAAAAAAAAGTTCTTTTTATTAAATGTATATTAAAATGAGTTGTGTACAAGGCTTCAGAATCCAAATATAGAAGTGTGCACTTCTCTTTTCCTTTTGTCTTTGTAAAACTTGCATGAAATCAGCATAACTTCCCAGGTTTTTTGTTTTGCTTTGTTTTTAGTGTAGAATGTTTTGGTGTGTTGTTTTTAAAGCTGTCATTTTGATTGCTTTCAACAGCACATTGGCAGTAGAAGGCACAAAGACAGAGCTGCTGGGAAGCCCCCCAAACCTAAATACAGCCCCTACAACAAACTGCAGAAGGCAGCACGTCCACTGGGGGTGAGTGACTTAACGCATGTGGTCTCTACTTCATCTTACGCGGGATGAAGGCTGCCCGCTACTGAACAGAGTAGATGGATTCTACTAACAAAAACAGAAACAGTTGAGCTTCAGGTCCAGTCTGCCCTCCATCAATAGAATCCTTAGCCACACGAATTATTCCAGTGCTTGCCGCCTTTAGCATAAGTTAATCTATTGGTTTAAGCTGAAATTTGTTGCTGAGCACACAAACTAGAGAAAAGACAAGCTTTGAGTGGTCTTGATGTTAGCAAATACTTTCAGAAAAGATGTTAGAGATAAATAAGTCCTTGTTCATGTGTTTGAGAGACATAGCATAAAGTGCAGGCAACATTTACACCTTCCAAAATTTGTTATTTGAAAAACACAATCTGAAGGGTATGGCTTACATATTGTATTATGATTCATTAAAAGACATGAAGATGCCAAGAAAAGTAGGTCCTAGAAAATGCCCTCCCTACAATACATCAAATATGCAGAAGTTTAACTAAGGTCATTTTAAAAAGAAATATTTGCTGCATGACAGTTGCTGTCTGCATAAAGTTTAGCACAACATCCCTCTGTTTTTTCCTCAGACAGGGACTTCCTGTGGAGGTATAAATTTCTACTAAATTGCAGAAATATGCAGAAATACAATTAGTACACATCACTTCCAACCATACCTTCAACAAACTGGTCACTCCTCCTCAGTAGAAAAATTTTGAGTTCATATTTGGATGATGCTTAAATATGCTTGGTGGTGTATTGGTAGTTATCTTCAAACTTTCCCAGAAGAAATAAATCTATATTTCCAATTTAATTGATCTTCAACCAGCACTTAGCTGTTCGCTGCTGTGGCTTATCGTTTTAAACTCCAACTACAAACTCTAAAACTTTTATTCATGATATTTTTCAAATTTCTTTTCTTTGCAGGTAAAATTAGTATTTTCAAAAGAACCTTCAAAGCCACTGGCTCCCAGAATTCTCTCAAACCCACTAGCAGCTGCAGCAGCTGCAGCAGCTATGGCAGTGAATTCCCCCTTCAGTCTGCGAACTTCCCCAGCAGCCACTCTCTTCCAAACCTCTGCACTTCCTCCAGCCCTGCTGAGGCCAGCGCCTGGACCCATTCGGACCACCCACACTCCTGTGCTCTTTGCTCCTTACTGAATTCGAAACAGGAGGTGTTGTACTGCAATAATTAAAAAAAAAACTATAATCAAACAAAAGAGAACTATGCAGTGTTTATTTATAGTTTGAAGTGTGTCTGAAGAGCCAGGACTTTTGATAGTAAAATTAAAAGTTATTAAAAAAATGTAGGGGTCAGGCTAGGGGGAGGGGAGGGAAGGCGTGCCATTTTCTCCAAATTAAAGCATTCTTCTTGAACACTGTTTTAGAAGTTATTTCCAGCACTGACTGATCGTGGTATCTAGAACTTCCAGAGTTTTTGTAAAGGTGCTTTTTGGGCACTTGTTTCCCCTGCATTGTCTTTCCTGCTTTCTGAAACAATTGTACATTGTTTAAGGGCATTAACTGGTTTTAATGTATATATAATAATTTACTCTGTAGATTATAATAATACATAAAAGGAAAAAAACAACAAAACAAAAGAAACACTGTGAATAGTCATGCCCTTTCTGGTCTTCTGGCTATGACAGCAGTTACTGGGTATGTATCCAAACAAAAGTAGATACAGTAGATATCTTGTCAAACAATAGTGCTGTGTCTCAATCTATGCCATTAGGTTTTAAAGAATTGCAAAAAGGTAGAAAGAACAGCTATCCCATACCTATAATACGCAAATAAAACAAACACCAGATGGTATCTTGTAAGCCTCCATGATCAGCACCCCTCTCTTGTATGCTTAGAAGTGGAATAGCACCTGAAAGACACTTCATCAGGAAATACTTGTTTCCCACCTGGAACAGGCATTGCTTTAGTGAGTGAAGTGTTCAGAATGCAATATATCTGAAAACTGATCAACCCGTGTGCATGGTCAAAAAGTAAGTAATAAGTATAACTGTTTTATTCTAAACACAAGGAGCCACCAGAATCTAAGATGATGATGTAAAATGAACACAGGTCTTCAAAAGCAGAGAAACTAGTCATCTGCAACAACCCTTTATTCATTCCAGTAGTCCATAGCACAGTCTTTTGCTTTAAATATGAATGTATGAAGACAGACATAAGCATGAGCTATGGCTGTGTTTATTATTACTTTTTCCTACTAACTTGACATAAACCTCTAACAGACTTTTAAATGTCAGTACTATTAAGGAAAATTAATCAGAGTTCACTACACACCAATGATATGGCATTAACAAAGTGTATTAGCAAGGTCCCCTAGACCATTATTTCTCCAGTGGCATTGTAAAATAAGAATGGGCTTTGATATTTACTACAGAGCTGAAAGGAATTGACATTTTAAAAAGATTTATCAGGGGAATATATATGTATATATATACATATATATATATATGAATGTAAGTATATTTTATATATGTTAGAAAGATTAAGAAAATAACTTATAAAAAGAAAATCTATATGAGATAATTCTATAATCACTCAGTGTTACATGTTATTATTAAATTGGTAACAAGTGGATTTGTGATGAAGGCAATATCCTTTATCCTATAGAAAGCTAGCTTTCCCCTATAGATATGGTGGGGCTAGATGCAGAAAGATTATTGCATTAAATATTAATGACCTTCAATAAGAGAACAAGAACAAACATGTACACATCATCCTTCTGTGACTTAGGATTAAAAATAAAAAATTATTTTTAAAAAGATTTTATAAACACTGTTTAAAACTTTAAGGATAAACTGAGTGTGGCCTTCCTGAGATTGCTTTTATCTCAATTGCAGTGATCTTCAGAGAGGAACAAAGAACTAAGGAGTCCCTGGAGAGAGAGGCTTTTAGCGCTTGTCACTTATATTTAAAGAATATGCATTGTGCCTGGTGCTGACTGTTAAATGTGGTCTTTAGAGGACTTTTCCAGTGTCTATGTGTAGGTGTAGAATTTGTCTTATAAGTGTATCTTTAAAACATCTGGCTGTATATAACTGTTACAAACAAACAACCAAAACAACATGTAAATGAGGAAAGAAAAAGAAAGATTGTAATGGAAAAAAATGAAAAGTGAAAGGGAAGTGAGAATAACAAAATGTAACTATTCCATAACTCTTTTGGTACAGAGATCTTTTAGACATATCTGCTATTGAACATGGTGATTTCTCATTTATAGTCTTTCTAAGCACTGACAACTGGCTTTAAGTTCTGAAAGTTGGGATTATTTACCCAGAGTTTGTTACCATGTAACCAGCCACTTCTAATTGTTTTGGATTTTAATTTCTTATTTGGTTGTTCATTGTATTCACTCTGCATTGCAGTCCTTTTACGTGACAAAGCCACTTGTGCTTACAATCAATGGAATCCCTCCATATTATGCCTCTGTTGTTGCTCCCCATTTTCACCAAAATGAAGGAACCGTCTGGAGTCAGGGCCTGTTGGTCACATGAAGTCCTGGGTCACAAAGCATTAATAACTTTAATGGTTTGCTGGAAACAAACAAATCAGCCATATTTTCTTCATCAGCCATATGAGAATACTCAGAAATATCGGGACCCCGTTTGCCTCATTTTGCAATGGAACACTATTGTTTAAATGGTCTCTTAAATTGGATTTTTAAGTATCAGTTGTCTTTTATTTACTACTTAATAAAGGATGAAGCCTAACCATTGAACTTCAAGTGGCTCCTCTGTGATTCTTTCCTCCTGCTCTATTTCCATTTACTCTGTCAGCATCTACTATACTACAAACTTCAGCAAAAAAATAGGTATTTCCTTGGGGAGCTTTCTTCAGAAATAAACATTGACACTTCAGAGTCTTCAGATATAGTACTATGAAAATCCGCAAACATGATCTGATCTCAGGTTTATACTTTCCTTTCTATGCATTATACCCACTGCAGACCTGATATGGTAAATACTTTGTTTCATTTGAAGCAATACAAATACATTGTAAGTGCCAAAGACCTTGTAGAAAACATTTGTGCTACTCTTTTACAGAATTTTGGCCAACTGGAGCAGATGTTGGGGTACTGCTGTCTTTCCTTCTGCAGAGCCAGCTAATGGGAACTCTGAAAAACATTTGTTTTTATTCTCTAAGGAGACACAGTGGCTTTTGGCATGTTCTCCAGCCACTGCCTCATTGGAAAGAACTCCTATCTTTATGTGTCGTGGAACCTCATATGATTACAATAAATCATGGCTATGTGACTGAAGACATAATTTTGATAGCAAAGATATAATTAGTAAAGAAAATAATATTTATTTAGAACAAAAATAACAAAACAAAGATGTATACTTTTAAGGAACTACCATTTCAAGAAAAGGCATGGGAGGACTGTAAAGATACTTCTGACTTTAGTTCACTGTTCTCACATAGTTTGGTTCACAACTACCTGTAACTCCAGCTCTGGGGGATCTGATTCCTTTGGCAGCTGGGAGCACCTATACTCCCGTGCAAGCACAACACACACACATACATGTAATTTAAATAATAAAGACAAGCCTTTAAAAACACAAGGTGTAAACCACTGTGTCTGTGTCTGTGCACATCTGTAAGCCACTGATCAAATGAGCCTCAGCAGTTTGGTCTACTTGCAGCTCGCGTTGGAGTGAGTATCTTTGTGTCTGTACCCACTTAGTGTTTCAAGTTTTTTGAAGATGCCAGATATTAAGGGCTGGAGACACAGCTGGTATGAAACACTCTACATGTACAAATTTCTGGATTTGATTTCCTGCGCCATGTAAAACAGGGCAGAGTGGCAGATGCTCACCATGCCAACACCGGGAGGCAGAGGCAAAAGAGCCTGAAGTTCAAGATATAAACAAGTTAGAAGGGCTGGATGTAGCATTGTCTCCAAAGAAATAAAAGCAAATAGAAATCACACTAATATCAGATGATAAGTAGATAGTGTAGTGAAATCTAAAGGCCTCCGTTTTATGTATAGACTGATGTAAAGATTTAACTTTCTATTTGGAAGCATGTATGGCACTGAATTAATAACTATTTTTATACAAAGCATAAACATGACAAACTGAACTTATAGGGAGTTGGAGTCAGTTTAGATGATGGTCTGCTGTCTCAGTTCCTCAGACCGAGGAAGGAACATGTAATCTTAAGCCAGCCTTAGCAACTTAGGTAGTGTGACCACAAAAATAAATGGCTCCATAGCTTAGGATATCCGTTGCTCTTGGAGAGAACCTGGGTTCAATCACCAACATTCACATAATGGCACACAGTAACCTGTAATTCCAGTTTTAGGAGATCTGGCACCCTCTTCTGGCTTCATCTAATACCAGGCATGAACATGGTACATGCAGGCAAAATATTCATAGTATAAAATAGTTAAAATAAGTTTTTAAAAATTAAAAAACTAAACAGTGCTAGGGATTGGCAAAATAACTTAGAGGCTAATAGGGTTTGCCATCAAGAAATTATTTGGAACCCAAAGAATGGAAGAAGAAAACTAACTTCTGCATTTCCTCCTGTTCTACATACACACACACACACACACACGCACACACACAAATATAGTTGTTGCCTTAGTTAGGTTTTATATTGCTGTAATAAAACACCGTTACCAAAAACAACTTTGGAGCAAAGGGTTTAGTTAGTTTATTCTTCCACATCACAGTCAGTCATGATAGGAAGTCACTGTAAGCATAGGCAGTCAAAGCAGGTAGAAGCCTAAATTCAAAACTAAAGCAAAAGTTATGGAGGAATACTGCTATTGTCTTGTTTCTCAGGGCTTACTCAGCCATCTTTCTTCTACACTCCAGGGTCATCTTCACAGGGATGGCACTGCCCACAGTAGGCAGATCCTTCTGTATCAATCATTAAGCAAGACAATACTCACAGACTAGCCTAAATGCCAATGAGAAAGTGGAGACATTTTGTCCATTAAGATTCTCTTTTCCCAGCTATGTATATATTTGTCTCAAGGTGACAAAAAACAACCATAAAAAATAAAACAAAACAGGACTGGGAATGCATTTGAGTACTAAAGTTTTAGCCATGTGTAAGGTCACAGGACTACTAGTATTCTCTCTCTCTCTCTCTCTCTCTCTCTCTCTCTCTCTCACACACACACACACACACACACACACACACACACACACACACACAGACAAAATGCCAAACTATAATAGATTTTTGACTGAGCAGCAGAACTATTTTATATAGTTTTTTTAAAAAATACTTTGTTTATTGGTGATTGATTTCTCATATATTTTGGATAGTAGCCCTTTTCAGATGTAGGATTGCTGAAGATATTTTCCCAATCTCTATACTGTTATTTTTTGGTGTTGTTGTTCTATTGACAGTGTCCATTGCCTTACAGAGCTTTTCATTTTCAAGAAGTCCCACCTATTAATTGAAGATCTTAGAGCATGAGCTGTTGGTATTCTGTTCAGGAAGTTATCTCCTGTGCCAGTGAGTTCAAGGATCTTCCCCACTTTGTCTTCTAACAGATTTAGTGTATCTGGTGTTTTATTGAGGTCTGTGAATTTTGTGTAAGGAGATAAACATGGATCTATTTCATTTTTCTACATGTAGACATCTAGTTAGACCAGTATCATTTGTTGAAGATGCTGTCTTTTTTTTCCATTGTATGGTTTTGGCTCCTTTGTCAAAAATTAAGTGACTATAGTTATGTGGGTTTATTTCTGAGTCTTTGATTTGATTCCATTGATCAACCAGTCTATGTCAGTACATGCAGTTTTTATTATTATTGCTCGGTAGTATAACTTGAAGTCAGAGATGGAACACCTTCAGAAGTTTTTTTTTTTTATATAGGATTGTTTTAGTGATTCTGGGGTGGTTTTTTTTTTCCATTTGACGTTCAGAATTATTCTTTAAACGTCTGTAAAGAACTGTGTTGGCATTTTGATGGGAATTGCATTGAATCTGTAGACAGTTTTGGGAATTGCATTGAATCTGTAGACAGTTTTTGGCAGGATGGCCATTTTTTCTATGTTAATCCCACCAATCCATGAGCATGGGAGATCTTTCCATCTTCTAAAATCTTCTTTTATTTTTTTTCTCAAAGGCTTGCAGTTCTTGTCTAGAGGTATTTCATTTTCTTGGTTAGAGTTAAACCAAGGTACTACTTTTTTTTTTAATTTATCTTGTATCCAGCCACTTTGCTGAAGCTGCTTATCAACTGTAGGATTTCTCTGGTGGAAATTTTAGGATAGCTTATGTACACGATCATATCATGTGCAACTAGTGATACTTATAAGTGGATCTTAGCCATCTATGGCTAAGTGGATCTTAGCATACTATGAGGCACAGACCCAAAGAAGACAAGTTATAAGGAGGATAAGTAATAAGCGAGGATGCATAAATTTCAAGCAGAAGGGGAAATAAAATAGACAGAGGTAGTGGCTGATGAGAGGGAACAAGGTAGAATAATGGGTTCAGAGAGTTAAGAGAGTGGAGATCAGACCTGAGGAGAGCAAGGGAGAGAGGACAGGAGGCCTTCAGAGAAAAGAGAAACTGATGGCAGGGACATCTCTGTGACAAGCTGGAGACCTAAATCAAGGTAGGTTCCTGGGAGGATATGAGGGGAATTCAAGCAGAGACTCTAGTAGCATAGACCATAGAGACTGAAGAGGACATCCTCTAACTAGACTAATCTTTTAGTAAAGAAAAAACTATGAAACAGCAACCCTCCCACAAAAACTTTGACTTAAAATTTACCCTGCCTATGAGATATGCAGGGGTAAAGATAAAGCAGATAGCAGAGAGATTGGAGGAATGCCCACCAAATGCCTGGCCCAATCAAAGACCCCCCTATCAGAGAGTGCCAACCCTGACACTATGAAGGATACACTGTTAAGCCTGCAGACAGGAGTCTGTCAGAGTTGTCCTCTGAGAATCCACCCAGCAGTGCCTCAAAACAGATGCTCAAACTCATAGTCAAACTTGGTCTATGTATAGGGGTTCTTGGGGAATAGTGGGAAGAAAGAGAAAAGGACCCGGAAGTGATAGGAGCTCCACAAGAAAAACAACAGAGACAACTAACCAGGGTCCTGAGGAAGCAGCAACCAAGGACTATGCATGAACTGGACCTAGACCCCCTACAAAGATACAGCAGATAGGCAGCTTAGCCTTCAAGTGACTCTTCTACTAAGGGAAGTGGGAACTGTATCAGACAAGGACTCACTTGGAACCATTTTCCTGGTGTGACTGCCTTGACAGGCCTCAGGGAAAGAGGACATTCTCAGTCCTGATGCAACTTGATAATCTGGCATGGATGGGAATGGAGCTCCCCTTTTCTGAGGAAATAATATATATAAATGAGGGAAAATACTTTGCTTTAATTTTATTAGTAAAATACTGAGTGATTAAAGACTGGGACAGCTTAATATCACTACATTAAAGTAGTACTTTTTTAATCCTCTCTGAAATAAAATTTATTTTTTTTGTAGTGAACAAACAAATGACTCATCTACTTATGCCATCACATTCTGGTTGTATAGAGCACAGTAAGTCCTTTATATTCTCAATTAAAATGGGTGTTTCACAAATTAATACTGAGGGAGTTAACTGGCTTGCTTTATATTCACTTATTGTAATCATGAACATCATGTAATATGTGCTGTCTCTTTCTTCTTATACTGGATTAACAAATGTTCAACAGAATAACTGGGTACTTAAGTACCACATCCCACTACTTATGCTTTAATTAATTTTGACTCAGTTTCCAGTTCTTGCCAAAGACTACCTTTCTCCAGCAGCCCAAAATATTAGGTATGTCCTCCTATCATGCTTGAATTGAGTCCAGGCAGTGAATGACCTATTTAGTAATTGCTGATGGATTTGATAAAGGGGGAATTTTATTCCCAAAGCATCTCTTCCAGTCTTTGTTCAGTATCCTTCAGTAAACAGAAAGGCTTCGATGCAGAGGTGAAATGGAATTGCTTATGTGGCAGTTCTCTAATGCCCACTTACTAGTTCTTAGAATGGCATTGCCGCTTACCATGAAAGATGGATCTGCTGGTGTTTCATCCCCGTGAAGCCCTGAAGGTTGTTATTTTTAGGAATAGATTTATGGATAACCAGAATAACAACAATAGTGATATATGGCAGGATCACTGAGAGGAAATCCTCTTGTGTGCTAGGGAAGCTAAGGAAGTACATGGCGGTAATGAGAGATCCCAGAATTTGAGGAATTACCTCAGAGTAAAATGGGGTTGGGGGGACACTTATCAACATTTACTTTTGAAAGGACTGAGGAACACCTTCAATAGGGACATCTTTTTACCTCTTGTAGCTGATGGAAACTCAGCTACAACCTAATGGCTGGGTTGACTCCATGAACAGCCAAATATACTTGAAATTTAATCTGATCATTGTTATTTCGATCAAATTGAATCTTAAAGATCTGTCACATTATTAACACCATATATAACAAGATAAATTTTTCTATAAATGACATGCCACTTCCGAAGATACTTAAACTACAATAATTGTGAGCTGAACCAAACCTATAGAAACAAGAGTCTCAAGGTGTAAAGTGGAAGGGTGGGAGAAACAGAGAAGGTGAGAAATGAAGAAGACAAAAATCAATAGCCCTGAGCAGGAGCTCTTAAATAAGCTGATGATTTATGTCAAACAAGTTTATGAAGAAGTTCAGTATCATATATATACTTGTAGGTGGAAAATGACCATGATCAACAGCTAAAGCAGACAATGATGCCCGAGAGAACACAAAATACCTCCAGGCATAGCTGCCTTACGACTGATAACCACAGCCTGGCGGAAGAGGTTGTTCCTGAGAAGCCTCAACCTTGAATCCTTTGAGGCACTGGATCATGCCCCACACCAAACTTGGCAAGTCTGCTCCTGGACAAGAACACAGAACTCAAGTTCCCTTTGTGCTTTCATCAGGGCTTCTGGGAAAGGCTTGATTTGGTCTGGCTCCCCACAGTGAGCAAAAATATACTTAAAAATAAATCACTGTATACTGACAACTTCTAAAAGTGCAAATGTACTTATGTATATGCCCAGAAATTATTTTTAAATGGGTCTTTAGATGCTTTTTGCAACTCTCATTGCTTTTATAGCTATGGCAAACATTTTATTTTGGCATTTGATCAATTTTGATAAAATTTGAGATCAATTTTGTGCCTGAAGGGCTGCCATGGTTGTTAAGGACAAGGTTGCTCTTGCAGAGGACCCAGGTCCTCTCCAGCTGGGACTGGAGAAGTGATTGGGCAGTTAAAAGCACTTGCTGCTCTTTTAGATGATTGGGTTTCAATTCTGAGCACACAGATGATGGATCATAAACATATGTAGCTCCAGTTCTAGGAGACCCAATACCCTTATTTGGCCTCTATGTGCACTGGGCACACATGGTGCACATACATACATTCGGGCAAACCCTTATACACATAAAATTAAAATGAAGACAAACTAATTTTGCATGAGAAGAGGAATAGTTTTGAGGCACTTGGAGGGATGAAAAGTAGCTACAGTGTGGAGGATCTTTGATGTACATCAAGATCATTGTGTGAATAGTTGGAATTGTGTTCTCTGATTTTATCCTTTTATAGCACTTGGGTTTTGAACTAAAAAGGTGTGCTCCAATCTAATTTCAATAAAAACCAGGTCATAAAAATTTATCAAAAGAAACTATTTGCTAAGGGAAGAGATAATATTGATGTCAAACTAGTCTTTAAGTCTTAGAATTGTAAAATTAAAAAAAAAATTCAGAAATATTTCCCTTTATTTAAGGGTTTTGCTGTGTAACCTGATTGACTTGATACTTACTAAGTAGTCCAGGCTGTCCTTCAATTTGCCCTAACCCTCCTGTTTCTGCCTCCTAAGTACTGTGATTATAGGCATGAATGCCACACCTGACTGAAAAACATTACTGAGTTTGGAAGCTATCATGAGCACTTTTAGAAATGTATTAAGTAAGCATACTCTGGGCTCTATTGAACCTTGTTAACCCAAATGTAAAATCTGTAAGTGTTTAATTACAGTAGAAGATACTAAGACTAGGAAAAACATACATTGCATAAAGGCCTTTCAGGAACTGATGTGAGTCTACTTGGCTTTTAGTTCAACTTACCAGAAATGGAAAGAAAACAAAGTTATTGATATTATTACATTTCTAGTTTTTTATCAAAGAGTTAAAACAAATTTCATTTGATGATATCTGACTAAAATTAAAAGTTTACAGAAAATGCTTGAACATATTGTGTATTTGGGGAGAACCTGGCGGCAAAAGACCTGGTACCAGTGTAGAATGTCAGGGAACAGTAGCCAAAGTACCCTCAGATAATCAGCTTTACAACATGACAATTCTGTTTGACAAAATTAGAATGATTAGTTGTTCTAAGACTATGCTAAGAAGAAGGTGAATTTAGTGGAAGTCCTTTTACATTCAAAATAGTTTCAAAATTCAAAGCTTAGCTGTATAAATTTGAATAAAATTGTTTCAAGATGTAATTTGACAATGGTCAAATTCTTACAAGTTTGAAGTAAATCACATATCAGGCCTGAGCTCATTGACATAGATGTATCAGGTATTCTGTTTTGTTCTGAGTAATTGCTGCCATGTTTTTAAAAGATTTCTTCCTGGACTTATGGAACTTCATGCTTAAAATATTGTTGTTGTTTTTTTTTTTTGAGAGCTTTTTAGTCATGTTTTTTTCATGTCTCTTAGTGTTCCTAACAGCTAAAATCTATTTTCTTTTAGGTGGCATTTCTTCTCTAGTAATATATAATTAATATGATTTAATTTTAAACTAACTCTTAGATTCTAGGGGAAAAATTTGTGACAGAATATTTTCTTAAAGCCCAGACTGGCTTTAAATTCGTGATTCTTTTGTCTGAGGCTTTCAAGTAAGTCCTGGGATTATGAACATGTGTCATTACGTTCATCTTAGAAGAAATATATTGCACAATGTTTTACAAAATATTCAGTTCTCACAAAACTACAAGCTTGGTTAAATTCTTTAAGCGTTTCAAAATATATTTATTTTATTTTATGTTAGTGCCTTGCCTGAATGTATGTATGCATATTGTTTCTGTATGCATTATGGCAGCCCTCCAGACTCTAAAATTAATATCAAATTTTATCCAAATTGATCAAATGCCAAGCACACCTATTTACTGACAAAACAAGTTTGGGACTTTAGTCAGCAGACATAAACATAGCTTAAGATATATGCATTTAATGAAAACAAATTGGAGACAACATTCTTTTCTCAAGCAATCAAACTGATTTTTTAAATAAATTTTGACATTAAATCACTATTCTGAACCTCAAGTAACACTTCTGGAAAAAAAAAAAAAGATGGAGCTGTGGTTTACATGTTTGAAATTCTGGAAAAAAAAATGGAGAAAATAGTCATGTGACTTTTTTCCTTCTTGTTCCCATTAGTTTAAAATATGGTCAAGGGCTTGTGAGCTGGCTAAGTGGGTAGAACAGTGATGGCAAGGTAAATCTGAAGACCTGAGCTTAATTTCCAGAACTCACAGAAAGTTTGAGAGGGATAATCAACTCCACAAAAATGTCTTCACATACAGATTCACAAGCTCATCACACACAGGTAAATAAGTTAACAAACAAACAAATAAATAAATAGTGTGAAGTGTTAAAAGAATATAATCACGGTTCTGTCCTTTATTAATCCCTTGGTAAGGGTTTTATAAAGTTTTTCCTGATTCAAATAAATAATGATACTCCAAGTTGGCAAAGGCATTGGTGACTGAATATGTAGCTCAGTGGTAGGACACTGATCTTGCATGCTTAAAGCCCTTAGTATGACCTCCAGCACCACAAGCAAATGCAATGTCACAGATGTTGTAGAGATGTGCAGTAGTTGTAGTTATTTTTAGTTTTCAAAAACAAAATTGAGGCTCATAATACTTTCCCATTGAGTACTCAGTCTTAAATGGGCCACCATGGCTCAGAGAATATAAGAGAAAGTGTGAGGCAGGTGAAAGAGCCAGAGGACAGGGAAGATTATTGTGAAAACTTGTCTCCTGGAAGGTAGGAAGGTGGTCCCTCATGAACCACAACAGCTGTGGTTATCTACACAAGATTTTCATATCTACACAATCTGTCGACATTCCTATGTGGATGAAGGAGGTTCTTGGCAGACCCTACCCTTCTCTGAGGAGCCATTGTAAACTAATAGCTACCAGAAGAAAGGGATTCATTTTCTGCAGTGGTTTAGCCACTGATAAATTGGCCGTGCTCTGCTAAATAATCCCTACCCAGATACCGGCAAGCAACCCTAAGTCAATTCAGTGAGTCACAACAAAATGAAAACAACCTCTTATATATAAGATGTATTGTCAAAGAAAAAGCTGTGGGGAGCGGGGAGGAAGAGAGAGAGTTAGTCACCAGTAATACAGAGGAGATTCTGATGCCTCCCTCAGCCACATGGACATTTCCATAGTCACTGGTTGCAGAGGGAGATTTTCATGCATTCCTCAGCTACATAGACGTTTCCATAGTTGCCAGTTGCACAGATGGGGATTCTTATACATCCTCAGCTATGTAAAGGACTCCCTGGGACTGAACTTCCTTACTGTACCTTCATCTACATATTGAGAACTTGACTAAATGCCTCAGGATTCGTGCCAGCCACAGCCAGCTGGCAGAGCTGAACAGTACCTGAGTGGAGAGTGAGGACAAATCACACTACACACAGTATGGGCTTGAGAGGGCTGTCAGTCTGACTGAAGCAGCAGCAGGTTTATTCCAGGGTTCATTATTTATAGGCAAAGCAAGCAAGTCACATCAATACAAAAAGAAAAAGGTGTGGAACTGACTTTTTTTCAAAAACTACTTCCCCAGGTTAAAACATAACAAAGCAGCTTAACAAGGGTAACAAGCAGCTCTCCAAACCACAGAGGGAGTCCTAGTGATCCAACCCAGCTTGTCCAGCTTGGCCGCAGTTGTGTTGCTTTAGCAAGAGGCCATTTGCGTCCAGGTGCCTGAGGGGAGGTTTCCGGGTTAAGTGGAGCATTGGGACTGTCTCTCAGGTTGGCTTTATCTGTAGCTGCATCTCACGGCTCTCCACAATTGGCCTGTGCACTCATCATGAGTAACTCTCTTCTCCTGTCAAAGCATGCTAAACAAATTCTTTGAGGAGTCTAGACACTTGAAATAGAGATTTTTGTTGAAGCTTTTTTACATTATAATTATCAAATGATGATCATCTATGTTATTATTTTTCTTAATTAAAGACACAAAACCTGCCTCACGGATGCCACTAGAGTACAGTATTAAAACATGGCAAACTAACATGTAAACACACTTTTTTTCTTGCCAGTCCTTCTATTGGACACTTAATGACACGTTCCCACATGTCAATCACTATCCCTGTATGATAGTGTAAAATCTCCCAAATGTCAGTGTCTCTCTAGTCTGGCATGAAGCTGCCCGTTTCATGCACAGAAATGTAAACCATGATGCACTTTATCTCACCTGTGTCTCTGCCCTAAATTAAATTTCTAGTTGTGAAGAAATGAAGATAATTTTTGTAAAGGATTATTTGAAATTTTCTGTTTAGTAAAATATTCTAATTATCATTTTAATTATCAAAGTCCCCATTGCTTGAGAAGCCATAGTAACATGCTCAGCTCTTGCCTCCTTTCTGACAATAATCCAAATCATTCATTTACCTATGGAACAGTTACCTATGTTTCTGGGAAAGTTGTACATTCATGTCTTTATTTTTCTCTTAGACTGAAAAATGAAAATAGTTACTTATTTTCATGTATCCAAAATAGAACCAGAGAAAAACTACCCAATTTGAGAATTTTTTTTTCATCAAGTTTCTATGGAAGAAGAGAATTACAAAAATAGATTCTACATGGATCAAACAACTCCCTTAAGAGCACAACAAACCTGTGCAACACCACCATTTGCAAGACTGAGTAAAGACTCTCAATGACTTGCAAACATGTGTATACTTGTAGAAGGAGTGTGTTGTTTGCAGGAAAAATTGTTTTTATTTAGCTCTGGCCATTACTTGATTCATTGACCTTTTTTACTGCACTGTTAGAAAGACAAATCACTCCTTGTCATGTGTCCACTTGCCTCGTTTTAGTGAGAAAACACAACAATCATTTTCATTATAACTTTGAAACATTATGTTGGTATTTGCTAAAATAAAAATCTCAATCAATGTAGATGTGAGACTTGGACACATTGGCCCATCTTTCCACAAAGCTGAAATAGTTTAACTCACTTCCAAACATGTTTTAAAGGATTTTTATTCCCCAGTGAGCTAGGTCAGTGGGTAATTTGCTCGCTATTCATGACTGTTGAACTGAGTTTGCTGTACCAGAATTCACTGTGCAAAGGAAGGACCAAATACCAAAAGCTGATCTCTGATCCACATAGAAAGTGCCTTGGCATGCAGGAGTATCTCACATCTATGCTGTCTCACATTGGGGTGTGTGTGTGTGTGTGTGTGTGTGTGTGTGTCTGTGTGTGTGTGTGTGTGTGTGTGTGTGTGTATATATATATATATATATGTTGTTGTTGTTTTGTTTTTGCTGCAGCTCCATGTGTCTATGGACACAACTTCTTGGAACCCACATGTGGAGGTCCTTGCCCTTGCTTCTGATCAGGTCACCTAGCCACATGGGTGCCTTGTTGGTGTTCCAGTTCTCTACTTTTCCATTTCATGTCTGCAAAGTTAATCTTGTGCTGCTGTCAGTTTTCACTTTGCAGAGGCAGTTTTCACAAAGGGAATTATTTTAGAAATAGTAACTTCAATAAATGTTTCTTTCACCAGAATATGGTCTATGACAGATAAATGGCAAATGGGATAGGGAGAGCTTCATAAAATGGCATTCAGGCGCTGCTTGATTCTCTTTTGAATCCAAATCAAGGAAACAAGTGATTTTGGCATGTCCTCTGAATTTCTGAACAAGAGGATTTGTCTTCTGATACAAGTAAAATTTGGATTTTTGGAAGAAGGGTCAAGTATATATCATAGGAAAATGAGTCCTTGTTTCTCCTGTTTTTTTTTGTATCAAATGTAATCAGAGAAATGTTTTTGAATATAGTTTGACTGAATATATTTTGCTCGTTAAAGGGGTTTGATATTCCCTCTCAACTGTGTACAACCAGTCAGTTGTCAGTTTGAAAAGAATGCATTTACTACATACAAGCAGGGGTTCTAGGTTATAACCATACATGGTCCTTGGTTGGAGAGACAGTCTCATAAAAGACCCCTGATATATTTTGTCCTTGCTGAGCTTCTGTCCTCTCCAGCTCATATTAACTCCCCCTTTTGGACATGAACTCAATGGCTGGCTCTTTGACCTCCCTGGTCCCCTGAGGGAGGAACAGCCTTGCTAGGCCACAGAAGCCTTGCTAGGCCACAGAAGAGGACATTGCAGCCATTCCTGAAGAGACCTGATAAGCTAGAGTTAGATGGAAGGGGAGGAAGTCCTCCCCTATCAGTGGACCTGGAAAGGGGCAGGGAGGAGATAACAGAGGGGAGGGTGGGATAGGGAGGGAATGCAGGAGGAGGCTACAGGTGGAATACAAAGTACATAACCTGTGATTAATATAAAATAAAAATGTTAAATTTTTTTAAAAAATGATTTACTCCCCACATTCAGGAAAAACAGAGTTTATAATTGTCCAGAGGATAGCAACTATATAGCTTTTCCTGTCACTGAGGATACTATATAATAGTAACTGACATGATATCAGATACCCATAGTTTACAAATGCTAAATACATGGTATCAAAAGTCTCTTTAATATCATTTTCTTAAAAATTTAAAATGCAGAACTGTTCAGGAGTTCCTATTGAGTAACCCTAGTGAAAATCTCTTGCCAAAATGAGATCCTGGATCATGAATAACATGCAACTTCACATTTTTCAACTTGTATAATTCTGGCTTTGTGAATAATATTTGGCCAAGTCACTGGAACTTTCTCATGGTCTTTCTAAACATAGACTGGAAATTGTTTTGCTAAGCTAAAACTAAATGTCAGCTAAAGTCTGATGCTGGGGAAACAATTAGAACATTACTGAATTAACCTCCTGTTTAAGAGTTCACTTTCAAAAGGTAATTATCCTTTATCATGATTTATTCATTAATTAAAACTCTTTTTGAGAGTGTCAGGGCATTTCAGGTGGGATGGCTTTGGAGGAAAAATACATAAACAAATCCTCAATAAATTCTAGATTTATGTAGGCCTAAATTCAGGACATAATGTAAGCAAAATGCTATCCAAGGTAAAAGAATATTGTCTTTTTTTGTTGTGGATTCTTCCCTAGATAATCTTTCTGGGTGAGAAGTGTACAAGACAGGTTGCAAGAGATATTGGTATGAGATATAGTTCTACAGATTTACAAAATAAAGAAAATGTTCATTTATGCAAAGGCACAGTCACTGTGAATCAACCTCATTGTTTTTCCTGAGCTCCTGGGAGAAATAACCATTAAATTAAGTGGCTTGAAACACCAGGAATTCATACTCACAATTCCAGAAATTCAAAGTTCCATATCTTACAGAGTCTTTCTTTAGAGCCATGGTTCTCAACCTTGCCATGGCTGTGATCCTTTAATACAGTTTCTCACGTTGTGGCCACACTCAACCATAAACTTATTTGAGAGCTACTTCATAACTGTAAATTTGCTGTTGTAAAAATTGTAATGTAAAGACCTAATATTCAGGGGTATCTCATTTGATTCCACAAAGAGCTAATGACCCACAGATTGAGAACTGCTCCTCTAAAGGTTTTCAGGTGGACACTCTTCTACAAATCTCTCTCAACTTCTCTTGATTTCTGGCAATCTTTGGTGTTTCATGAATCCCAATCACCTGCTATGATTTTTGTGCTTGTCTTGAGAGATCTTCTTGCATATCTTTCTATTCTTCTCTCATAAGTTTAACAGCCATATTGTATTTCAAAGTTATCCCGTTCCTGCAAGATCTGATTTTATCTAAGTACGTCTTCAAAAATCTTGCTTACACAATATTAGGTCATCAGGGAGCTGCCTTGGGTCTTGTCCATTAAAAGCAGTGACTGAAGAAGAGATTTTCTGTGATTGACAGCATCCTTTTTGCAACAAATGAGAGAAATCAGCTAAGGGATAGTTTTAACATGCTATTCTAAAAGAAAGAAAGAAAGAAAGAAAGAAAGAAAGAAAGAAAGAAAGAAAGAAAGAAAGAAAGAAAGAAAGAAAGGGCAGATTATATAATAGATGTACATTTAAGTGTTTACATGCCCAGATTATCTCTGTATTCCATTTTACTGATATATAACACCCAGGGCCCAGGTAACTCTGTGGAAGAGAAGACAGAAAGAGTATTAGAGCCAGAGAAGATGGAGAAAAACCAAGAAAAGGCCTAGACACAACATGACCAATGCACATATGAACTAGGGCAGAATGTACAGTGCCTGAACGTATCTGCACTAGATGGGGTCCTAGATTTGAGAGGCGTATGTTCACTTTTCCTTAACTCAAGCCCCCATCCCTATCCTTAAAGCTATAACCAATTGATAAGCACTTGCAAATGGAAGATTAGTTTTCTCCTTTGGATTCTCATTGTTGAAAGAAAACCTTCAAGAGTTAGCCAGCAGTACATGGCTAACATAAAGGAACTCAAAGGCATCTTTGGAGATGTTTCATAATGTGTATCATAGATTTTAATTTTTTATTTTAATTATTTTTACCTTATGGTTCCTTTGCATATATTAGTAAAAATTCCAGCTTTATGTTTTGGTAGGGTTGTCATGTGCACAAATGAGCGTTTGCATTTATTTGCGTTTCTTGTACTGTTTTGAGCACCTTTTCTCTCTCGCCTTTTCTCTCACTCTCTCTCTTTTATCTTATTCCAATGTGCTTGTTTTTGTTTTATTTTATTTTTTATCATTATTCATTAGATGCCTGTTTGTTTTCTAAAAAGGTATTACTATAGATAGGAGGGAAAGAGGGTAACTGGGAGTATTTGGGGAAGGAGAAACTGTAATTATAATATATTGAATGAAAAAATTATTTTCAATAAAGCAAACAAAGAAGTTGGAGTTAGTTTGTCTGCACCTGCGGTGTCCAAATTTTTAGGTGAGTCAATATGCTCATTGTTGCTAAACTTCACATTTTTATTCTTTGTGCTCTGCTATTTTTATAATTATACATATGTTTATTAGTATTATCATTTAGTACAACTTGTATCCTAGCTATGGCCCCCTCCCTCATCTCAGTCTCCTTCTAATCCCACCCTCCCTCCCTCTTCTCCCCATGTCCCTCCCCTAGTCCACTGATAAGAGTGTCATTAACTGGAAGCTGCTTTTGGTGGCTGCTTTGAAATTCAAGTCTCAGCGAGGAAGACAGGCTTCTCTACCAGGCCTTTCCCCTGGAGTCAGGGAAAAATTTGCAAGTCCATCCGCCTTTTGTTTTGTGACAGCAGGTGGGAGAGCTTGTTTGAAATCACAACTCTGCCTCACCTCCTTGTGAAGCTAATCCATTGTGTAAACTGTTTGTATAAATAAACCATGGCTGGCTGGCTGGGCTGCTTTTTGGGTGCAGGGTGCATTGGCACCAAGAGCAGACAGCCAGAAGCCTCTGGGAACATAATATGTGTAGTGTATTTTATTAATTTCAATCCTCACTCCCTACTCAGAATCCCGTTCTGCTCTGCCTGCGGGCTCCGGCATAAGAGAGGTGCTCCTCCCCTTCTCTCTGACCCTAGCCTATGAGGTCTCATCAGGACTGGCTGCATCATCTTTGTCTGTGGCCTGGTAAAGCTACACCCCCAGGAAGAGGTGATCAAAGAGCCTGCTACTGAGTTCATGCCAGAGAAAGCCACTGCTCCCCTTACTAGTGATCTCTGGGTTTTGTCCCTACGTTTTAACATAAACATGACTGAAGGCAACTAGCAATAACCAAGCTAATGTCTAAATATTATCAAGTGATTAGATTTCTTCCACTAAATAAACCAATTAATTTCCTTTTGAGTTCACTTACAGTCAGTACTCTAGTGCATGGGAAAGTCTTAGCCACAGTCTTTGCTAGAATATAACATATGTGGTCTCTGGTCTGGTTCCCAACATAAAGTCTTTGTTCACAATTTTCCTGTATTTCTTTATGGATTTTGTTTGTTTCCTTCATTATCATCTTTATAAGCATAGATTTGAGGTCATTTTCTTGAGTTGCACTTGTGTTAGTGTATCGAGGGCTGCTTGCCCTTGGATAACTGGGTTCTGAACCTGCCATATTGCTTTGGTTTTTGCTGATTGTGTTTTTATGTTGGCCTTTATCCATCTGGCTGTCTCAGGCATTGGCTGATAGTTTCTGCCTGCTGGAGCCCTGGAGGACTGGGGTGGGCAGGAAGCTGGTTGTTCCCAAAGGAGCCCTTCTCAGCTTGTTGGGTATGCTCTTCCCAATGGCAAGTGCTTCTTAGATAATTTCCACAGCTTTGTTTAGGTGTGTGATCCTGTGGGCTAACTGGGCTCCACGGGAGTGCAGGGGCTCACAGGGCCTCTCCTCTCATCAGCGGAAGTTCCAGAGACAGTTGCCCTGCCCCTGACTTTCTTGCTCTGAATTTAATGAGCTGTCTCTGCTCAGACACTGTGTTTGCTGTGCACAGCCCTCTTAAAGGACCAGGAGGCCAGAGATTTGGTCGGGCTCACTATGGAGAAAGGTTTCACTTTGCAGGAGCATCTGGGGCTGATCCTGTGGCTCCCAGGTGTCCATATGTCTGAGGTTGGAGCTCTGTGCCCAGTACCCAGAAGGTAATCAGTGGCCAGTGAGCACAGCACACAGGCATGTGGCTCTGTGTTGGTGACCAAACACCTACAGGAACAGGAACTTTTCCAGGGATTAGCAGGGTGACCTGAGGTCTGATATGATTTTTTCTTCAGCTTTCGGTTTCGTCTCTACTGGGAAACCCAGTCTCTGGTGTTTGTAGGCCCACAGTTAGGTTTGTTGGTCGCTGTGCAGTCACTGCTGCCCTGCTGATCAGACACAGTGTGCTATCTCTGCTGCCATCTTGGAAAGGTCCTCTTATGTTAGTATAAAAATTAATGGGTTCTATAGTAATGGGAACAGGGACTGTCTCTGACATGAACTGATTGACCTGCTCTTTAATCACCTCCTCCTGAGGGGGGAGCAGCCTTACCAGGCCACAGAGGAAGACAATGCAGCCACTCCTGATGAGACCTAATAGACTAGGATCAGAAGGAAGGAAAAGAAAACCTCCCCTATCAGTGGACTTGGGGGAGGAAGGGAGGGATTGGGATGGGAGGAAGGAGGGAACTACAGGGGGCATGCAAAGTGAATAAAGTGTAATGAATAAAGAATTTTTAAAAAATTATATAAATTGAAGGCAGAGAAAGGACTGTTTGGAGGAAGAAGTTTAATGAGAGTGGGAGAAAGGTACAATAGTAAATAAAATTCAGTGAAATACATGTAGGAAAATGTCATGAAAAGATCCTTTTGTTTGTATGATTACTCAAAATCTAATAAAATTAAGTATTAAAGCAAAAATCTCGTTTCTTGCTTTCACTCTCTTGCTATCTCTCTGTGTCTTTCTCTTTCTGTGTTTGCATATGTGTGTGTACTTGGGAGGTCTTTATTATTTTTTTTTTAGAAATGAGAATATGTGTTAATATATTGAGAAACACATAGTTTAGAAATCACTATTATTTTATATTTCTTATAATGAACTAGAACTCTGGTATTTATAATCTTTTTTTAAATTTTTTTTCTGAAACTTCTTGGAAGCAAGCTTAATTATACCTTGTTTATGTAAAAGAATGCTAATGGTCTTAGTCATATGTTCCTGGCAACCCTAAACAGCAAGGAAGCAGGGCCATAGGCATTTAACTTAACTCTTCTTGTCTCAAAATTAACTGTTCTTTCAACTTTTTAATCATCTCCTCACTTAGTGGAAATTAATGACTATTTATCAAACCTTGACTGTAACAATGACAAAAATTTTACCAGCAAGTCTGATCCTTTAATGTACTATATTTACCTAGGTTCCAATAAACACTTAGAGAACAGCATTTGGCTAGGTTCGTAGAACCAAAACCACAAAGGTTATTTTATGGACACTTTCAATGGGAAGAGAGTGCCAGCTACAAATGGGAAGAGAGAAAAGATTAGGGGAAAGCTTGTCACATGGAAGACACTTTAGAATGTCGGCAAATAGGATCAGCATTTCTATGCACTACTCAGGAAGGGATACCATAATGTTCATGGTGGATGAAATCATCATCTACTGAAGGGTAAGTGCTGACTGTGCTATTTGAGACATTTGTACAGGAAAGATGCCTAAGTTTGTTAAATGTCCTCAACACTGATCATGAATAATAAAAGAACCAGATAATGAGTCAAAAGAAAGACAGTCAGAGTTCCCAAAAACTGCCTGGAACCTAGTCTTATGTCATTGGTTCTTGTACACATTTTTAACATATTTATGAATGAGAAATTCATTTAATGTTTTCCATTACACCACATTTTCCAATTGCTCTAATCTACCAATACATCTTCCCTACTTAATTACAAGATCATTAAGAGCCCTCAAGCTTTGAGTTTCCTGAAAATAAAATCAGAACATCTCCTTAGCTCATTCAGTCATTCCAGCATGAGATTCAGAAATGAAATCTCAAAGAAAATTCAAACTCTTTTCCTGACATTGTCTCCTTAATAACTCTGTGGAAATCTAAAAAGCAAACTTTTACCATCTCCTGGGGAAAAAAAAACTATTTTCCACCTGTTATAATTTACAAAAGGGGAAGAAAATATGTGTGGTTTTCAGATCCAAGACAGGAAGAGCAGAACACCAAGTACCACTCAGAACAAAGGACAACCTGAACTCTCCTTGGTGGATAAAGTTATTTAAAACACATTTGTTTACTGAAAATGTTCATGTTGCTATGTTACAAATTTGCAGCACTCACATAACCTCTCTAAAGTCTCTGGTCTCTGAGAAGCATTCTCAGACTACGGTGATGGTATTTTGTTTTGTTTTGTTTTGTTTTTTGGATTCCCAAGCCACAAGTTCTGTGCCATCAGTAAAAGAGTGAAGTCTGGACATGTATGCTCCATCCTTTTCTGGCGATGGATTTAGAACAGGACCATTGCAGATAATAGGATGAGAAACCCTTAGGGATCTTAGGTATTACCTCTTCAATATAATTGTTGTTTTCCATTATTAAAACATTTATTTCAAATTAAATATGTATTAATTAAATTTAAGGACACTATCTCTTTTTTTTGTTTTGAATTAGATGTTTGCTTTGCATAATTTCCTGAAATGACTTGAATATATATATTACAATGGAAATATATCACTTGTAGTGACATAGAACTGTTGAATATTATGAGTGAAGAGAAAAGTCGAACACTTAATGAGAAGAAAAAAATAATCAGTAAAGTATGTAGGCTTACAATAACTGTAACTAATATATGGGAAATGAAATTTCCTGAGCACAGTTGACTTAAAATAGACAAACATAGGACTAGCAAGACAGCCTATCAGGTAAAAGGACAGTCTCAGGAATCTGATGACCAATGTTTCATCTTCAGAACTCATGTTTAAATGAAAAATACTGAACGTGATAGCTTTTGCTTGTAATACCGGTATTCCTATACAGAGATGGGGAAATGAGAAAGGGAATTACCTAGAAGTCCAGGAGTCTGCCGGTCTAAGTCTGAAGCAGAGCAGAAACAAGAGAAAACCTGCCTCTTGGTGGAAGAAAGAACAAACCTTCAAAAGTTGAACTGTGATCTTTACATGTGTGTTTGTACTAACATACACAAAAACAATAACAATAAATCTAAAAAGAGATATATATTTTCTAACCACTTATGTTGCCTACAAGGTCCATGCACACATCTGCCTGGAAGCCAGGTTTGGAAACACATTGTCTGGGCTAGAAAGAGGGCTTAGCCACAACTTGCTCAGAGTCATTAGGGAAATTTTATGAGTCCACATTCTTTCATATTTGTGTTACTTATTTTTTGCCTCTGAGGTCAAAAAGCAAAGGATAAAAAGCACATGTACATTGCTTACATTCTCCATTTAGTACAGTAAAAGACTCAAACTCAGGGAGAGATGCTTTTACTTTGATAGTGGCCTCCCTACCCCAGTTAACCTAAGCAAAATAATCTCTCACCAATATGACCAGAAGCTTGTATCCTAGGTGATACTAGATCTGCCATATTGATAATCAATATTAACCGTAATAATCTAATACTATGTACCTCACAGCATTATTGAAGAATGAATTAAAAGATAAATAGAAACCTAGCACATAACTGGCATATGAAAACAATTAAAAGAATAGGTAACATGTATGGTATGCTTTTTCATCTAGCTCATATGATAACCCTTTATGATATAGAATGGAGACAGGAATTTAGCTTTTCTGTGCTCTCATGTTATGGCTAGGCTGTGACTACTGTGGCTATTAACTTTTCATGTCCAGATTTATTATGCTGTCATCACAGTGCTTTTTTGTGCTAAAGTATCAAACTGCTATAGCATATTTGTTGGCATCTCATCTATTTAAAGGAAACAAGTGCTCACTCATTGCCAAGAACACCAAAATGGAGTGTGCAAGCAGAGCACGGATGGTAGAGTTCTCCTTGGATGGTAGCAAGTCACTTATATTTTATCCAAGATTAAATTGTGAACTATATCATCATTTGAAGAAAAAAATCAATTCCTCTTTCCTGTAATAAAAGTGCCAGGCATTTATTGAATAGAAAAACTTCTATAAAGTTAAAAAAATAAGTAAATAAAAATAAAATCAGAGCAGATGCTCATAAGTGATGATAATATCTTGGGAAAATAAATAATGCATAAAATGTTCAGGAAAGAACAGTTACTTCCAGGAATTTTGAAAGTTCTGATCTCTTTCTCGGTTTCTCTCTGTGTTTCTCTCTCTTCTCTGAAAAAAAAAAACAACACAGAATCTAAGTATAGTATGTGTATTTCTAAAAAAGACAAGCAACTAGGTTGTGAATATGAATGGCAGGTTTCAAAGATCTGGGAAGCACATTTCAAAGAAAATATGGATCTTCTAATTCTGTAGATCTATCTCCAGAGAGGTTGGGAAATTCCTGTTTACCACATACCTTTACTTCTCATATCCTCTTACTTCATTACAAAATAGAGGAAGCCTCACAGCATGAAAATAGTTATAGTAACTGGAATACCATATGCAAATTTCCTAAAGGACACAAGTTCCATTAATGTGTCTCAAAACCCTTTAGTTTACTTTTGGCTGAATTTAAGCATTTCATTAGGAACAAAATTATAGATAAGACAAGAAGTATCTATGAAACTCAAGGTCATCTCAGCAGGTCAGCTGCAACTTATGTGTGATAATATTAGTTGGACACCATGATTTTAGTATGCTCATGCACTATATATATTTGATAATCTACAAATATGCAAAGCTATATAAACACATTATATGATAATCACAGATGTTAAATCCTCCTATTACTGTGGTTACATGATTTCAAAATTTGTCATTCCTTGTTGGCCCGTAGGTGTCCTCTATTCAGAATCCACTCATCTGCCCTTCTCTGGAGACTCATTTAACTGGCAATGTAGCCCACAGGATGGAGGATAGAATCAAATAGTCTCCAAAGCAACATGGCTCTGCTGTCTGCTTCTATCAGCTAGCAACCAGTTACATAGCTACCACCACTTCTATTGTAAGCAGGGATATACCCGCCATCTATGAGCCCAAGAAGAGGAAGTATGTAAATTGTGGGCATAAGAAAGTCTTCACTGGCCATAGTTAAGAACAGATGTGTAAGAAAGAGTATAATGTCACCATGTAGCCAATGGATGGATAAAGGAGATGTAATGTAAAATGTCTCGGTGGAGATAGTAACTGAGTTTTGTGAAAAATGACTAACCTCTTTAAAGAGAACAAGTGACATGGAAAAAGCTTTAGAGGCAGTTTATACAGCAGAAGTAAAGCATTATTTCAAAAAATAGATTAAACAGAAAATATGTAGAGCATGCTACGAGTAGATTGAAACATAGGGTAAAACAATAAGATGAGATATGAAGAATAAAGAAAAATATGTGGTGTTCTATATACTAATACCAACAACAGCTGAGATGTCTTCCAACTTAAAGCATTCTGACCTCATTCTCTTAGAGGACTGATGGAAACACTTGGTTAGGGTACATCACCAAATTTCTGATTAAGTTCACACAAATAAGTGTCCAAGGACTACATTTCTGATAAGTTTCTAGAGATGTGGCCCACAGAATGAGACCACTTGGATTTCAGGACCCATGATAAATTTGGGCCAAGAGTAGATACTCTGAGTGTTCACAATAGGTGTTTAACATCTATGTCCCTGGTTGCATTGTCACAGTACCAATATCTTTTGTTCCTGTATTGAATTATAGTCTTAATTCCTTTCTAGATTGTCTGTGGTGACCAACCATTTATTCAAACCATAGTCAGCTTCTTCCGGGTTTAAGTGTCCATTTCATAGTGAATCTACCATATTAATAATTGATTTGCATTAAATTTATAGGTCTTTTGTATAAAGAACAACATGTCAGCTGAGCTAAACAACAAAAGTTTATTCTCTTAGTATGTTATAAACTGAAAGATGGATGTATTATCTGGTCTGGTTTACCACACAGCCTCTCTCCCTGGAATAATGCTGCAGCCTCTTGCTCTGTCCTCTCATGAGTCACGTGTATCCTTTGTATCTCTTTATCTTTTTATGAGAACAACAGTATTACTTTAGGAATTAGAGCCCACTCACAGAACTTTGCTTACTCAAATTAGCTTTTTAAAGGTTCTGTCGCCAAATGGTGTGTTATTCTGAACCACTGGCATTAATGTTGTGTCATTACTTTCCTTATGTTATATCTTGGGGTTGGCTATGTCCATTACATTTCTTATATTGTATCTTGAGGTTTAGGCTGTATATATTTCATCTATTTAAGTTTCTATTGCATCTCTGCATAGATTATAAGTTGTGTATCTGCTAAATAGTTTCTCTATTTATTTCATTGGAAGTACATTAACTCCATAAATAACATTTTGGAGAAATGATATAAAAGTGACATTTTCCATTTATTTTATTCTTTTCATTTTGTTCCAGAAATGTCTAATAATTTCTTTGTAAATGTTTTCTATTGCCAAATTTTTCTATATAAAATCATCAATTTACATTTTATTTTATCTTATATGGTTTCTTTAAGAAATTGACATATAATTTTCTGTTGTCAGCTTATGAAAGTAGAATTATTTTATATATTTATGTAATACCATAAAATCTTGATAATCATTTATTTACTGTATAATATTTACAGTAGATGTCATTTTATTTTTATGTAGACGATCATTCTGTCTGAACACAGATTCCATGTTCTTCTCATACTTCTCTGGGTGCATTTAATCTTGCATTACTACTGTGGCTAAGATCTCACCAAAATGCCAGTTAGAAAAAATTCCCCCATTCTCATCTATTATTGACACTGATGTCTTAGAAGAAAATCATTCAGTCTTTTATGATTCAACATGATGATAACAGAATTTTTTGAGGAAGCTCTCTTAGTAATTTGTAGAAATTTTTCTTTTTAAATTGTGAATAGATATTGCACTTCATAAAATACTTCTGGATTTACTGAAAGTTTTACAGTATAGTAATAAGGTAGATTTCATTTTTAAAAATTTGAATGCTAAATCAGCCCTGCATTTCAAGGCAATCTTTATCAATCAATAATTTTTCATTGTTTTATTTTCTGTCTGATCTGCAAAAATGTCAATAAGAACTTACTTGAAGTAATGGAAGATTTTATATTGTAGTGCATTTTTGAGATTATATATTTTTATTCTTGTATCAACCTAATTCTTGTTTTATGGAGAGGAATAAAGACAATATTTACTTTTTTTTAAAGAAACATTTTTTATTTTAAGTTTTTATTAATTACACTTTATTCACTTCAATATTTACTTCTTAATTATCTGAAAAGTTCGCATTACTTTGGTGCCACTTCTTGCTTAAATACTTGTACAATATACAGGGGAAATTATCTGTTTTCACCTGTCAAACAAGTGATTGTGGGGTCTTTTCTTTTCAAATGATTGTAGTAGTAGTGATGGTCAATCTTAATTGTCATCTTCATTGGGCCATGTATCAACTAAGTTATCCCTTTGAATGGATCTGTGAGGGCATTACAAGGAAGAATTAAGGAAGAGAGAGAAACATGCCCATCAAGACTGAGAGCACCTTCAAGAGGCTGCACAGATGTAAAATTGCCAGAGGAAGATGCGGTCTGCCCTCCTGACTGCCTTAGCTTCTTGCTGCTCTTTAGGGTTATATCTATCTTGAATCAACACTTTTCCAGACTCCAGATACTTCAGTGACCTTCCAAGAATATCCCAAATCTTCACTGACATTTAGGGACTTCTCACTCATCAAGCTTAATGTTCTGAGCAGCTACCAGGTTCTCAGTTCACCTAGCATATGGACAGCCATTGTTGGACTACCCAGTTAATGCAACATTCATAAGTGTGTGTGTGTGGTGTGTGTTCCATTCTTCTAGAGAGCCATGACAACTCAATACAATTAGTTTACAATTCACGTCACCTTCTTTATTCTCAAAGTGCTTTAGAAGTTTGTGGGCTTAAACAATTTTATGTTTTTGTTTATTTGTTTGTTTGTTTGTTTGTTTGTAACCAGAGGGCCCTAGTTAGATTCCCCAAACCCAAGTCAGCTAACAACTGGCTATAATTCCAGTTCCATGGGATTAACTCCCTCTTCTGGCCTCTGAAGGCACCTTTGCTCACACATACAAGTGTGTGAATAGACCCACAATCCACACAAATGGAAGGTAATCTGAGTCCTTTAACTTAAGACGTTTTTAAATTTAAAGATATATTTCTATTTTAAATAATTAACATTTTATAGCACATATTTGTTTTTTTTAATTTATTTATTTTTATCTCAATCACAGGTTAGGTACTTTGGATCCCAGGC
>CM053753.1:488025-506945 GCA_028658305.1 Pachyuromys duprasi | reverse complement strand
AAAAAAAACTAAAACAAAACAAAAACAAACAAATAAAACCATATTGCATTGACATATAAAGAGACAGGTTGATCAATAGAATTAACTTGAAGACCCAGATGTAAGTCCACACACCTATGGAAACCTGATTTTTGACAAAAAAGCCAGCTGTAGAGAAGGAAAAAAATACAGAATTTTCAACAAATGGCTCTCGTCTAACTGAATGTCTGCATGTAGATTATTGCAAATGATTCATATTTATCACTTTGCACTAAAATTAACTCCAAGTGGGTCAAAGTCTTCAACATAAAATCAAGTAGTCTGAATGGGATAGATGAGAAAGTAGGAAATAATCCTGAACACCTCGGTGCAGGAGACAGCTTTCTAACAGAACACCAACAGTGAAAGCACTAAGCTTGATAATTACTAAACAGGACCTGAGCACTTATGGAAAATTAATAAATGTGACCTACTGTAGCTCAAAAAGGTCCTGGAAGGCGAATGACACTGTTAATAGTTCAAAGTTGCAGCCTACAAAATGGGAAAAGATTTTTTACCAACTCCATGTCTGCCAGAGAGCTAATTCTCAAAATACATAAATAACTCAAGAAACAAGATGTCAACAAAGCGAACAATACAGTTTAAAAATGTAGTACAACCTTCCTGGTAATGGGCAAAGAGAAACCTTGTTGGTGCAGTGGAGTAAATGGCAGACCTTTGTTCATCCTATCATGATGTCTGGTTTGGGGCCCAAAGCTGTTTCATGCCTTGGACATATAAAAATCATATCAAATCAAATCCAGGAAGCTTAGAATAGAAGATGGAAGACAAACAAAGACCGGTAGACTGCCATGCCATCCACCTACCTATCCTTCAGAACTTGGCACAGGTAGGGCATTGACATCCACTTACCACTACAGCAAGCAGCACAGGCAAAGGATGTCACCCAGGAGCTCACCAGCCTCTTGGCTACCCTCAGAAGAAGCTACCACAAAGTGTATGCACGTGGTGGACAGATGGAAAAGAAAAAGAAGTAAAGCAGCCTGAGAATGACGTGAGATGAAACTAGAGACTCAAAGATGTAGAGGAGTAACCTCTTGTGAGTTGCCAGCCCTACCAGCTGGGTCCATGTTGAGACCCTAGCCTGAGCTGCCCCTGAGAGTTCATGTGTCACTGGACTGCCATGTCTGAGTTCGTGGCTATGTAGTGGCAGGGATCAGTGTTGATGTTCTGGCTCATATTACCACTAGAGAACATTGGGATGTCCCTGGTAGAATCAGTTTCTCGGGAGCATTTTGATATCTTAGAGCTGTGTAAAACTGGCCTGACCCCTCAATGGCTGGGGTGCTTTGGAATTCTGACCCCAACTCTAACAAGCAGCTGCAGTCAGGAGAGCTGGCCCTTTGTGTCTCCCAGGCAGCACACTGGAGTTGGCCCTGGTTGCTAGGATATGGGTGAGTCATCCCAAGGGCATGAGTATGGGAGAGCTGATCCTGCCACTCTCCTGCTCTGGGGTGGCACAGGCACAGAGTTGATGTTTCCACCCCAACCCTTCCTTTTCATTCCTCACCACTTCTGGCAGTAGAGAAAGCTGCCCACAAGGTCGTGAGCAAGAGAGCTAACCCTGCATATTACCAGCTGTATGACTTGGGAGAGTAGGGCATGAACCTCACCTGGTAATCAGAGTAGTACTGGCCCTGGTCAAGGGGATGAGGATGAGCCAGTCCTGAGGACAAAAGAGAGTTACAGCTAGCCCTACCACTTGCCTGCTGTGAAGTAGAGTGGGTAGGGAGGTGATGCCTCCCTATCCCCTCATCACTTGTAGCAGTTGGCAGAGCTGGCCTGGAAGGCATTAGAATGAGAGAGCTAGTCCTACTCTTACTACTGTGCCATACACCTTGCCTGGGTGAGGCAGTGGAGCTGGCCTGATGGTAAAGGCAGGGAGGGTTGAGCAAGCCCCAGCCTTTGACTTTGCAGCTCAGCAGAGCAGACTCTGTAGGCATGTGTGCAAGTGAACTGACACTTAGAACATGAGAGCAGGAGAGTTAATCCTGACTCCTGCTTTTGGCAGCATTGGGTGGCCTAGTCAAAACGGTGCTAGAGAGCTTGCCCTGGTGGTGTGTGAAAGGGAGAACTGGAGAAATGACAAGATCAGATACCATCCAGGACCAGATCCAGGGCTCTGAGTTGAAAAAAAATCCCAAAATCTATATAATCTGCAAAAAGTTGGGACCTATAAAAGGGCCAGTCCTGCTGATTCAAAGCTGCAGGATCTCCATGACACAGCACAATGACAGGATAACCAGGAAGAGTCCCAATGAGGAACCAAGATTGGTGGTATCACAGAAACTAGAGAACTTAACCCAGACCAATGATTTGTTGTAATAAACATTTTTGCAAGCAAAGGTGTATGCATAGAGGGATATATTTTGGGACACATTGTGACCTACTATAGATTCCATGATGAGATTATTTTCTATACCTTATGTTTCATTCCTTTGTGGTGTGTGTGTGTGTTTTATTTAGGGGGGAGGTTGCAAGAGCAATGAGTAGATATGAAGGGATGGAGAGATGAGTAGAAATGAGGTACATGATGTGAAACTCACAAAGAATCAATAAAAAAGTTTTTTTAAATGACATAGCTGTAAACATAATTCCTAAGATAGGAATCTCACATGGCCTAGAAGCATTTAAGTAAATATTCAACATCCTTATTCATTAAGGAAATGAAAATCCAACTGTCAGAATGGCTAAGATGAAAAAACACTTTGCAAATCAATATGGCACTTTCTCCGAAAACAGGAAGTCAATCTTTCTCAAGTCCCAGTTATTCTACTCCTGGGAACATAACCAAAGGACTCTGCATCCTACCAAAAGAATACTGGTATACTATGTTCATAGCAGCTTTATTCATAACAGTCAGAATCTGGAAACAACCCAGATGTGCCTCCAGTAAAGAATGAATAAAGAAAATATGGCACACACAATGGAGTATTATTCAGTTCTTAAAATTACAACACCAGGAAATTTGCAGGAAAATTGATGGAACTAAGAAAGATCATCCTGAGTGAGGTAATCCAGATCCAGAAAGACAAGCATGGTATTTACTCACTCACAAGTGGATACTAACTGTAAGTAAAGTAAAATCAATCATGCTGCCATATACAGACCCAGAGAGATTAAGTACCATGGAGAGCTTAACTGTGTGTGGGGTGCATGAATCTATCTGGGAAGAGTAAATAGAATAGATTTTATGGGTAGATGGCATGGGTGGGGATGAGAACAGAAAAGATCAGGTGGGGGAAGGATAGTGGGAGGGAGGACTAGGAAAAGCACCTGGAATTGGAAGGAATCTCAGGAACTATCTACAAACTGAGTGCAATGGAAACTCCTGTGAATTTAGGAGGATTATCATAGCTATGACTCCTAGCAATGGGGTATGTGGAGCCTGAATGGACCATTTCCTGTAACTGGAAATATTTCCAGTGATGGGATTCTGATGTGAACCCATCCACAAAACTTTTAAACAACAGTTTGTCCTGTCTTCAAGATGTGGGAGTGGGCATTCAGTGCCTGGTCCAGATGGAAACCCATGCCAGCCTGTCCCTGCCTGGAGGACCAGGAACTAGAAGGATAGCACAAAGACCTAGAATAGACCCAAACACAACCAGCAAAAGCAAAAGTAAGCAAGAACAACAAAACTCAATGAAATGATTCCTAATAAGACTCTGATATATTCCTGGAAAGAGGCCTAGTATTGTCATTACCAAAGAGGCTTCATCAAGTAACTGATGGATACAGATGCAGAAAGCAACAACCAAACATTGGACAGAGCTTGGGGAATCCTGTGGAAGAGACAGAGAAATTGTGGGCAGCAGTAGGGTCAAGGGTACCAAAAGAAAACCCATAGAATCAAGTCATCTGTGCTCATAAGGACTCACAAACCTTGCATTGGTCTGACCTAGATAAACTGCATATATGAGATGATTGTGTAGTATTGTTTTTAACAAAATCTCAAATGTTCAATTTTACCATTAAAGACCAAAGGGCCATATGCTGGGGTGAAAGCTTGTTGGCTCAGAGAGGCAGAGGACACACCCAGATGACCTTTTGGGAGGACTTAATTCCAAGAAGCCAGCCAATCCTTAGCAGAGTCATGTAGCCTCCATGGACACTAGTCAATCCCAATAGAGGTCTCATAGCTGAGGGACCTGGAGTCTACTAGCACACCATCCCAGATGGCCCTGATCTATTCTTATTGGACCTGGTTGATATTTAAATGAGCAGGGGCAGATTTAGTGTCTGTTTGGTTAATCTGATGCCATCACAGGCTTCTTTTGTCCACTATGTCTGACTATACCTGAGTGTCTGTTCCTTGAAGTTCAGACAAAGAATTCCTGAAAAAGCCAGAACCTGAGAACAACAAATCAGCTTACAGGTCAAGTTGACCAAAAGCTGTTTATTAATACATGGTCTTGCTGTTCCCAAAGTAAAGCACAGCTGGCCTTAACCAATCAAATTAAAGGTGAACACATGAATAAAAGCCAAACATCAATGAGTCAACAAGCAACTAGGTAAAAATCCTTAAACAATCAGCCAACCCTGAATCCCCTTGTACCGGTATGTCATTCCTGACCAATTAGTTTAAGAGTTATTACACAAAGCCTCTAACTGTGTATAAAAAGAGCCTATGTATTCACTTCTGGGTCACTATTTTGAAAATGGTGGTGATCCCAGAGTGCTAATTACTTATGCAGAATAAACACTCTTTGCTTTTGCATACTACTTGAGTCTGTGGTCTTCCTTCAGCAATTCTCAGACCCTAACATTTCCTCTTCAGCCAGTCTTCTTCTCTATACCATCTCAAAAACAAACAAGCAAACAAAAACCAACCAAATAAAAACAGACACCAAACTCTATGCCCCTCCTTTCTACTTCTTGTGAATCTCTTTATCAATCTTCCTTATTTCCTCTTTTACTTTCTATGCTTTTTCCTGTGGTCACTCCTTGTCAGCTGATTGTTTGCTCTGCCTCTTGACATATGGATGACTACTCAAGCAGAAAGCTCTTGTGTGAAAAGGAGTTTCTAACCTTCCCTGGTACAGTCTAGACTCCCACATTGGGTGGCTCTCCTCTTCCCTGAATGAAGTGGATGGAGGGGAAATCATCAGGCCTATGTGAGAAAAACAATCTGTTTTCTTTCTTTTTATTTATTTAATTTGTATTTACTTTACATCCTGGTTGTAACTCCATTTATCCTCCCCTCCAAGTCACACCCATCTTCCCTTCCCCTCCCAGCCAGACTGTTCCTCAGACAAGAGGTATATCCTTTTCCCACCCACCCCAGACCGTCCAGTTGCATCAGGACTGAGAATGTCCTTCTCCCCTGTGGCCTGGTAAGGTGGTCAAGAGATCAAAAAGCTGGTAAGTGAGACCTTGTCCAATGCAGTCCCCACTTCCCTTACTAGAGAACCCACATGAAGCCTTAGCTGTCCATCTGCTACATCTTTGTAGGTTGCCTATGTCCAATTCATACATGGCCCTAGGTTGATGTTTCAGTCTTCACATGTCCCTCAGGGCTCTGGTTAGCTGGTCCTGTTGCTCTTCTTGTGGAACTCTTGTCACCGCCAGGTTCCTTTTCCTTTCTTCACACTTTTCCACAAAACTCCCTAAGTGTTACCCAATATTTGGCTGCAAGTCTCAGCAGGGGTAGAGTTTCTCAGAGAACAACTCTGACAGGATTCTGACTGCAAGCTCAGCAGAGTGTTCATAGTGTTAGGGGTTGGCACTTACCCATAAGGTTGAGTCAGGCATTGGTTGGGTATTACCTCAATCTCTGCTCTATCTGTTCTATATTTATCCATACACATCTTATTTATATTTATCTATATATTTATCTATATCTTATCTATATTTATCCAACACATCTGTGGTTGAACTTTTTTGTGAGTTGGAGTTCCTCTCCCTCTACTAGGAGACTAGTCTAGTTAGAAGGTATCCTCTTTAGTCCCTGTGGTCTCTGCTACTAAGAATCATTGCTTGAATACTCCTTATATCCTCTCAGGAGCCTGCCCTGAAATAAGTCTCTAGCTTGTCACTGAGATAACCTCACCCTCCACTTTTCTCTTTCCTACCGGCCTTTTATCCTCGCAGATGCTGAAAGGATAAAAGTGAGGGAACAATTGAATTGAATTTGATAAAGGAGGCATCCTAGGAAATTTCTCCATGGCAAAGAATTACCTTGCCTGTCTCTTGTTGATCTGCCTTCACTAGCACAATGCAAGCCTTTGCCACACCTTCAGCATACTCCAGAATGCTGGGGCCTAGTCCTTGAATTATCTCTAGAAAAACATTATTTCTAGGAATTCCTTGACTACAATCCCTTTTCAAATGACTTGATTTACTACCACAAAAACTTCAGACATTTTAATTTTTCTTTTTTTTTTAACAGTTTTTTTTTCTTTATTTGGAAGTAACTTAGTGAATTTCAAAACAAAAGTCTGTAAAAGATAAACATAGAATTTAACTCCTGGATAAAAATGTTCTACTTCAATGAGTGATTTAGATGTGTCTTACTTACAGATTACTATATTTTTTTCTTAGCAAAATTGGATTCCATCAAATACACAGAATGTAAACTTTCCCCAGAGATTTATGATCAGCCAATCCAATCCCTCATATTATAAATTAAGAAATAGTACACAAGCTAAGGCTACTTTAAGATTTTCATTTAGATAAAAATTTATAACGTGAAGAATAAAGGAGAAAAGCAAAATTAAGAAAAAGAATAAAACTTTCAGAAATTACTTTTCCTATCAGAGTAGCATCATAAACTTGAGATCCAATATCAGCCATATTTCTAATCCATCCATCTATTGGTGCTAATCATGCCTTTAAAGGCCTAATCACCCTTCTGCATTCTGAATTAGCATTTTCAAAAGCCAAAGATTTGATTACTACATCTGACTTTTGTTCTATTTACAGCAGAAGTCAATATTTACAAAAAAAATCAGTGAAGGCTTCTGTTGGGCCTTGTATAATTTTAGTAAATGATTCAGAACTCTTTCTTTACTCTTCAACCTTGTCCTAAGCATCTAAAGCTTCTAAATGACACTGAAGTTGTGTTCATTAAATTCAAGCAGCATTTGTTTCTCTACATATTGATCTTCACTTAGCAACTGGTCATGGAAAATATTAGTACCTCTAGCTCGATTTAATTGTTCTATGGCCCTCATTTCTTCTTTTCACAATATTCACCATTGTAACTGAGGAAGAGTTTTCATTATTGCTGTTGCCAAATCTGTCTAATCTTGGGGGATAATTTTGTTCTGAGTTGTCCATGGATTTTCTATCTCTTTTAAATAGGGTGAATGCACATCCTATGAAATGATCACTGCCTTAAACCTCCTTAAATTTAATACCTCTATAAGTTTCCATTTAAAGTCCCCAGAACTTTGGGGGTGCCTATCATCTCCTGGTAGGTCTTGTATACTAACTAGATAAACTAAAGTTGGTTTTCTAACAATCATGGGCTGCCCCTTTTTAGTTTCATTATGCAGTGGTGTGGTAGGTTATTGTCCAAATTCCTCTCTCAGTGACTGGATATTTTTCTTACTGTCATTTATAACTATACCTAAGATTTGTATCTTATTAATCCACAAAAAGCACTATGACTATTAAGGATAAAATATGTATTAGCAGACTGATAGTAATTATAATTGATATCATGTTAATCTCAGTTAAGTCATTTATCTTGTTATTTTCTGTTTCTATTTTCAAGCCATCTTAAGGCGGCATTATACAGAGTTTTAATGCCTTGTATTATGGTATTTCCTATCCTTAACTCCATCCTTGAGGACTTCCCTGGTGAGTTATCAAATCTGATGCTTCTCAGGTTATCTGCAGCTGGTTTTATTTCTCTATGTGGTCATGTCCCACACTGGGTATGAAAAATATTTTAACAAAATCTCAAATGTTCCATTTTACCAAAAAGACTAGGGAACTGGATGCTAGGGTGAAATCCTGCTGTCTCAGAGAGGCAGAGAATGCATCCAGCTGAGCTTTCTCCTCAGCTGACACACCAAAAGGAAGTTGTTCTTCTTTACACCATCTCAGGAAAAAAAACAAAAAAAACAAAACCCAAAAACCTCAAACTCAATGTCTGTACCTTGTACTCTCTGAGTGTTTTTCTATCACTCTTCATGAACTTCTCTTACTCTCTGTGTTTTTCTTTTTCCTTCTTGTTTTTAAATCTTTGTTTACTCCCTGCTCTTACTTTTGACCTATGGTTGACTTTATATTCAAGTAGAAAGCTGTTGGTATGTAGTAGGCCTCAGCCATTCCACTACTAGGAGCAGGTTTTTCCAGTAAATACCACAATCTCTGGGTTCACAGTGTGATCAAATATCCTGCAACAGTGTAGCTTGCCTTCTTGTGGGACTCCTAACAGTTGGAGTATGGACTGTCCCTTACTCTTCTGCCTCCTTTGAAATCCTTTTCCTCCTATTGGATTGCATTATCCAGCCTTAATACAAGGGAAGGTGCCTAGCCTCATTGCAACTTGATATGTTATGTTTGGTTGATATCCGGGAGGCCAGGAGTGGATGTCAGGGGAGGTGAGGAATAGAGACTAGGAAATGAAGGGGGCATAGAATTAAGGTCCTTTGGTTAGGATGTAGTATATGAAAGAAGAATAAATGCATGAAAACAAAACAAAATAGACTTGTAGTGTAACTGAGTTCATGATTTTCTTTTGGGATGCATTTATAGACATCAGCTGCATACTGACACTGAAAAAAGTTTGAAGAACAATACAAAATTTTCATCTTACAAAATCCTTACATTTCCCCTCTGTATAACACTATTGGTTATACGTAGACTTTGGCATTGCTGTAAAAGTTGAAAGCAGAATTTTGTGTGAAATATGAAGGTCTTTACTTTAACAAAATGTTTCTGCTATATGACTGTCATGACTAAAATATTCAATATGAATCTATATTTTATATGTTATACTAAGGTTCATGAACTCCTCATGGCATGTCAAAATTGCCTTGTTGAACAGGGAGTCACACTCACCTGACTCATGGAAAATACAATCCTGCCTCTAATTTATATCTAATTCCAACTTAATATCTGTCTATGATGGGCTTATTTTACTTGGCATGATGCTTCTTTTAAATAATATGATTTACTATTATACTGAGAAATATTACATTTTACATATCACATATATACACATATAGAGATCTATAGTGAAAAACACTTTGTTCTTGCACTACACAATAAAGATGTATCACATTATGTTTATCAGTGTAATAGTAGACACCTAGACAGATTCCATCTCTTTTCTACTGTAAATGAATGAAGAGAGTAGTGCAGATTTTTTTTAAAAGCATATGGATTTAATTTCTTTTGGACATCCAGAAGTGAAACTGCTTTGGGGACAGTTTTAATTTAATTATTACATTTTATTTACTTTTGTATGGGATTATGCATGTGCCACAAGCACAAATATAGCAGTCAGAGGAAAACTTGTTAGAGCCTGTTTTCTTCTACCACCACATGTGATTTGGGGATTGAATTCAGGCCACCAGGCATGAAAGCAATCAATTTACATACTGAATGATATTACAGGCCCTTGTTTTCAGTTTTAAAGAGACCGTCATACAGTTTTTATATTCCCATGAATAGTACTTTTCTGTCCATATCCTAACAAACACTGCTCTTTTGTCACTTTAATAACAGCAAACCTTAATGAAGTATGAAGTTATCTCTTTGCAGTTTTGATTTCTGTTTCCTGATAATTAATAATGTTGAGTATTTTCTCAGATGTTTTTTAGCTCTTTTCATATTCTGTTGTACATCATTGGTCTGAGAAAAGTCTACCCACATCCTTTTTTCATTTTTAAGACAGATTTTTTTCTTTATCTCAAGGTATTTGAGATCTTGATATGCCTTGAATATTAACCCCCTATAAAAATAAATATTTTCAACTACAAAAATATCCCTCAGTCTACCAGTCATATTTTTATTCTGTTGTTTTCTTTGCTGAACAAAAACTTTCTAATTTCATGGGTTATATTTTCTTTTGTTGCCTGTATTATATGCGGTTATATCCAAGAAAATATTTGCTCTCCTATTACCAAGAAGCTTTCCATTTTGCTTCCTCCTTTATTTTCTCAATTTGGAGAACTAAATTTATGTTGTTAATACATTTTGAGCTGATTATTGTATGTGGTCTGAAATAAGACTCTAACTTCTTCTATGTGTGGGTATTTATTATTGATAAGATTATTCTTACCTTGGTCGTGTCAAAACTGTCAAAGGTTAATTGACCACAGAATCATAAATTTATTTCTGTGTTCTATTTCACTTGCTCATTTTGTACAGATGCTTTTATAATTAAGTCTTGAGTGTGTTGGACATTTCGTTGCACAGTCTTTCCAAATTTATTAATGATTTTTGGCTATTCATACTCTTGAATATAATATGGGATTTTATAGCTACTTTTCTGTGCTGCAAAAATCACATTGACATTTAGTAGGAATTTCATTGAATCTGGAGATGCAATCAGTTTGTATTATGGAGAGGATGTGGAGAAACGGGAATCCTCCTCCATTGCCGGTGGGAATGTAAACCTGTACAACCGCTTTGAAAATCAGTCTGGCATATCCTCATGATCCAGCTACACCACTCCTAGGCATATATCCAAAAGATGCTCAAGTACACAACAAGGACATTTTCTCAACCACATTCATAGCAGCTTCATTTGTAATAGCCAGAACCTGGAAACAACCCAGATGTTCCTCAACTGAGGAATGGATACAGAAATTGTGGTACATTTACACAATGGACTACTACTCAACAATTAAAAACAAGGAAATCACAAAAATTGCAAACAAATGGTGGGGTCTAGAAAAGATCATCCTGAGTGAGGTATTTCCAGAAGCAGAAACACACACATGTTATGTACACACTTATAAGTGGATATTAGATATATAATATAGGATAAACATATGGACATTTTCATAGTATGGCTTGTTCCAATTAAAAAAAAATTAGGAAATTCAAGTCATATCTAAACAAAAGAAGTGTGAGTTTAAACACACAGACATACCTATAAACTTTTGGAAGATTTTTATAAATATTAGTATCAATTTTGTTGTTTGGAAGAATTTGTTAGTGAAACCATCAAGTCCTGGTATTCTTTTTTGGTGAGAAATTTTTGATTGTTGAATCAACCATATTTTTCATTATCTGCTCAGATTTATTCTTCAAAGCATAGTCTTAGTAGGCTGTAGTGCTTTGGAAATTTACATGTTTCTTCAAGTATAAAAGCTGGTGATGTGTATGTTTTCATGGTAAATTTTCTGTTCTTTGTCTTTCACTGTTATCTGTGGTATTTCTGTTTTACTTGTATATTTTTATTTGAATGTTCAATATTTTCTTAATATAACCAATGGTTTAATATTTTGTTGTTATTTTCATGAAACCAAATTCTTCTATTTTCTTTGTTCTTTAAGCATTCCTGGATTTTTCCTCTAGTTGGTAATGGTATCAATGCTTCTTGCTCTAGTTCTTTGATATGCAAATTTAGTCTTTTTTGGCATTTAATGTTCTTTTCAAAAATTTTATATTAGTTTATTTGCTTCACATCTAGACTGTGACCCGTTTCTCCCATCATCCCACTCCCACTCACTTCCCCTTCTTCCATCTTCCTCTTTCCCTTCCCCCCCGAGAAAAGGGACACCTTCCTCCCCTCATATTAACCTTTCCCAGCACATCAAGTCACAATTAGGAATGTGCATATCTTCACCCACTGAGGCAGGCAAGGCAGCCATGTCAGGGTGATGTGATCCAAAAGCAGACAATAGAGTCCATGTGAGAAACTGTCCCCTGCACATGCCAGGCACCTCATATGAAGACCAAGCTGCCCACTGGCTACATGTGTGCAGGGGTCTAGGTCCAGATCATGAATGCTCCTTAGTTGATGTCTCAGTCTCTGAATGCCTCAATGTGACTGGATTAGTTGTCTTTCTTGGTCATCTTGTGAGGTTCCTGTCCCCTTCAGGACCTTCCATCTTCCCCTCCACCCTGGCCACTTCCACGGGACATCCAGATTTCCCATGCTTGGCTGCAAATCTCAGCATCTGTCTCAATCTGCTGAATCCTCCCAGATGACAGTCAAGTTAGGTTCCTCTCTGAAAGCATAGAAAGGTATCATTATTAGTGTGAGGGTCTTGCTCTCCACCATGGGGTGAGTCTTAGTTTGGGTCAATTATTGTTTGGACTTTTCCTCTATCTTTGTTCCTTTGTTATCCCTACACTTCTTGTAGGCAGGGTAATTTTTGGATCACAGGTTTTGTTGGTGTATTGTTATTCCCCTCCTTGCATTAATCCTGCCTGGCTAGGAGTTGGTCACTTCAGTCTTCATGCTCTCCCCAATCCCCGATTAGGAGTCTAAGATAGAATCATACCCATATCCTCCCAGGAGCCTACCCTGTCTCAGGCCTCCAGCTTGACCAAGAGATGCTCCTCCCCTGTTTCCCTTCTTTTTCCCAGTTTTCTCACTTCCCACCCCCATTCTTCCCACATATGACCCCCACTCTCATTCCCCATACATTCAATCTTCTGCCCAGTCCTCTTTCTTTATCCACTTCTACTGTCTATTCTATTTCCTTCTCTGAGTGACATTCAGGCCATCTCCCTTGGGCCCTCCTTGTTATGTAGCTTCTTTGGGTCTGTGGTTTGTAGTATGATTATACTGTGTTATAAGTCTAATATCCACTTATAAATAAGTACATACCATGTGCATCTTTTTGGGTTTGAGTTACCTCACTTAAGATGATGATTTCTATTTTCATCCATTTACCTGCAAATTTCATGATTTCTTTGTTTTTGATAGCAGAAAAGTATTCCATTGTTTAAGTGTACAATGATTTCTGTATCCATTTGTCAATTTAGGGACATCTAGGATGTTTCCAGTTTCTGGCTATTATGAATAAATTTGCTATAAACATAGTTAAATAAACATCTTTGCTGTATGGTGGAACATTGTTTAAGTATATGCCCAGGAGTGGTATAGCTGGGTCAAGAGGTAGACTTATTCCTAATTTTCTGATAAAGTGCCAGATTGATTTCCAGAGAAGATGTACAAATTTGCATTCCCACAAGCAATGGAGGAGGGTTCCCCTTTCTCCACATCATCTACAGCATGTGTTGTCACTTGAGTTTTTGATCTTAGCCATTCTGACTGGTGTAAGGTGGAATCTTAGTGTCATTTTGATATGCATTTTTCTGATGTCTAGGGAAATTGAGCATGTCTTTAAATGCTTCTAGGCCATTTGAAATTCTTTTGTTGTGAATTCTCAGTTTAGCTCTGTACCCCATTTTATAATTGCTTTATTTGCTTTGTTTGTGTTTAACCTTTTAAGTTCTTTATATACTATAGATATCAGCCGTCTGTCTGATGAAGGGTTGGTGAAGATGGTTCCCCAATCTGTTGGCTGCCATTTTGTTGTATTGACAGGGTCCTTTGACTTACAGAAGCTTCTCAGTTTCACGAAAAGCCATTTATTAATTTTTCATCACAGAGACAGTGCTGTTGGTGTTCTGTTGAGGAAGTTGTCTCCAATGACAATGAGTTCCAGACTTTTCCCAACTTTGTCTTCTAACAGGTTTAGAATCTCTGTATTTACGTCTAGGTCTTTGATCCACTTGGACTTGAGTTTTTTTCAGGGTGATAAATAGGGATCTATTTGCATTTTTCTACATGCAGACCTCCAGTTAGACCAGAACCATATGTTGAAAATGCTCTCTTTTTTTTCCTTTGTATGGTTTTGGTTTCTTTGTCGAAAATCAAGTTCCCATGGGAGTGGGTTTATTTGTAGGTCTTCAATTAGATTTCATTGATCAACTTGTCTGTTTCTATGCCAATAGTATGCAGTTTTTAAATTATTATCATTACTTTTGCTGTGTAATATAGCTTGAGATCAGGGTTGTTGATACCACCCGAACTTTTATTCTATAAAATTGTTTTGGTTATCCTGGGTCTTTTATTTTTCCACATGATGTTAATGGTTGCTCTTTCTAGGTCTGTAAATAATTGTGTGGGAATTTTGATGGGAATTGCATTGAATCTGTAGATTGCTTTTGGCAGCACGGCCATTTTTACTATGTTAATTTTACCAATCCATCATAATGGGAGATCTTTCCATATTCTAAAATCTTCTTCAGTTTCTTTCTTAAAGGACTTGAAGTTCTTGTCATCCAGGTCTTTCACTTTCTTGATGAGTTACACCAAGATATCTTATATTTTTCGTTGCTTTTGTGAAAGGTGTTGTTTCCCTAATTTTTCTCAGCCCTTTTGCGACTTGTGTAAAGGAGAGCCACTGACGTTTTTGAGTTAATTTTGTATCCAGATACTTTGCCGAAAGTGTTTGTAAGCTGAAATCTTTTTCTGGTAGAACCTTGGGGGTCACTTATGTATAATATAATATCACCTGTGAATAGTGATACTTTGACTTCTTTTCCAATTTCTATCCTCTTGATCTCCTTTACTTGTCCTACTGCTCTAGCTAGAACTTCAAGTACTACATTGAAAAGATATGATGAGAATGGGAAGCCTTTTCTTGTCCCTGACTTTAGCAGGAACACTTTTAAGTTTTTCTCTATTTAACTTATTGTTGGCAATTGCCTTACTGTATGTTGCCTTTTTGTTTTTTGTTACATGCCTTGAATCCCTGATCTTCCCAAGACTTTAAACATGAACTCTTGTTGGATTTTGTCAAAGGCCTTTTCAAATCTAATGAGGTAATCCTGTTCTGTTTTTTAAAATTTTTATTAATTACACTTTATTCACTTTGTATCCTCCCATAAACCCCTCTCTCTTCCCCTCCCAATCCCACCTTCCTTCCTCCTTCTCCACACATGCCCCTCCCCAAGTCCAATGATAGGGGAGGTCTTCCTCTCCTTCCTTCTGATCCTAGTTTATCAGCTTTCATCAGGAGTGGCTGCACTGTCTTCTTCTGTGGCCGGTAAGGCTGCTCCCTCACCAAGGTGAGGTGATCAAAGAGCAGGCCCTTCAGTTTGCTTATATGGTGGATTTCTTTGACAGTTTTTCTTATGTTGAACCATCTCTGCATTCCTGAAATGAAGCATACTTGATTATGGTGAATATTTTTGATATGGTCTTAGATTCCGTTTGTAAGTATTCTATTCAGTATTTTGACATCAATGTTCATAAGAGAGATTGGTCTGAAATTCTCTTTCTTTGTTGGGTCTTTGTGTAGTTTGGTATCAGGGTAACTATGGACTCATAGAATGAGGCCATATTCCTTCTGTTTCTATTATATGGAACAGTTTGAGGAATATTGGTATTAGTTCTTATTTAAAAGTCTAGTAGAATTTTGTGCTAAAACCATCTGGCCCAGGGATCTTTTTGGTTGGAAGGCTTTCTATAACTGCCTCTATTTACTTTGGGGTTATACTTTTATTTAAATTGTTAATATGATCTTGATTTAACTTTGATAAGTGATATTTATCAAGAAAATCATCTAATTGATTTAGGTTTTCCAATTTTGAGACATACAGGTTTTGAAGTATGAGGTAATGATTCTTTGGATTTCCTTGGTGTCCCTTTTCATTTCTGATTTTATTAATTTGGATAATCTTTGTCTTTAAGTTAGTTTGGCTAAAGGTTTATCTACCATTTTGATTTTCTCAAAACAAACAAAACAGCTCTTGGTTTTGTTGATTCTTTATATTGTTCTCTTTGTTTTTAGGTTATTGATTTCAGCTCTGGGTTTGATTATCTCCAGCTGTGTGTTTGCTTCCCTTTTCTCTAGAGCTCTCAGGTGAGCTGTTAAGTTGCTAGTATGAGCACTCTCCACTTTCTTTATGAAGGCATTTAGTGCTATGAACTTTCATTTTAGCATTGCGTTCATTGTGTCCCATAAGTTTGGGTATGCTGTTTCTTCATTTTCACTGAATTCTAGAAAGTCTTTAATTTATTTCTTTATTTCCACCCTGACTCAATGGCCGTTAAGTAGAGAGTTGTTCAGTTTCTGTGAGTTTGTAGGCATTCTATTATTAGTGTTTTTCTTAATTTCTAGCTTTAATCCATGGTGCTCTAATAGAATACAAGGTGTTATTTCAATTTTCTTGAATTTGTTGAGGTTGCTTTGTGTCCAAGTATGTGGTCAGTTTTGGAGAATGCTCCATGAGCTGCTGAAAGGAAGTTCTATTCTTTTATGTTTGGATGGAATTTTCTGTAGATATCTGTTAGGTCCAATTCATTCATAATGTTGGTTACTTTTCTTATTTCTCTATTTAGTTTCTGCCTCAATGATCTGTCCACTCGTGGGACAGATATGTTGAATTCTCCTACTATTAGTGTGTTGGGTTCAAAGTGTAATTCAATCTTTAGTAATGTATCTTTTATAAATGTGGGTGTCCTTGCTTTTGGGACATATATGTTCAAAATTGAGACTTCATCTTGGTGGATTTTTTTCTTTGACGAGTATGAAGTGCCATTCACCATGTCTTTTGATTAATTTTGGTTGCAAGTCTATTTTATTCGTTTTTAGGATAGCTACTCCCGCTTGTTTCTTGTGTCTGTTTGCTTGCAAAACCCTTTTCTAGCCTATTATTTTGAAGTACTGTTTATCATTATTGTTGAGGTGTGAGTTTTGTATGCAACAGAATGATGGGTCATATTTACACATCCATTCTGTTAGCCTGTGCATTTTTATTAGGGAGTTGAGGCCATTGATATTGATAGATATTAATGACCAGTTGCTCTTACTTCCTGTTATTTTGATGTTGGTGTTGGTAGAGTGTGTGTTTGTGCTTCCCTTCTTCTGGTTTTGTGTCTGTGGAGTTATTTGTTTCCTGTGCTTTCCTGAGTATACTGAGTCTCCTTGTGTTGGAGTTTTCCTTCTAATATATTCTGTAGAGCTGGGTTTATGGTGAGCTACTATTTAAACATGTTTTTGTTACAGAATATCTTGTTTTCTCCACCTATGGTGATTTAAAGTTTTGCTGTGTATAGTAATCTGGATTGACATCGGTGCTCACTTAGTGTCTGCATGAAATAAGACAAGGCCCTTCTGGTTTTCATAGTCTCTGTTGAGAAGTCAGGTGTAATTCTGATAGGTTTGCATTTATATGTGACATGGCCTTTTCCCCTTGTTGCTCTTAATATTCTTTCTTTGTTCTACACATTTAGTGTTTTGATTATTACGTGATTGGAGGATTTTCTTTTCTGGGTTAATCTATTTGCTTTTTTATAGGTTTCTTGTATGTTTATATGCATTTCTTTATTTACATTGGGGAAATTTTCTTCTATGATTTTGTTGAAAATACTTTCTGGGCCTTGGAGTTTGGAGTCTTCTTTTTCCATTTCTATTATACTTAGGTTTGGTCCTTTCATATTGTCCCATATTTCTTGGATGTTTTGTGTCAGGAACTTTTTAGATTTAATATTTTCTTTGATTGATGTATCAATTTCTTCAATAATTTCTTCTAATCTGAGATTCTCTCTTCCATCTCTTGCATTGTGTTATTGATTCTTGTGTCTGTAGTTCCTGTTCTCTTTCCTAGTTTTTCCATCTCCAGAACTGTTTTAGATTCTGTTTTTCTTTATTCCTTCTATTTCCATTTTTAGGTCCTGGGCAGTTTTATTCATTTCCTTCTCCAGTTTGGTTGTACTGTCTTGTACATTTTTTAAGGGAATTACTCAGTTCCTTCACCTGTTTGTATTTTCCTGTGTTTCGTTTTATTTACCTGCAGTTCTTTCAGGTATTTTTCTTCTTATAAGGCCTCTATCATTTTTATAATCTTAGATGTAAGATCGCTTTCTTCTGCTTCCAGTGTGATAATATCCTCAGGGCTTGCAGTGCTAGTATAGCTGGGTTTTGTGGAGTCATTTGGTTGTAGTTTTTGTTGCTGGTGTTCTTGTGCTGAGTTCTAGCCATATGGTTGACCCTGTTATTAGCAGGCTTGTTGGTCTCTGATGGTAATAAGTTTATAGGGTTGTAGATAGAGCATGTGGTCCCAGAGGGGCCCAGTTCTCTGTTTTTCCTGTTGCTCCCTGATTCCTGCTTGGTGCTGGTGCCTCAAATTGGGGTGATTCTCTGGACTGGTTCATTACAGCTGTTTCTTGAGGGTATTGTTCTTAGGGGCCACAGATTAAGGTGGGTCCTGGGAAATGGCATAAGTCAGAGAACTGGGGTGTGGGGTGCACAGAGGAAGTGGAGCATAGAGGGCCCCAGGCAGACCTGGCTACTGTTGTTAGCAGGCTGTTGCAAGCCAGCTGGTTGGGGTGGGGGTTCTCTTACCTGCTGCTCCCCAATCTGTGTCAGTCTTGGGGGCCACAGATTGAAGTGGGACCCAGGAAAAGGTGCAGATCAGGGGACTGTTGCTCCCTGATCTGTGCTGGTCTCAGGGACCACAGATCACTGTGGATTCTGGGAAGTGCCGCAGGTCAGGCAACATTTAACTTTTTCTTAATGACTGCATTTATGTTGTAATAGCCCATAAACTTTGGTAAGTTGAATTTAAAAAAAAAAAACATTTATTTAATTTGTTTTTATGTCTATGTGAACATGCTAGCACAGGTGCTCACAGAAGCCAGAAGATATTGTTAGATCCCCCGGAGGTAGGTTTACAGATATTTTGAACCACCAGTTATTAATGTTGGGAACCAAACCCTGGTCCTCCAAAAGAGCAGCATTATAGGCAGAGATACAGTGTTGTGCAGGGTGTTAATCCTCTGAATTTGAAACAAAAGTCAAAGGTGAAATGGAATCTGATTCCTCAAACTTAATAATCTCAACTGCTTTGCAGGTCACAGAAGGAGAATCAGGTGCTCAGAGTCTGCCTTGGTTACACAACAAATTCATCAGTGGCTGGCTCCATGAACCCTCCCCCCAGCCCCCCCC
>CM053753.1:463719-487925 GCA_028658305.1 Pachyuromys duprasi | reverse complement strand
AGATCAGGGAGGGATGGGGAGAATGGGTAGAGAATGCGGGAGGGGGCTATGCCTGGGATATAAAGTACATAGCCTGTGATTAATATAAAATAAAAATGTTAAAAAAAAACAAAAGAGTAACAGTAAAAAAAAAAAAAGTGCCAGAGAGGACCAGGGATATAATTCAATGTCAGAGCACTTGCCTTTCTTGAGTGAAGCCCTAATTTCAACCGTAACACAGAAAAAAAATGGTTAAATATAAACATGGGGCAGGTGGCAAGCAACCTAGAACAAGCACACTAGCAAACTCTAAGCCTGCTGACACTGCTTGCTTCATCTTGAACCATATACAGCATAACTACCTGGAATGAGGAAACTCAACTTCCTACCTATTTTTCTGTGGATATATCACAATATCAGCTAATTCTTGGAATCATGAATAATTATTAAGTAAATGGATTAATGAGCAAATGAATCATGAATAAATACATGTAAAATGAGGATGGATGGCTTGTCTTGCCTTCTGATGAGCCAGGTAATGATATGATTAGGTACTGTGTATTTTCCTTTTATAAATACTTGAGGTGATAGTAGTGATGAGAAATGAAGAAACTGAGTTTCCATGTCTTAATACCCTGAGTTTTACTATTAGCTATTAACAACTTAAAGATGCATGTAAAATTTTCTTAAATTCTGCAAGGAAGTAAGTTGCTGTCTGCTTCATTTATTCATATTCCCTCTTTGATTTATTTGTTTTTATAAAATTCTTCACACTTCTCTGAAATGAGTCTGTTTCCTCTTTCATTGATCACTTATTTGATATGTTTTTGATAGCTGCAGTATGAAAACCATACAGACAAGTAAGGCAGCTATCTGAATATTTCAGGAACGTCTTCACCCTGCTTGCTATAAAAGACAATTACCATGATAATCCCCTCAGTTTTCATTCCAAACATTGTGTTTGTTTGTGATATTATAGCTCTTATTCATCTCTTGATTGTTTGTTATCTTTCTAAGCTAAACACACAACACATGCATACATGTGTGGATGTACACATGTGTATGTGCATGTAAGCATGCACACATAAAGGTTTTTTTCCACTGTAATGTTTTTATTAATTATAAACTTACTGGTTTTTCATGATGAGTTTGGACACTTAATGAACATACCTAATTTGGTCCCTTTGCAGACAATGGGTGAAATAAGTTTCTTTTCATTTGGGACAAATAGCTTCTGTGTAACATACAGATAACTTTAACCACATAACAAAAAGAGTTGACTGATTGAAGTATACCCAGCCCAGTGATGTTTATATTTGAAACATAGATTTTAAAAATAAACCTAAATTTTCTTCACCAGTCAGCTCCATTGGGTAATAACTGCTGAAAGCATGAACACAAGCCCTTGATGTCAGTATAGTGGGCTGCATCCAAAACTGCTAGCCACAAACCAACTGCTTTTGGGCCTTGGACATTACTACATATCATGAGACATTCAGCTACTGTGCCACGGGTTAGCCAATAATATATTTCTTTAACTTCTCAGACAGATTTGTCTATCTCAAATTTATGTTTCTTTGATGCCTATATTTGACATAAAAGTTACTAGTGTGGTTTTCAAGGCTCAAGTAGTTTCAAATGAAAACTAAAACTAAATGTGAATAGAGTTACGAATCAATTACCAGAGCAAAGCAGGCATAGTTTCATTTTCAATAATGAATGCCACACATCTCATTTTCTAATTGCTGAGGAAAATCTGATTTTACTAGGAGAGGCTATAAAAGAGGAGTGAACAAAAGGGCAAGAATGTGTGTGGTGATTCTGGATAGCATGGTACCTGGAGAAATCACACGTGCTTTAGGAAATGTATAATAGGAGTGGGCTTTGCCTCCCACGTGCAGAGACATCTTGTCTTAGAATGGTAACAAAAATAGAAAGCTAGTTAATACCCTATCTCCTTGCTCCTCTTTCTGCTCTGTCACTATGAATTCTTATCTCGGGATCACTGTGAAAGGCTATTTTAATCTTCCTCATTCTTGGTTCATTTAACAACAGCTGGCAGAAGATGCTATTTTGGCTACCTGGGTCTATCAACTTGTGTCAGTCACTAGTGCCAGCACTCACAAAGCAATCACTTAACAAGATATCCCGTCACCAGTAGTCAAAATAAAGGATCTTTCTAATTTAGAATAAATTAGTCGTTGAGGAAATTAGTTGTTTAAAAAAACCAAGTAGCTTGCACATTAAATACACACATGCACACACCTCTTTTTCAGATACCTCTTTTGCTCTTGGGTTCAAGATGAAATGACAGAATTGAAGAGTGAGAAGGAATAATAATAATATTAATAATAATAATAACAATAATAATAATAAAAAATCAGGTCAGAAAAGGTTCATGAATGTGTAAGAGTATACATTGAAATTGGCAATCACACAGCAACTCTGGCCCATACTTATAGCAATTTGGGTCCTATAGGTTGAAAATCCATTGCTGTGAATAAGATGCATTTTACAGAGCAGGGACAATGTCCTCATAACATATCTACTCTGCATCTTAGCATGGTAAGAAGAGCAATATATTACACCCCTGTCTCTACAGACAGACAGGGTGGCTGTGAGCTTTGAAGAGTTAACTGGGTTTAACATTTCAAAATAAGGAGTCAATATCCCATTATAGTTTTACCATCAAAAAATGACTATACTAGATACCTAGATATGATGGTCCATGCAGATAATCCAGCACTTGGACAGTCAAGACAAGAGGATTACCACAAGTTTGAGTTCACTCTGGTCTACATAGTGAGTTTCAACTCAGTTCAGCCATGGTTGCAAAGTGAGGTTCTATATGAAAAAAAAATAAAATAAAAGATTACAGTGGCTACCACACAAGGCTGACAATGCCCTTATGGGATGTATACAAAGTATGTCCACCCTGTACTTAAAATTGTCATACTGGGTGAAAGTTTTTGTGGGTTGCTTGGTGTTTTCTCTCCACTAAAAGTCCTGTCTAGTCAGAGGGTATCCTCTTCAGTCAACATAACCCCTGCTATTAGGAGTCTCAGCTAGAGTCATCCCCACATCCTTCCAGAAGCCTACCCTGTGCCTGTCTACAAGATGCACAGTGATAAAGATAGAGCAGAAATTGAAGGAATGTCCAGCCAATGCCTGGTCCAACCTGAGACCCACCCATGGGAGAGAGGCAACCCTGGCACTATTAATGACACTATTACTCTTCTGTCCTTGCAGACAGGAGCCTAGCATAGCTGTCCTCTGAAAGGATCCACCTAATAGTGGATTGAAACAGATGCCGAGACTCACAACCAAACATTGGGTGAAGTGTAGGAAGTCTTGTGTAAAAGTGGAGCAAAGGATAAAGGACCTGGAGGGGATAGGAACTCCACAAAAAGACCAATATGGCCAATGAGCCAGAGCCCAAAGGGGTTTGCAGAGACTGAAGCCACAACCAAGGACCATGAATGGACTAGACCTAGGCTAACTACACAGGTGTAACTGATGGACAGCTCAGGTTTCATGTGGGTACCTAAGTAAGGAGCGTGGAGGTTGTCTATAACATGGATTCTGATGCCTCCTTTTTATCACTTCCCCCTGGTCAGGGGGCAGGTTGCTTCCTCACCAGACCACAAGGGAAGAGGTTATGCTTAATATTGATGTGACTTGATGTGTTAGGGTGAGTTGGTAAAGGAGGTGGGAGGTGGCATTCTTTTTCTGAGGAGTAGGAAAGAAGGGAGAGAATGAAGAGAGAGGGAGGATGACACCAGGAGGAGAGCAGGGAGGAGCCTATGATAGTGGCTTAAAGTGAATAAATAAATATATTTATTAAAAATAAAATTGTCACATTGATACAAGAAAATTTTGTGATTTGCTGTTCTCTGAGAGCAAGCATTGAGGAGTCCATTTGCGTAGCCCTTTACAATTACATGATACGGAATATTAATTTTGATACATTCAGGAAAGATAACTGGAGAGCAAATCATAATCTCTTAAACCTAGTTGGTTTCTACTAAAATGTATTAAATGTAGTGGTATTTTGTTTCACCACTACTTCCTCTCTTTGCTTTCTCATTTTCTCCATTAATTATGCCTCTCCTTTATTCTCCCTTTCCTTTTTATTCCTCTCCATTCTTTTTTCATCCCCCCTTTTTTGTTTTCCTATTTTTCTTCACTAAGGTGTTCTCAGAAGATTTTAGCAAAACAAGGTTTCTCTGTGTAACAGCTCTGGCTGTCCTGTAACTCACATTGTAGACCAGGCTGGCCTCGAACTCACAAAGATCCACCTGTCTCTATGGAAACCATTCTTTAAACTTTCACAAGATACTTGTTCTGTGCACTGGTGGAAGAATTCCAATTTGGGACCTGAGACCTGCCAATGCAGAGTCTGGATTTACAAGAAGGGTAGATCTAACCAGGCTATAGAAAGAGTGCAGATTGAATGGCCCTTATAATCATTCATTCATTCATTCATTCATTTATTCATTCAGTCATTCATTCATGATACTTTAGGTCCTATATTTGAGATCCAAATATGAATTAGTAATAGTTGGTCTCCAGTGCCTTTTGGGTATAATCTCATCTTTTAGCTGTAGACTCAGGCACGGTTTCAGGGTCATGAATAATAGATGAAATAGGATTTGTAGAGGAAGGTGAAGAATGCCTGGTAGGAGTAGATGCTTTTCATGGCCATGATAGCAGAGTCCTAGTAATGAATCCAGAAGGAAACTCCAACCTGGAAGAGCCCCTTGAAGCTGCTTCCTGCAGTAGATAAAAGGACAGGCCTCAGTATTCCGGCCTCAGGGATACAGTGTGATAGTGAACAAGGCAGGTAGAAGAAATTCTTGGGGAGGTCTAACAGCTGATAATATTCCAACTAGCTTGGAAAAACGAATCCTTTCCTAAATAGAGAATATTTCAATGGTCTAAACAATGTTCCTGCAGAAAAACTAAACACTAATCATTGTCAATATTTAGAAACAAGCAACGTAGTGTTATACGGATTTTATTTGTTTGGTTTTTATTTGTCAGTTTTCAATTTTTAATTAAAACAATCTGTTCACATCCCTCTATATACGCAATATTAATCTCAGAAGATATTTTTATATATTGAGATATTGTCCTTTGTCAAATATCTGAATTAGTCAGTTCTGAACCTGTTCTGCCTTGATTCTATTTGGAATGGCTTATATGCTTTGGTTGGCTCCCATTCTGGTGAAAATGATTTTTGACTACATAAGAAATGACTCTCAAAAACCTGCTGTTAGTACTTGTGTTCTGTATGATTCCACTTCCTGACTTTTGATTCACCCACTGAAAACCAGGAGGGCCTGGTAACAAGCTTCCATCCAACATGCATAGCTCTACCATTCATCCTTTCTTTGAACCCAAGGCTTAGCACTCATTAAGCAAGGGCTCTACTACAGACTTGCAACCACAGACTAAGAGAATGTCTGAAAGACAATGACTTTTCTTGATCAAAATAAACATTCCTAAAGGATAATCAGAGATCCTCACAAATTCCAAATGACAAAATTCTTCCCCAGAGAATATGCATTATAAACAGGTCATGGAATATCCAGTCTCCAACCACAGCACTGAAACATTCACAGCACTGCAGTCATAAATATGTGCAGAAGACCTCACTGTGTGCAATGAAGGCTGCAAATGCCAACAAACAGGATGCAGCTGAGAAGTTTGATTTCACATCTGTTAAGAGCTTGTGATACAGTGTGTACTTTGTACAGTGGGTTCTAATTGCAGGTGTAAATAGCAATCTGTTCTTGCAGTTTGGCATCGGAACACCCTATTTACCATTTTATAATTCTGTTCATGCTTGTACTCGGGTGCGGCAGTAAACATGCTGCACTTGGCCTCTCTGTCCTGTACACTGCAGACTCCACCTAGGACACAAAGGCCAATGAACGCCTTACTGAATTTATCTCTGTTGATTATCAAAGCTTTATCATGACACCTTTTTTGTATACTAAAATGGCGTACTGCTCTGTTTTAAAAAGTAACGTTTCCAGTATGTTATTAAAAGGTAGTCTAGTGAATTTAAACCAGTTCTCTAATTTTCAAAAACAATTTTTACAATAATTTGAGCTTTATTCATATTTTTGAAGCAAAAATCTAGTTTTCTTTAAGGGAAAAACAACTATGAAAAATAACGTAAATGATACATATCTAACTGAAGACATTACAAAGAGCCAGACTAAGAAATAGCTGTTATATATGATAATGAGCACAGCCATAACACAGTCCTGCAAGGCTCCTCCTCACCTGCCTCCAGTAAGAAGGCAGGACACAACTTCCAAAAGAATCACATGGCTTAGACAGGGAACTCAAAATGCTGCACTGTTTCATCTTCAGACTATAGCAGTGTCTGATTGTACCCACAGGCTATCTTTATTCTTTTAAATTTAATATTTTTTGTTCTTCTGATTTGATAATTTTAAACACCCCAAATCAGGCTGTTTATATTTTAATTATTTCTATTTTCTTGTCAATGTTTTCTTCATGATTTTATTTACAAATTTCATTTCTATTAACATTTACTTGCAAATCTTTGAATTCAAAATTATTTCTGAATTCTGTCATGTTCAGCTTCTTACATCTGATTTTCTACTCTGTCCTTAATGAAAGATTCATGATTTCTTTGAAAGATGTCATAGTTACTTGTTTTGTTTTGTTTTATTCCCCATCTGGGTGATGGAGATAATGCCTGTATCCTCAGATTGAGAGAGACACATTTGAGAATGGCATTCTCACCTAACTTTTTATTTGTTTAACAGCAAAACAGACCTTGACATTTATTATATTCAGGTTTGTTATAGACCAGCTTCTAAGAATCCTAGACAGACAAACCTGTCAAATGCTCTGCTCAGCTGTTTTCTAAGTTAAATGGTAGAATTAGCTGTTCTTCACGGCTTTTAGCTTGCTGGTTGAATAAGTAATCTGGATACCTCTATTAAGTGAGACTTTATTGTCACTTCTGTACTTATTTCTTATGGAAAAAAGTTGTAGCTGTTCTTCTTTGGCTGTATGGTTGTGGTGAGCCGGATAATAGCTGCTTTGGCAGCTATTTGAAATGCTAGTCTCAGCACAGGAAGACAGGTTTTTTCCAGGCCTTCCCTTGGAGACAGGGAAGGATTTGCAAGTCCATTCGCCTTTTGTTTAGTGACAGCAGGTGGGAGAGCTTGCTTGAAGTCTCAACTCTGCCTCACTTCCTTGTAAAAATTAACCCCTTGTGTAAACTGTTTGTATAAATAAAGAAGGCTGTCTGCTCTCGTGGCTTTTTCGGATGCAGAGCGTATTGACGCTCTAGGGCTCATTAGAGCCATGAGCAAGCGGCCAGAAGCCTCTGGGAACATAATTATGTGTAGTGTGCATTATTAATTTCAATCCTCACTCCCGACTCAGAACCCCGTTCTGCTCTGCTGGCGGGCTCCGGCATATGGTACTGTAATTTGATATCTCTTGTAGAACAGAACTTTGTACCACACTCCAAGGGTAAGGAATTTTTATGTTGCTACAAAGTTGGCAAGATCAGAGGCCATGCATAAAAGATATGTGTGGACTTGGGCTTGTTTTGCTGTTTAGACAGGTGTTTAAGCATAACACCTGCTGGGCTTGTAGGGTTACTAATCAGCAAGGGGGCTTGGGAAGAACCGTATGCTCCCTCCATGGTTAACTGCTAGCCTACAGTCTCCAGTTCTCTGTTGAATATTTGGGGTCGCTTATATATGCTATCAACTCATCTGTAAATAGTGATACTTTGACTTCTTCCTTTCCAGTTTGTTTCCCCTTGATCTCTTTTAGTTGGACTTAAGTAATATGGAGAAGAGATATGGAGAGAGTGGGCAGCATTGTCTTGTTTTTAATTTCAGTAGGATTGATTTCAGTTTCTGTCTGTTTAGTTAATGTTGGCTATAGGCTTGCTGTATATTGCCTTTATTGTGTTTAGGCGTGTGCCTAGTATCCCTGATCTCTCCAAGACTTTAAACATGAATGGGTGTTGGATTTTTGTCAAATGGTTTTTTTTTTTTTTTTGGCATCCAAGGAGATGATCATGTGGTTTTTCTCCTTTAGTTTATATGGTGGATTTCATTGATGGATTTCCATATATTGAACCACCCCTGCATGCCTACCTGGTCATGGTGGATGATATCTTTTATGTGTTCTTAGATTAGGTTTGCAAGTATTTTTTTGAGTATTATTGCATTAATGTTCATAGAAAGGTCTGAAGTTCTCTTATTTGTTGGGTCTTTGTGTAGTTTTGGTTATCAAGGTTACTGTGGCTTCATAGAATTAATTTGGTAATGTTCCTTCTGTTTCTATTTTGTGGAATAGTTTGAAGAGAATTAGAGTTAGCTCTTCTTTGAAGATGTGGTAGCATGCTGCATTGAAACTATCTGGCCCTGGGATTTTTTTTTTTTTTTTTTGGAAGGGAGACTTTTGATGACTGATTCTATTTCCTTGGGGGATATAGGACTATTTAATCTATTTACCTAATCTTGATTTAATTTTGGTAAGTGGAATCTATCAAGAAAATTGGCCATTTCATTTAGGTTTTCAAGTTTTGTGGCATATAGGTTTTTGTAGTAAGACCTAATGAATGTTTGGATTTCCTCAGTGTCTCTAGTTATATTCCACTTTTCATTTCTGATTTTGCTTATTTGGTCTCCTAGTGGATATCCTGTCTCTTCCAGGTCTTTCTGTCTCCCCCTTCTTCCATAAGATTACCTGCACTCTGCCCAACATTTGGCTATGAGTCTCAGCATCTGCTTAAATACCCTGCTTTCAGAGCCCCCCTGGGGAAGGCTCCAACAATCAAGTAATCAAATTAAAAATGGAGTACAGAGCTAAACAGAGAATTTTCAACAAAGGAATATCTAATGGTAGAGAAACACTTAAAGAAATGCTCAATGTTCTTAGTCATCTGGAAATTGCAAATCAAAATCACCCTGAGATCTACCTTACACACATCAGAGGGGCCAAGATAAAAATACTCAAGTGATGACACTTGCTTCAGAGGATGTGGAGAAAGGGGAACCCTCCTCCATTGCTGGTGGAAATGTTAACTAGTAAAACGACTTTGGAAATCAATCTGTTGCTTTTTAAAAAAAGAGTACTACCTCAAGATTCAGCTATACCACTCCTCGGTATATATCCAAAAGATGCTCAACTATACAACAATGATATTTGCTCAACTATGTTTATGGAGTATATATTCTTAATAGCCAGAGTTTGGAAATAACCTAGATATCTCTTAACTGATGAATGGATACAGAAATTGTGGTACATTTATATAATGGAATACTACTCACAAATTAAAAACAAGGAATTCATGAAATTTGCAGGCAAATGGATGGAACTAGAAAATATCATTTTGAGTGAGGTAAACCTGAAGCAGAAAGATGCACAATGTATATACTCACCTGTAAGTGGATATTAGCCATATAATATAGGATAAGCATAATAAAATCTAGAGACCTAAAGAAGCTATATAACAAGCAGTACGTAGGGAAGAGGCCTAACTCTCATTCAGAAGGACTAACAGGGTAGAAATCAGATGTTTGCATTTCTTTACCTTTTTCCTTGGTGTCATTTTGGTTGGTCCTTATGTACCTTTCATACAGCCCAACACTACAGTTTTATTTTAATTTGTTCTTTTAAAGGAATCCTTATTATTTCTTGGTACCATAAAATGCTCCAAGCTGATATTAATCATTTTTTATCTGAGTTTTAAAATCTAACATTTATCTAAGGAGTCTCACTTTTTGTAGAAAAAATACTAAAAACAATACTCTAGGTGCTATATATTTGCGTTTCTTCTGGTGTTTTATTGTTTCTGGATAGTCTCAGTTGATATAGAATAAAACAATAGGCATGTATACTAATTCAGCTACATATACATATCTGCAAACTTTATCCTTAACCACTTTATCTGTAGTACTCCCAATAGGAATTTGTGGTGTTGCCTTGAACTCAAATCCATTACCATATAGATCTTTACAGACTAGTGCAATCTGTTGTTTATATCACACTCTACCAGACTGAAACCATCTACCATATATTTTTTTACTATCTACTATACGTTTCTTTTGTTTTTCAGTTCTAGTATGCATGGAATAATGGGTTCAGACTTTAACGTCTTTTCCCATACAATACAGCATATTGACATACAGTAAACTTTCGTGTTTTTTTTTTGTCTTTAATGTTACAGATTCCACCCATTACTACAGTTACTACAGGCACCTCCCCCCCCTAATTCTTTTCAGTAAAGTTATTGTCTATCTATATAGGATAGGTATATTCTTTTTATCACATAATATATTCCATATTAGAAGACCTTCAACTCTTACAATATTTGAATATGGTTTGTTTTCCAATCTCACCATATAATTTAATACATATAGTGTGATATTAAAAGATTAAAAGCTTAACCCAGCTGCAGTATTGGACATAAGATCACTGAGAGTTGGTTGGGCTTAGAGTTGTAGCCTAATGATTGGGTCACGATCTTTATAGGAAGAGAGAAAAAAGACAGGTCTCATATTTATTGCTATGTCATCTGTGACATGACATACTCTGCTGATGAGGCTTTAATCAGATAGAGCAAAGTTTCCAAGATCATGAGCCAAAATAAAAATTTCTTAATAACAAACTCAGCCTGTGACACTATCCTATTAGTAGGACAAAATAGACTGTTCAGTTTCTATATAATGTTTCAGTTTTTCAGCCTCTACATATTTTACTCTTTGTACTATTATGTTCACTGGTAACCAAATTTGAGAACTATCAAACTAAATTCAATGACATGAAACATGCTAATGTGAAACAAGGCTATAAGGCCCTTTTCCTCTACTAAACCTCTCCCTGTCCACTCTACAACCAAACCAACTGTCATAGAAATATATTCACATAAACAATTAATGGAAAAATTGCAATCTCACATAACACATCTGAACCTCCTTATTCTTCATTTTCCTTAAGTTTCCCTTTAGATGTCATCTTGTTCTCTAGGAAGAGTTATTTTATTTTTATTATTATTATTTTTTAAATTTCAGGTGTGTGAATGTTTGTATGTGCCACATGTGTATACCTGGTACCCATGTAGCCATAAGGGATGTTATATCTCTTGAAAGTGGAGTGACAAATGGCTTTAAGCTCAGAATAGACGCAGAATTTCTGAAAAAGTAGCAGGTGCTGTTGACCAGTAAGCCATCTTTTCCCCCCTATTTGTTTTATGGTTTTGAAAATAATTTTTTCTAATGTATCTTGATTACCCCTTTTCTCCCTCTGCTTCTCTCAGTTCCTCCCTCACTTCCTTTCCATTCAGATCTACCCATTTTCGTTTCTAGAAAAGTCTGCCAAGAGATATTGGTAAAATAAAACTAGATAAAACAAAATCAACATATTAGAATAAGATAATAATGACAACAGCAGCAACAACAAAAAGAAAAAGAAAAAGAGCCCAAGAGAAGACACCAGAAACAGACCCAAGTATAGAAATCCACTTACTAGTACACTAGAAATCCCATACAAATGCTAAACTAGAAGCAAAGGACCTGTAGGCTAAAACTGTATAAATATGTGTGTGTGAGTATGTGTGAAATAAAAGAAACAACAGTGAAAAAATCAATCAATCAATCAAACAAACAAACAAAAAAACAAAGTCCTGGCATAACAATATGAGATGTGGAACCTATAAAGATGCCCTTGAGATCAGCAATTTCTGTTGTCTGTCTACTACTGGGCATACTACTACAGCTTACCTTCAAGAGTTTCCCCAGTGAGACTCCTTTAAATAAAATTAAATTTTTGTTTTCAAGTAGTTATAAAACAGAGATAACGTTTGGGTTAGGGTGGGGGCATATGTCCACTTGTTTTCAGCTCTAGGGCTCCATTTGTTGAAGACCAATGCAGGCCCTATGCAAAATGCTGCTTCAGTTTCTGTGTGTTCATATGGGCATCAATCATGTGGATTTGTAGAGCCTTTTTATTTTTGGTGTCCTCCATCCCCTCTGGCTCTTATACTTTTTCCACCTCCCATTGTGATTCCTTGATATGTTCAAGGAGGGATTTTATGGAGACATCCCATTTAGAGCTGATGATTCCAATGTCTCTGCATATTGTCTGACTTTGGGTCTCTATATTTATTTCCATCTACTGCAGGAAGAAACTTCTCTGATGATGGCTAAGAAAGGCACTGATCTATAAATATAGCAGAATGCCATTAGGAGACATTTTATCACTCTATATTTTTAATTGAATAGTAGTTTAAGTCTAGGTTTCTGGGATATCTATTTTCAGGTTCTTTGTTTTCAAAGAAGTGTTGAATAAGGCCTATATCTGGTGAAATGGGTCTTAGTCAAATTAGATATTAGTTACTTATTCCCACAAACTTTGTTCCCCTTAATCTACACCCTTGTCAGTATGACGGGTCATTTTTTATATTGATCTGAGCCATTTTGATGGATATAAGATGAAATCTCAAAGTAATTTTCATTTTCATCTCCTTGATTGCTATGGGTGTTGAACAATTTTCTAAGTGTTTATAGAAATTTTATTTTCCTCTCTTGAGAATTCTCTGTTTCAATCTGTATCCAGTTCTTAATTGGATTTAATGAGCTATTTGTTTTCCTGCTATCTAGTTTCTTTAGTCCTTTATATATTTGGATATTATCTCTCTATTAAATGTGTAGTTAGTAAAAGTATTTTCCCATTCTATAGACTGCTGCTCTATCCACATGATGCTAGGCAGAAGCTTCTCAGTTACCTGAGGACTCCTTTATTAATTGTTGATAGTTGTCTTTGTACTATTGGTGTTTTTTTCAGAATGTCATTTCTTCTGCCACTGAGTTCAAGAATATTCCCCACATTTTGTTCTATCTGATTCAGAATGTTTAGTTTTACATTGAAGTCTTTTATTCATTTGTTTTTGTGTTTTGTTCAGGGTGATAGGTATGAATCTTTTTTATTTTTCTATATCCATATATCCTGTTTGACCAGCATCATTTATTGAAGATGCTGTTGTCTTTTCCAGTGTGTATTTCTGGCTTCTTTATCCAAAATAAGGGAATTCTTAATAATCTACGTATTTCTAGCTTATATCAAATTTACAAACTGTGTCGAACACACCATAGAAAAACTCCAAAATTAATTTCTTTCAATTTATAATCTTACTTAAAGTCTAACATTGAAATAAATAGACTCACAGATGTCAGAAACGATTTAGAAAAGCACACAACTCAGAGACCCCTTCCCTCAGGAAGCAGATATGAATGCTGAGCTGATAACCAAGCTAAGTATGTGTTCATTCTTTGCTGGCTTGGACACAGAAATTGACAAGTTGAGTATTTTATATTTAGCTCACTGTCCCACACTCAGAGAAAATTCACATTTTTATCTATTACAAGAAATGATAAACCATCTTCATTTTTTAATTGAGAGTAATATAATGGTTTCAGCAAGATCATTTGCTTTGAAAGTAATGGGGTGAGGTTCTCCACATCATTACTTTCAGCTATGACTTCGTACAAGATCTACCCACCAGACAACGTGACTAGGTTCAAAGGTTGGCACATTGTATTTTCAAGTTTACAGAGAATTTTTGTCTTTCCAGTTCAGTCTGTACACAAACTCACACACACACCATATACACACATGAAAAATGAAAGTAGGTTTCCATGAGTTTCAAGCTTTCCTCTCGCTTTATCTTATTGAGCTCATTGGTATCCGTTCTAATATTATATATACTTTTCTGTATATATAAAAATTCATCATTTCATATTAGAAAGACAAGAGAACAATTTTGAGAAATGTGCTTTTTACTGTCAATGACTCACTCAATCATAGCTATGACTTAATAGCATAATTATATGCCATCAGTGAAAGAAAATGGTCTACCAATTTGATTTAATCAGGAATAAGTTCCACAAATGCAAATAAGATTGGATTCTAATTATTTCCCATTTCTGTTTTTAAAGGTTTATTTAGTTTTAGTTTTTGTATGTGAGTATTTTGCCTATATGTATATATGTATACCATGTGTAGGCATTATACACAGATGGCAGTAGAGAATTTTGGGTCTCCTGGCATTATAGACAATTGTAAGCCATCATATGAGGTCTATGAATCACTGAAATATACATGTGATTTCTCTTATGGCATGAAACAAAAAAAAATCTCTAGAAATTTATGGAATGTTGGCAGCCACCTGCCCAGATGAATGTCATTTATTACATAGACAAACAAATAAAGAGGCCTCATTATTTTTAATGTTCTTGCTCATGTTTTTTATTCTTTGGGCTCAAATAATATGTTACAGAGCAATACTGATGTCTCAGTTCCCAAACTATGGGAACTACCAGTATAATTTGTTGCCAGCATCTCTATGCACCTGATCAAAATCTCCTGGAAATAATTTTATTATTGAATATTTTCTTGGATAATTTCATACATGCATACTGATCACTCTCATTTTCCCTCTCTACCATACTTGTCAACCTCTTATCTTACCCAAAAATTTCTCTTTCACTTTCCTGTTGTTTGTTTTGTTTTGTGACCTACTGAGATTAGCCAGAGCTTTCTGGATGACTGTAAGTTTATCCACTGAAATCTGATGTACTCAGCAGTGGATATGCAGCTAAACAGACTGGTTCCCCTTTCACATTAGCCTGATTTGTTTGTTTGTTCAACATAATATAAACTAGCGTTATCTGGAAAGAGGAGTTATAATTCCAAAAACATTTCTATTTCTATCATATTGCTTATAGGCAAGTCTGAAAAGGGCATTTTTTGGCTGTTTCACCCGTCAACATGTGGTAATGGGTTGTGTAAAATGTTACATTGAGCAAGCCATACAGAGCAAGCTAGCAAGCAGCTCTCCTCCATGGTCCCTGGTGGCTTCAGTTCCTTCCTCAAAGCTCTTCTCTTGAATTTCTGGCCCGACTTCCCTCAGTGATGGACCATGATTTAGATGTGTAGATCAAATAAATCTTTCCTTTCCATGTTGCTTTTGGTCATGTTCTTTATCACTGCATTAAAAAGCAAACTAAAACACCCAGAATCCATTACTAGGCAATAGTTAAGAGGATAGGGCTGGAGTCCCAAGAATCCTAATTGGTAGGGCTGGTATTGTGTAGGCTTTGGACACTTTTATTTATAAGAACATATACTTTTCTTAGAAGTAAGTTTCTTGGTGTATGTTTGAGTCAGATAAACTTTGTGAAATCAGATAAACTACCTAATGCCACCTATTGGATCTATTTCTCCTTTCTTTCTTTCTTTCTTTCTTTGGTTGCCTTACTTTTCTGCCTTAACTGGAGATTGCTAGTGCTCTGAACACATGTAGTAAACCAATGTTTGTTGCTGAAACAGTCATCTTTCAGCTCCAGGGGACTGAATTTGTAACTGAGATAAAAAAGGAAGAAGTTAATTGCATAAAAATATTTTCTTCCTCTCTCCTACTTCAAATCAACTGTAAAACAGTGAGCTCATTTGGAACATAGAAGCAAGGCTGAGACTATGACAATGGTTTAATCATGCAGGAGAGGATGGACAGAGAGTCTGTGCTCAATGAGCTGAGATAATTATACCCTTCTTTCCATATCATCCAGAAAGAGATTCTTTAAAAAAAAAACATTCAAAATGGAATGTTTTTAATACTCACACTTTTATTTTAAGGCACTAGAAAGAATGTTTGAGTCATCTTAATTTCATAGAGATTTTCTGAAAGAGGAGAATGTATCTCTTTGCCTTACTTGTCCTTGGCCTTGAATGTCCTTAGTGGATAAGAGAATCTGAAGCTTTTGTTCTAAACTTAGCCCTCATTCTCTATTTCAGATTCAATAGGGAAAGGAGTGAACGGTGTAATTAATACTCAGGAAATTAGTAATCAGCAATGGAAGGATAAAATAGGCATGTGGAGGGTACTGAGCCACTGAAAAGGTCAGTGAGTGGGAGGGAGAGGTTCCCACAGCAGCTAGGAAATAGGCAGCTGCCACAGCCACATTCTCAGCAGCCATAGGTTCTTCAAATTCACTGCACCAGTTGTCTGGATAAACGAGCGCTGTTCTCATTTTAACCATTGTGCCTGTGACTACTCATTTTATAGCCATTCTTTTCTAGTCCATTTTTATTTTAAAATAAATATTTTTTTCCATTTCATTTTGAATCTCTGCTCAACCAAACTTAGCTTCTTCTTAAAACTAAGTAGTATTTAAATTTAAAAAGAACATTTTTAATATGATTTTTTGTCGTTGTGTGTGGTAGACTCAGTGAGGATGGCCCCATAGGCTCATGTGTGAACACTTAATCCCCAGTTGATAAACTGGAAGGATCAGGAGGTGTGTCCTTGTTGGAGGAGGTGTGCAACATTGAACTGGACTTTGAGATTTCAAAATCCCAAGGTGGGTAGTAACTCTCTCTCTCTCTCTCTCTCTCTCTCTCTCTCTCTCTCTCTCTCTCTCTCTCTCACTGCCTACTTGACTGTGGCCCAAAACAGAATGTAGCTCTCAGATAAATCATGACATTTGCAGGCAAATGGTGGGAACTAGAAAAGATCATTCTGAGTGAGGTCTCCCAGAAGCAAAAGACACACATAGTATATATTCACTTATAAGTGGATATTAGACATATAATATAGGATAAACATACTAAAGTCTGTACACCTAAAAAAGCTAATCAAGGAGGCTCTTGAGTAAGATGTTCAATCTTCATTCAGAAAGGCAAATGGGACAGACATAGGAAGAGGGAGAAAACTGGGAACAGGATAGGAGCGTATCTCTTAGGGCCTCTGGAAGAGTCTTCTCAGCAGGGTATCAAAACATATGTTGAGACTCGTAGCCAAACTTTGGGCAGAGAGCAGGGAATCTTATGAAAGATCTGGAGGAGACAATGCTATCTCTCTTGATGACCACTGATGTCACAAGAATTTAAATGAGCATATTGGTTGATGAAAAAGTTATCAGCATGATCTATAGAAATGATTTTTTGTAATGATTAATTCCTAGGAACTATTAGAACTTCAAAACCAGTGTCACACAACTGCAATGTTATATTTTATTGTGACAAAAGAAATGCACAGAATGCAAAAATCTTTAGGTGAAATGCTTTGCTTTGCTTTAAGTTTTATGCTACACATCCCCGCATACTCCTTATTATTTACTAAAGGAGAAAGAATTTTTACAAGAAAGTGTATGTAAATACAGGCTGAACCCAGAGTCCAACTTAGAACCACCTTCTATAGAGGAAGCTGCTGTCCTGTTTCTGTGATGTGCTGAAAATGACAGGAAGTGACACCATCTATTGTGGCTAAAATCTATTCCATTATATGTTATCATGAGGAAAAAAGGAGGGTAACCACCAGTGTTGCTGTGCTTTACATGATGATTAGTTACATTAAAATACAAGGGAGACCTATTTATAATTGTGCATATTCATGTGGATGTGTCTAGGTGGGAAAAGGAGAAAGATAGAGCAGCATATGTATTAAAATTTTAAGTATTGGTGAGCCTGTATGACTGATCTTTCTAATTCCATATAGCCTTGATTCTTTTTAATTAACTTATTATTTCTGTTTGTATTTAGTTTTATATTTTATCCGCAAAGGAAAAGATTCTGGTTATATTCTTGGAAGAATGTTCATAGATCTAAAATTTACCCTTTATGGATTGTATAATATTGAAGAAACGATGTTATAGTTAGGTTTTCTATTGTTGTAATAAAACACTATTACCAAAAGCTACTTGGAGATGAAAGTGTTTATTTGGCTTATACTTCTATATCAGAATTCATCATTGAGGAAATTCAGGTCAATAGCTGAAGGCAGGTACCTGGAGGAAGGTATTGAAATAGAAGCATTGTTGTAATACATTGTCTTGTTCCCCATGGTTTTGCTCGGGTCTCTTAAGTACCCCAGTACAACCTGCCCTGGGGTGGCACTACCCACAATGGGCTAAGTCCCCTACATCAATCACTAATTTAAAAATTTCCCCTCATGCTTGCCTACTGACCAATATTATAGAGACATTTTCTCAATTGAGATTCTTCTTCCCAATTAACTCTAGCTTGAGTCAAACGGAAGAAAAAAATTTTAAAAAACAACAGCTACAAGGATAGATGAAGAGTTCTTACTTCAGAGTATAATGTTATATTGAGATAGAATCCATGTTATAATAGTGAAAAGCTTTTATTCCCCACTTAGAATCTCATTGGCTGTATACATTTTGCTGAAATATAGTTTTAATAAGTGAAATCTACTGGAAGTCAGTGAATCATTATTTAAAGGCTCAGTTACTCATTAAGAAGAATGCATACTGTTGCCACAATTTACCAAGAAACTTTATACATGCTCAATAAGCAAATGGTTTGGATCCATGTTGGTGCAGGTCCTACTCTGGGTCCTGACAGTGTTCTCCTTATACTAAAGCACCAAAATAAAACTCTGATTCAATTCTTAACTCCTATTGTATTCTGATTCTATTACCTGACCCTTCTTGGTCCCTAATTCAGATTCTTTCTGAATAAATGTTTTGACTCAGTCCCTTACCTTTCTAGTCCATTGACATTAGTGTAAAGAGCTTAAGACATTGAATTCTTTTTATCTGTCTCAGTATCCCCTGAATTCCTGAATCACTGCCTTTCCGTTAAGGTCATCGGATTAGGGTGGAATAATTCTGAAGCTTAAAAAGAAGCCTTAAAATCTTAATACTCTGACACATTATTTATTTATTTATTTATTTATTTATTTATTAGCTTTAGAAAGTCATTTATTTATTTTTTTAATTTATTTATTTTTATCTCAATCACAGGTTAGGTACTTTGAATCCCAGGCATAGCCCCCTCCCCCATTCCCTCCTACCCTCCCACTCCCTCCCTCATCACCTTCTTTCCCGCCCCCTCCAAGTCCACCAACAGGGGAGGACCTCCTTCCCTTCCATCCAACCCCAGCTTATCCTGTCTCCTCAGGGCTGGCTGCAAAGTCCTCCCCTGGGATCTAGCCAGTCTGACACATTATTTATAATACCTAAAGTAACTAGAAATGTTTTGCTCTATAGTGAGCCTTTGCTGAAGCCTACATAATGTTTTGACTTAAAAAGTACCATAAAAGAAATGAAATGGAAGCAAAGAAAGAAAATACCTTCGGATTCTCTGATCTGGATCTGGATCTTTCTCTGGTTCTTTATGAAAATCAATCTTCATTTTTGACAAAACATTAAGGCTTCCCTTTTTTTCCTAACATTTCTCATTTTGATGAAGAAAAATGTCTTCTTGGTGTTCAAAATATAATATTTCATTCCCAAACCCAAGCTTATTTTAGAGAATTTTCCTCTTTTTCTGAAACCTTGGCAGAGTGAACAATTACTACCTGGAATTTAGCACTGTGTATAAAAACTTACTTCATTAGTAAAGGAAGCATAAAGCACGTATTATCTAGTTAGATAAAAGTTGAAAGAGAGAGAATAAATATGGATATGTACTTTCTTCATCAGAGCCACCCTCTGTTTTCAGAGCTGAAATCATTTGAGAAGATTGCCCAAAACAAGTTCACAAATCCCATGAAGAAATCATAATCACCAAATACTTATCCATTGTCTGTAATGTTGAACTTACAAGACAGGAAGCACTGCCAGAAACAGGTGGCATCGTAGACTGAAGGTACAATTGTAACAAGTGCATTCTCTCTAAATTTTCTAGATATATTGGCTGGAAACAGCTGCCATTTGCTATAGCATGCCATCTTGAAGTCGAGCACTGTTTTATATTCACAGCAAAAGGGTAAGATACTGACCACTTATACATCTGCTTATACCACCTGTAATGGGTGTGGAAAAAAACAGCAATAAATGAGAAGTTTTCTTTGCTTGTCATTGTTGCTGTAAAACTCACAAGTGATAGTGATGGGAAAACTAGCTGATTTCCAGCCATTCAGTTAAAAGGGACCCTAAATCCAAATGGTCTATGCAGTGGAGTTCATAGCTGGGTAAATAAGTTTAAATACCATGGTACATAAATATTTATATTTATATGGGACGTAAATGTGAAACAGAAATTGTATTGTCTAATCTCACTATTCTTTTCCATTAAGACAACTTCTTCAACAAAGGATTCACATGTAAAGAATGTGTGTAACCACTTTCACAGTGTGATTGGTATGTAACTTGCAGTGTAATAACCCTCAAACACACAGTCTTTACTCTTGGTTGAAATGAAAATACTTTTGGAAGAATAATGACCGTGGAGAAAGAGAGAGGAAATATGTATTGGCTAGTTATTCTGTTAACTTGACACAGCTAGGGGTAGAGCTATTTTGGAAGAGGAATCTCAGTTGAGATAAATGTCTCAATCAAATTGCTTGTAGACAACTCTATTGAGCATTTTCTTGATTAGCAATTGATATAAGAGGAGAAACAGTCCATTCTGGATAGGGCCATCCTGGGACAGGTGGTCCTTTCTGCATATTGTATAAGAAAGTAGGGTGAGCAAACCATGCTGAGTAAGCTAGTAAGGCTTCTCCTTCAATTCTTGCCTCCAGGTTCCTGCCTTGAATTTCTTTCCAAACTGTCTTCATGATTGACTGTAAGCTGTAAGATGAAATAAACCCTTCCTTTCCTGAGTTGTTTTTGGTCATGTTGTTTATCACAACAATAAAAGCCTACCGTAGATAAAATATACAGCTAAACATACTAGATTATGACTTTTACCCATCATTTGCCTCTGTTTTCTTACAGTTGCTTCTGTTTCTTAGCACAATAAATGTCATTGGAAAAACTAGTGATTATGAGATGACTCAGCACAACAAATTGCCTGACAACTTGAATTTGATCCCTGAAACTCATGTAAAACAACCAGCTATTGTAGCATACATCTGTGATCCCAGCATTCCTTTGGTGCTATGGGAGGTAGGAAAAGGAGAGTGGCCCAGAAGCTTGTGGGGCATCTAACATAGAGTATGCAACACAACAGAGATGACAAGAGAGGGCATGTCTTTTAGGGCAGAAGAGGAGAACCAATACCTGAAGGCTATCCTGTGATTCATACACTTGTGCTGTGATGTGTTTATGACCTCCCCTGACTCTCAATCTCCAAAATACCCAAGCAATAAGTAAAATTAAAATTAAAAAAAATTAATAAGAGTGTTTCTTCTGCCCTCATAGAAATTAAAGTACCTATGGGAAAAGGGGGGTCTGGCTTAGCCTTGGATCACATAGCTTGTGAGCAAGAAATGGATCTTACTTTTGTATTTTCAAGGGATACAATGTAAATATCTGGTGAAATCTAATAGGATGACTATATGAATCCAGATTCAGTCACTTGATGTCTGCCAGCAATAATTCCATTACATTTATCATAGAAAGTTCATTCTTTAGTAGCTAGAGTTCCTAGGGCAGATACTTTGCCGATCTCCTTGCAGATGGGCTTTATAGCTTTAGCATATGCAATTCTACCACTGTAGACATGGGTTCCTGTTTTGTTGTTGTTTGTTTGTTTGCTTGTTTTGTTTTTCTTTCTACAATGTTGCAAAGGTGGACATTTATCCCTTAGAAGGTTCTATCAGATGATCTGCTCCCCAAATGTGAAACTTAAACTTAGTATTATCAATGGATCAGATTCAAATGCCACGGCTTGAACCTGATGCACGTGCCTTCTTGCCTTTTACATGTTTTGTTTTGATGTATATTTATTTTCTTAGAATTTGTCTTTTAAAATGAATACTTGAAATTAGACTGAATTTTGAGGGCCAAGAAAAACAAGATGTCATTTTGCAAACAAAATCTTTTGGTTAGTTATCCATTTAGCTTACACTTTGAATTATCACAGTTGAAACATCTGAACAACAGTAATGAATGTACTGAACCTAAATGTTAAAGACCTTAACTTATTAATGCAACTTTATGTTAATTTGCCAGATAATAAACTATTATCTGGGAGACATGGAACAATGGGTGATGGTTGAATTCTTAAAACATTAGTAAAGCATGGAACAATGATGTAAGCATACTGATTTAAAAAGTTGACTTGAAATTCAAAATTAGAATTGTTCTTTTGGTTTTTTGAACAGCTATCACAAACCCTACCAAGTGTGTAGGTGAGGATAATAGTTATGACAGGACAAGAAAAAAAACATTTCTTTGCAAAAAAACATTTGCACCCAATGCCTTGTCTTTGTTATAAAGCTTTGTTTTGTTTTGCTTTTTAGCCAGAAGTCACTATGATTATGTAGTATTGGAATAGATACATTAAAAATTATGTTCAGGGAGATCCAAGATGGCTGCCAAGAGAGGACACTGTGTCTGAGGAGTAGGACAGCAGAAACAATGCAGCGACCAGGAGACTGAACTCTGGGACCTAAAACACCAGCATTTGTGATTGCCAGGTGAGCGGAAGTCCTACGGTGAGGAAATCAAGTGGGAAAATCCTAGGGGACACCCAGTTATTCCCCAGAAAAAACTCCGGGTGACCAGCAGTGCACAGCTCTGATCTGAATGAGCAGCCACGCTGGGTGCCAGCAGCTGCCATACCAGACTGGGTCACACAGTCTCTGGGCCAGACTGATAAGGACCTGGGTACCATGTGGGGGCGCACACCGATCACCCCCCGCTGGAAACCTCCTCAGTCCGTGTGTGTGTGTGTGTGTGTGTGTATGTGTACATGGACCAGACTGACAGGGCCTAGGGAACTGTTTTGACTGGCCTGCACATACCGCTCAGGTCTGCCAGCAACCACATCAGCCCGTGTGTGTGTGTGTGTGTGTGTGTGTGTGTGTGTGTGTGTGTTCACAGGCCAGTCTAAGAAGGACCCGGGTTCTGCTTCAACTGGCAGGCATATGGCAGGCACACACCGGTCGCTTCAGCCAGAACCACCAGAGACTGAGAGGGCCTAGGGGACCATTTTGACTGGCCTGCACACTGCAGGCACACACAGCTCAGGTCCGCCAGCAACCACCTCAGTCCCTGTGTATGTCCACAGGCCAGACTGAGAAGGCCTTGGGCACCATTTCAGACAGGCCTGCATACAGTGGGTGCACACTGCTCGGCAATGCCTGCAACCACTCCAGACCCACTGGGTGTGCCCCAAATATCATCTCAGACAGTGGTGCACAGCCCCTGGCCCAGAAGGGGGCACCAAGTCTCCAGTCAGGGGAGAACCCTTAGCAGGAAGCCCAGGGCAGAGCACAGAGCTCCCAGCTGACATCTCAAACCAGGACACCCAGCCTCTAGCACAGAGTAAGTAGCCAAGACTCCAGACCAGAGGGGTTAACAGCCTGCAGTGCTCACAGCCTCTAGCACAGAGCATGAAGCCGGGCAGACAGAGCCCACAACAGAATTCAACTGAGACAACAACACACACTAACAAACAACTGGAACTCCCTGATCTTCTTGAAGAATACTCCTGACACAAGAGATTGACAGCTCCAGTCTGAAGTTCAGCCTTAAAGCACAAACAGCTCCTTGATTATTTATAAAAAAATGCCCAGAAATTGGTGAAAGAACTCACCCAACAAAAATCAGGAACCATGGCCCCAACAGAAACACCCAAAAGCAATGGAGATTTTAATTCAGCGGAGACACAAGAAAATTATGTTAAAGCTATGATTATGCAGATATTGGAGGTACAAAAAGAGGAAATGAACAAGGCGCTCAAAGAAATTGAGAAGAATTTAACTGCCCACATAGAGGAACAATTAAAGATAAACAGACAGGAAACAACCAAATGTAGGAGACACAGTCAATCAGTTGAAGGAAATGGTACAAAGCATGAAAATGGAATTAGAATCTATAAAGAAAACACAAACAGAGAAAAACCTGGAACTGGAGAACTTAGAGAAAAAATCAGGAACCACAAAGGTAAGCATCACCAATAGAATAAAAGAAATGGAAGAGAGAATCTCTGGAGCTGAGGATATGCTGGTTGAAATGGATTTCTCACTCAAAGAAAAAATAAAATCGGAAAAGTCCCAAACACAAAACATCCAAGAAATCAAGGACTCCATGAAAAGACGAAACCTAAGAATAATTGGATTAGATGAAAAAGAAGACTCCAGGCTCCAAGGATTGGAAAATATTTTTAAGAAAATCATAGAAGAAAAATTTCCCAACTTAAAAAAAGAAATGTCCATAAACATACAAGAAGCCTACAGAACACCAAATAGACTAGACCAGAAAAGAAATACCTCTTGTCACATCATAGTCAAAACAATAAAC
>CM053753.1:447515-463219 GCA_028658305.1 Pachyuromys duprasi | reverse complement strand
GAACCCTCCCCCATTGCTGGTGGGAATGTAAACTTGTACAACCACTCTGGAAATCAATTTGGCGCTTTCTTAGACAATTAGGAATAGTGATTCCTCAAGACCCAGCTATACCACTCTTAGGCATATATCCAAAAGATGCTCAAGTACACAACAAGGACATTTGCTCAACTATGTTCATGGCTGCTCTATTTGTAATAGCCAGAACGTGGAAACAACCCAGATGTCCCTCAGTTGAGGAATGGATACAGAAATTGTGGTACTTTTACACAATGGAATACTAGTCAGCAATTAAAAAGGAGGAAATCATGAAATTCGCAGGCAAATGGTGGGACCTGGAAACGATCATCCTATGTAAGGTATCCCAAAAGTAGAAAGACACATATGGTTATATACTCACTTCTATAGACCTATAGGATAGGAACGTCATGCTGAAATTTACACACCTAGGGAAGATATATAAGAAGGAGGACCCAGGTTGGTATGATCAATGCTAGTGTAGATGAACAAATAGGATGGACATTGAATGGAGGAGAAAACAAGCAACAGGACAGGAGCATACCAAAGAGGACCTCTGAAAGAATCAATATAGCAATGTATCAAAGCACATATTAAGACTCACAATCAAGCTTTTGGCTGAGGGCAGGAAGTAATAATAAATATAGGGGAAGTTAGTAAGTATTGAGGATAACAAGAGCTCCACAAAGACCAAACTGAGCAGGGCACAGGGGTCTTATATGAGACAGTTTCTCCAACCAAGGACCATATATGGATATGGCCTAGAACCCCCACTCAGATGTGGCCCATGATAGCTCAGTGTCGAACTGAAGACCCTAGTAAGGGAAACAGGGAATGTTTCAGTTATGAACTTGATGTTTGACTGTTTGACCCTCGGTCAGACATGTCAGGGAGTAACAGCCTGGTTAGATCCCAGGGGAGGACATTGCAGCCAGCCCTGAGGAGACAAGAGGAGCTGTGGTTGGATGGAATGGGAGGAGGTCCTCTCCTGTTGGTGGACTTTTAGGGGGCGGGGAGGAGATGAGGGAGGGATGGGGAGGGTGGGCGGGAAAGAGGGAGGGGGCTATGCGTGGGATGCAAAGTACCTAACCTGTGATTGATATAAAAATAAATAATTAAAAAATATGTTCAACTACTGAATTTACACTGTGATAATGCTGCTTTTTTTTAAAAAGTAATTTTTAACAAGATTTATTTTTATTTTATATATCTGAGTATTTTGTCTGCATATGTCTATGGACTATGTACATGCTTAGTTCTCAAACAGGCTACAAGGGGGTCAGATCATCTGGAACTGGAGTTAAAGATGGTTTTGTGCACTGATATGGCTAATAAAACCATTCATGCGTCCTCTGCAATAGGACTATGTGTCCAAAACTGGTGAGCCCTCTTTTTACCCTCATCCCTTTAAAAAATATGTATACTTGTGAATAGGGAATTATGTGCACCTAAGAACAAGTGCCTGCAAGAGGCCAAGGAGACAATAATTTTGGGTTTCTAGGTACTGAATTTACAGGTGGTTGTAACCTGCCTGATGTAGTTCCTAGGAACAAAACTGAGTTCATGTTCAAGAGAAAGCAATGTGTACTCTTAGCTCTGAACTATCTCTTTATCCTCTCTGCTTCTTGTTTCATGTGTGAACCCATCTTAAATCTACTGTACCTCTTTTTGTATTGTGCCACAGAGCATGGCCTGACACTTGCTTAGAGAATTTTCCACCAATATGCTAACTAGGCTATTCTTACTTCTGCCTCTCCCATAACTGTAGCTTGAGAAGACAAGAGAGCCTTTCCTTATGTTTTCAGAAAATGCTCTTCATCTTCATCTTTGTGTTCCTGGCTTGCTTTTATCAAGAACATTTCTATCAACACAAGCAATTAAATACTCCTAAAACAGTAATGCTTGGGCTAGAGAATTGGTTTAGTGGTTAAGAGCACTTGCTGCTCCTAGGATGAAGTAGCTTGATTCCCAGAATCCACATGCTAGCTCAAAACCATCTGTACATCCAGTTCAAAGAGATCTGAAATGCCCTCCCTACAAACAACAGAAAAGTATGTGGTGCACATACATAAATGCATGCAGACAGAAACTCATATGTAAAATAAAATATCTTTAAAATATATATGTGTATATATATATATATATATATATACATATGTATGCATATGTTGCATTGGATGTAGGAGAAAACAAGTAACAGGACAAGAGCCTACCACAGAGGGCCTTGAAAAGACTCTACCTAGCAGGGTATCAAAGCAATTATTAAGAAACTTAACCAACCCTTTGGCAGAGTGCAGGGAATCATATGAAAGAAGGGGGAGTTAGTATGATCTGGAGAGGACACGAGCTCCGCAAGGACCAAATATATCAGGACACAGGGATCTTTTATGAGACTGTCTTTCCAACCAAGGACCAAGTATGGTTATAACCTAGAACCCCTGCTTGTATATAGCAAATGGTAGCTCAATACCCAAGTGGGTACACCAAGAAGGGCAACAGGGACTATTTTGGACATGAACTCAATGGCTAGCTCTTTTACCTCCTTGTCTCCCAAGGGAGGAGCAGCCTTACTAGGCCACAGAAGAGGACATTGCAGTCATTCCTGAAGAGACCTGATAAGCTAGAGTTAAAGGAAAGGGGAGGAGGTCTTCCCCTATCAGTGGACCTGGAAAGGGGCAGGGGTGAGATGAGGGAGGGAAGGGTGGGATAGGGAGGGAATGGGGGAGGGGGATGGGATACAAAGTATATAACCTGTGATTAATATAAAATAAAAATGTTAAAAAACAAAATAAAAAACCAATATATATATATATATATATATATATACAAATGCAATTTAAATGGAGTTACCATGTAATGATGGAGGTAACGTCCCCAACTAGACATTATATGCTACCAAATAAAACCCTGGTAACAGGAAAGAAATGAATTGTCCTCAGTGAGCCTTTCATAGAAGTTTAGTCTTTTCCTAGCAGTCTGGAAATTTCCTCCAAAGGTTAAACGTAATATTGCCACATACCTTAGCAATTCTACTCCTATGCAAAACAAAAGAGGGAAACAACTTTATATTCTATTTAAATTCACATACAAACACATAGAGGTCAGGAAGAAAGAGAGAGGGAGTGGTGAGGGAGGGAAGAAGGGAGCATACACACACACATACACACACACACACCAGAAACTACTCTATTTGTTGACTGGATGAACATAGAACAACTGAAAACATATATTGCTGGTGGGAATAAAAGAGAGTTTCCTCTCTTAAAAGTAGTTTGGCATTTTCTAGAAAGTTTAACATGTAATTATCACTAGACCCAGAGACAAGATGTGTATTTTACTTAACAAAAATGGAAATATATGTCTATTGAAAGACAAAACATAACTGGATTCCATGCCTATTTTTGTAGGAGTGCCACAGTACTTTAGCACTAAACTAGTTTTAGAACATATTAATAAATTTTAGTAGTTCAAAGAATTCAATGGATATTCAACATTACTTATTTACTTCAAAGTTCAAGATTATTTTCATAATCTCTAAAATCTTTCTTAAATTACTTTATAAAGAACTGTAACTTGTACAATGTTGAATCTTCATAAAACCCAAGAAAACTTTTTTTTCATATTCCATTGCTAGGTTATTATGACTTTTAATCAGATTTCTTGATAATTTGCTTAAAAATAGCAAGAGACCAAATTTCTTAAGGAAAATATGTAAACAACATGAATGTTAGTGTGGGTTATGGAATGAGGAAGAAAGAGAATTTATTTGGCTTTTGTAGTACATCTAGATGCAGGCTTGATCTATAACATGATTATTAAAAGCTATAATAGTAGATATTGCATACAATGAAAATGCCTTTGGGAGATAGCTGTCAACATAGATGAATAACTCAAAAACTCAAGTAACAGCCCATGTTAGAGAGAATGTGGTGAAAGAGTACCCCACCTCCACTGCTGGGGAGAGTACAAACTTGTACAACCTCTCTGGAAATCAATCTGGTAGTGTCTCAAAAAATTATGAATAGCCCAACCTCAGGACCCAGCTTTACAACTCCTAGGGATACACCCCAAGAGATGCCACACCACACAGCAAGGATATTTGCTCAACTATGTTAATTGCAGCTCTATTTGTAATAGCCAGAAATTGGAAAGAACACAGATCTCCCCAAACTGAATAGTGGATAATGACATTTACACAATAGAATATTAGTCAACTACTAAAGAGAAGGAAATCATGAAATTTGCAGGTAAAAGGATGGAACTGTAAAAGATTATCCCGTGTGAAGTAACCAAGACCTAGAAATACACACATGGTATTCACTCACAAGTGAATATTACCCATGTTATACTGGGTAACCATACTAAAATTCACAGCCCCAATGAAGCTAAGAAAAAAGGAGGACCCATGGAAGGACACTTGAATTTCACTCAGAAGAGGAACCGGAATAGTCAGCAGAAGTGTTTGAAGAGGGGGAACAGAACTGGAGATAGAAAACAGAGAGATGAGGACGGGGATCAGATGCAGGAAGAGCAGCGGTGTGGGGAGGCTGGAGGGCTTACAGGGAGAGAAGTAACCGTGGGCGGGGACATCTCTCAGACAAACTGGAGACCTATAATTGGGTGGGTACCTACCTGAACCCCTTGGTGGCTGGGGTCATGGAGACCGGAGAGGCCACCCTCTAAACCAGACAGGACTACTCGTAGAGAAAAGGAAACATGAAACCACCTACAAAAATTTTCACCCAGAATTTACCCTGCCTTCAGGATATGCAGGGATTATGATAGGGAATGTACAAGGAAACCCTGCCCAACAATGTTCTCCTATATTTGCAGATGGGAACCTAGAAAGGCTGTTCTCTGAGAGGCTCTGCCCAGCAATGGATCTAAACATAGACTGATACTCAGCCAAACATTGGGTGGAGCTTAGGGAGATTTGTGGAAGAGTGTGGGGCAAAGGATATGACAACCCTGGAAGGAAAAGGAGCTCCACAAGAAGTCTAAAAGTCCCAACTCACCTGGGCCCATAGGGGGTTGCAGAGAATGAAGCACCAACCAAGAACCATACACGAACTGGACCTAGACCCTCTACACATATATACTCAGTGGGCAGCTTAGCCTCCATGTGGGTCACCCAGAGAAGGGATTGGTGGTTGACTGTGGCATGGTCTCTGTTGCATGTTTTTTGATCACTTCACCTTGGCATGACTGCTTTGCCAGGACAATGTGAAATAGAAAGTACACAGTCCTGATGAGACTGAATGTGCTGGGTGGGTTTAGGGAGTCTCCCCTTTACTGAGGGGCAGGGGTGGGGGATAGAGGGATAAGGGAGGGAAGGAGGGGAGGGACCAGGAAGAGAGGAGAGAGGGGGCTATGACTGGGAACTAAAATAAATAAATAAATATATATATATATATATATTTAAAAGTGAGTGATACAGGCAACATACATGTGATAGATCGGGGCTGTACTTGGTATCAGGAGCCAGTACAATGACTATAGTACGGCTTTAATGGGAGTCACAGAGTTTATGAACTGTAAATACCTTATAGATTCAGGTTCAACCTTCAAGTTCCTGCAGAGATTGATTTTCAAAGAAAATAACTCCTTTGGAAAAAAGGAATAAAAAGTTCCTTTATAATGACAACTTGGTAAGAATTAGAGGTAGATGTTAATGATATAGCCAAATGACCTTACCTCAAAGATTTTCCAACACGTCACAGATAGCAGACCTCATAGTAGTGGTATTGAGCACAACTCGCCTGGCTCCTCAGCATTCCAACATTTCCATATTAAACATAAATCCAAAAATTAGTTGTCTTTTAATACATTGTCAATCTCTCATGACTGACATGAAACTAGATAGGAGATGATCTGATTTTATCAAAACCAACTGGGAGAGATTGAAAACCCTTAAGTTCCTTTCTCCATTTAATGAGATTGAAAATATTTATTATGAGATCACTTTAAAGTTACGTAGGGATGCGTAAGGAAATTCAATATAAAAAAAAGAAATTGTGCAAATATCTTCATAAAGCATCTTAACGACTTCTGTTGTAATTTTACACACATGGACACACCCAATAGAAATATGAATATTTTTAGGAGATCAATTACCCCCATCTCAGTGTGAGTGTGCATGTTATATGCAATATGTGCATATGTCTGTATGTGTGTACATGTGTATTTATGCATGCAATTACTTGTAGAAATGAGAGATTGTTATTGGGTTGTATTTTCTTTTAATTTTTAATTTAATTATATTTATTTATTTATTATGATGTATTCACTTTGCATCCCTGCTGCAGGCCCTCCCTTGTGTCCTCCCGGTCCCACCCACTCTCCCACTTCTCTCCAGATCGATCCCCTTTCCCTAGTCCCCTGATAGGGAGGACATCCTTCCCATCTGTCTGACTGTAGCCTATCAGGTCTCTCAGGACTGGCTTCCTTATCTTCCTCTGTGGCTTATCAAGTCTGTACCCTCCAGGGTAGGTGATCAAAGAGTTGGTCACTGAGTTCATGTCAGATACAGCTCCTGTACCCCTTACTAGCAAACCCACATGGAAACTGAGCAGCCATTTAATCACCCCTCAATCTTACCTTTTAGGACAGGGTCTCTCCCTGAACCTTAAGTTCCCTTTTTCAGTGAGTCCGGAGGATGCTTCTGCCTCTGCTTCCCAGTTCTAGGGCTGCATGACCATGCTTCTGCACCAGCTTTTATTTGGTTTCTCCAGATCCAAACTCAGGTCTCCAGTACTTGTATAGGAAGTACCCTGTCCAATGAGCTTCCTCCTTCCTTCTCCCCTACATGTAATAAGTGAAATTTTAATGATTTCCTAAACTGTGTTAAGGGAGGTACTCTGTTAATCAATTTTCTGATTACCCCTGTAAAGTATCAGTGTGTGTGTGTGTGTGTGTGGTGTGGTGTGTGTTTTAGAATCAAGGTTTAGAAAGAATTTTATAGCTTGACCAAATTTGACTGCTTCGTAAAAGCAGCTTTCACAGTCAGCTCTGCTAATCTATTTATAAACTCAAAAGTTTAAACACACACAGTTGTTCTCATTAATTTTCAATAAGCAAAAAGGCTTACAAATATTTTACTTCTAAGCATATGTTATGTGTCCTTAGCTTCAGCAGCCATATGCTTTGACATATGATGTACCATCTTGTACCCGATGCGCAAAACTCAGATCTGAGAAAATGGCTAAACTGCATGTAGGTCCTCATAGGCTATCTGGCTTTCTTATATTCAGTGTTGTTGTTTTTTTTTTTAATAAGGCAGGTGTGAGGCTCACATGCATAAACCTTAAAAGCCTCCAATTCCATGAATATGTACTTTTTCCTTGATATTTTAAAAACCACAATAGAAAATGAATGTCTTTATAACCTAATTATGTTGTGAAATTACTCTTTCCCTTACAAAACCTATCTGCCATCACTGAATCCTGTAGCATCTTGACATGCAGCACTATGTGCGAAATAGAATGACAAGTCATTTGTCAGTTTTATGCAATCTATCCAATTTAAATATTTTTCACAAAGCAGTTTTCTTTATTTTATTGTTTTCTTTGTTTACAAACCATTTAGTTTCCTTAGGATATTTTCTTACATACTCAGTTTTGTTTGACACCCACAAACACATCCTCTCCCACAGCTTCAAGGCTCTTATCTCTGCTATCGTTTTCCTCCTGAAATATTCTTTTCATATCATATATATTTTACTAGCTTCACCTGTCTTTTAACTTAAAGTCTCCTTTGCCATCTCATGGGCCCATTACGGTTTCATGGCCTCTACAAACATGCCGCCATGAATGCACACCTCACTTAATATTATATTTTCTAGTTCTACTTATTTTCCTGCAAATAAAATAATTTTTATGGCTGAGAAAAATCACCCTTGTGTACAGAATATCTTCTTCTATTCATCTGTTGATGGAAATCTAGTATGATCCATTTTTTCTAATGTTAATAGAGCAGAAACAAACACATATTACATGTGTAAGTATTTCTATCATAGGATACAGAGTCGTTCAAGTATATGCTCAGGTTTGGTGTACCTTGGATGATTTTGTAACAATCTGAGATACTTTTGCATTGGTTTCCACAGTGGCTATACTATTTTATACCATTATAAACAATGAATAACTGTTTCTCCTCACCCCATATCAATGTCATCAGTCATTCCCCAAAATAATCATTTGTTTTTTGATTACAGTCATTTGACTGGAGTGAAGCAGAATCTCAAAGTAGTTTTAATATGGATTTCTTTGATGGATTAAAGATTTTGAACACTTCTTTAAAGTATTTTTTGCCGTTTGTATAATTCTTTTTGAGAACTCTTTATTCAGTTCATTCATATAATCTTTGGCTGGGTTCTTTTTAAATTTTTTGGAGTCCTTTGGGTATTCTAGACATTAATCCTCTCTTGTATATACAGCTGTCACATGTTTTTCTCCTCTTCTGTAGACGACCCCTTAGTTTGATCAGTTCTCTTCTTTGCTCTATAGAAAACTTTTAAATTTGAGATGTTCCTCTTTGTCAATGTTGGTCTTAGTTTCTCAGCAACTAGGAGAATGTTTCAAAATTTCTTACATGGACCTTTCTTGAAGTACTTTTCCTACAATTTCCTCCAACTAATTTTAGAATTTCAGGTCTTATGATGAAGTGTTTGATATGTTTAAAGCTCACTATTTTTGTGTACAGGGTGAGATAAGAGAATCTAGGTTTACTCATCTGTAAACTTCCAGTAATCCAAGAATTATTTGTCCCATCTTCAGTGTGTATTCTTGGCATCTTTGTCAAGATCAAGTGACTGTAATTGTAGCGATTTATATTTAGTTTTCCTAATCTCTTCCATTTATCTATATGTCTGACTTTGTGGCAGTAGCATGTTTGGTTTTTTCCTTCTTCCTTTTTTCTTCCCTCACAGTTCCTCAGAATAACTTGAAATCAGACATGGCCATACATCTGTATTATTCTTTTCTTGTAAGGATTTCTATGTTTATCCAAGATCTTTTATGCTTATAAATGAATTTTAATATTGATTTCTCTATTCGTTTGAGGAATCTTAATAGAATTTTTTATGAAAATTTTACTCATTCTGTAGATTGCTTTTGGTAGGCTACCATTTTCACAATACTCATTCTTCCATTCCATGAGCATGGCGATTCTTCCATCTTCAAGTGTCTTCTTCAACATTTTCTTGAGTGTTTTAAAGTTTTCTCTGTAGTAATTTTTCACTTTCTTAGATATATTCCAAAAAGATTTTTGAAGCAATTGTGAACATCATTATTCTATTCATTATATCCATGAGGTATTTGTTATTGATACAAACACATAGCATCAACATTATATTACGGATTAAAATAAATTTTGCAAGCTTATGTTTGTATCTTGTCACTTTGCTGAAAGAATCAGTCACTTCTAAGAATTTTATGACTGAGTCATTAGGGTCTCATGTATATACAATCATACCAACTTCAAATATAGATATGGTGACTTATTTTTTCCTATTTGCATATCTTTTATTTATTTCTCTTGTCTTACTGCTTTTACTAGATATCCTAGTTCCCTATTGAATAAGAGTGGAGAATGAGGACTCTCTTGGGGTTTTCTTTATGTGTTTGAAATTTTTGCCTATTCAACATAATGTTAGCTAAAGGATTGTCATAGATACCCTTTGTAACCCTTAGATATATTACTTCTGCTCTAAGTTTCTTCAAGGATTTTATCATGAAGGGACATTGGGTTGTTTTTTAAAGGTACTTTTTTTATCTGCTGAGATGATCTTGTAGTTTCTGATCTTGAATCTGATTTTTTTTTCCTATTTACAGAACCAAAATATTAATATAGTGCCCTGGAAGAGTAACAGAAGTAATTTGCATATAAAAGAGGTTACTGTTAAATCTAAACACAGAATTTTACTCAGTGAGAACCAGTGGATTCTGACATCAGTCATTGGCAGACATGGAACCCTGTGGTGCTTGAAAATTGAAGATTACAGGGCTTGGAAAGAAGGAAGACCATGCCTGTATGTCATCTATAAAGAGTATGGGTGCACTGGGAATGACCCCCAATAGAGTTTGAAATATGTCCTTTTAGAGTGAGATGTTTTTCTGACTTAACATTACCTAGGGATCTACTCTTAAAAAATTTCAGCTGTAACACATTTCAGTGGGTAGCCATTGGAGAGTTATGCTGTTTTTAAACAGAGTGAGTAGGAATAGGACCAGGTTGGCCTTAGGCAAAATAGGATTGAGAATTAACAGCAGGAATAGGTGAAACAAGGAGACAATATGGAGTATGTTGTAGTAATTCAAATATGTGGCAGTTAATGTTGGGGAATAAAGAAATACTGGAAATTTCATTACCTCCTTGGTTTTAATTGTGGAGTAGTATTCCATTGTATAAATGAACCGCAATTTCTGTATCCATTCCTTAACTGAGGGACATTGTTTCCAGGTTCTAGATATTACAAATAAAGCTGCTATTAACATGGTTGAGCAAATGTCATTGTGATATACTTGAGCATCTTTTGGATATATACCTAGGAGTGGTATATCTGGATCTTGAGGTAGCACTATTCTTACTTGTCTGAGAAAGTGCCAGATTGATTTCCAAAGTGGTTGTACAAGTATATGTTCCCACCAGCAATGGAGTAGGTTCCTTTTTCTCCACATCCTCTCCAGCATGTGTTGTCACTTGAGTTTTTGGTCTTAGCCATTCTGGTGGGTGTAAGGTGAAATCTCAGGGTCGTATGATTTGTATTTCCCTGACGACTAATGATGTTGGGCAATTGAAAACAAGGAAATCATGAGATTTGCAGGCAAATGGTGGGATATAGAAAAGATCATCCTGAGTGAGGTCTCCCAGAAAGACACACATGGTATATACTCACTTATAAGTGGATATTAGACATAAAATATAGAATAATTATAATAAAATCTGTACACCTAAAGAAGTTAATAAAGAAGGAGGACACTGGATAAGATGCTCAATCTTCATTCAGAAAAGCAAACAGGATGGACATCAGAAGAGAGAGAAAACAGGAAACAGGACAGGAGCTTACCACAGAGGGCCTCTGCAAGACTCTACCCAGCAGGGTATCAAAATATATACTGAGACTCATAGCCAAACTTTTGGCATGGTGCAGGGAATCTTATGAAAGAAGGGGGAGATAAGAAGACTTGGAGGGGACAGGAGCTCCACAAGGACAGCAACAGAATAAAAAAATCTGGGTCTTTTGTGAAACTGATACTCCAAAGATGGACCATGCATGGAAGTAACCTAGAACTCCAGCACAGATGTAGTCCATGGCAGCTCAATGTCTTAAGAGGGTTTGCTAGTAATGGGAACAGGGACTGTCTCTGACATGAACTCAGGGGCTGGCTCTTTAATCACCTTTGACTGAGCAGGGAGCATCCTTACCAGGCCACAGAGAAAGACAATGCATCCAGTCCTGATGAGACCTGATAGACTAGTGTCAGAGGGAAGGGGAGGAGGATCTTCTCTATCATTGGACTGGGAAAGAGACATAGGAGATGAAGAGGGAGGGTGGGTGGGATTAGAAGGGGGAGGATAAGAGGGCTACAGCTGGGATACAAATAAACTAATTCATAAAAAATCAAATCAAATTAAAAATACACTGGAATGTAAAGAACAAGTGAAATTAAATAAAATCTTTTCTCCATTTAAGAAAAGGTCGCTAAGGATACTGAATTCTATTCTAGGTGCTCTATTTTTTCTTTCTACTTTTAACTTCACTCTAAAAATTGGCATTGGCTGCATACCAGGAACTGCCCTTTACCCAAATCACGTTTTAATTTGCTTGCTAAATTTAAGTGTTTATTTTTTGAAATTAATTACAGTTTATTCACTTTGTATCCTACCTATAGCTCCCTCCCTCTCTCCCCTCATCCTGCCCTCCCTCCTCTCTGCCCATACCCCTCCCCCAGTCCACTGACAGGGGAGGTCCTTCTCCCCTTCCATCTGATTCTAGTATATCAGATCTCATAAGGACTAGCTGAACTGTCTTCCTCTGTGGCCTGGTAAGGCTGCAACCCTTGAGGGGGAAGTGAACAAAGAGCAGGCCGATCAGTTCATGTCAGAGACAGTCCCTGTTCCCATTGCTAGGGAACCCACTTGGACACTGAAGTGCCATTTAAGTGTCTATTCTTATGGCTGTTATTCAAAGGGTGGGAACCTAGCTTAAAGAGGTGAAGGATCTCTACAAGGGCTCTGGAAAATCTACTTTTTTCAACTTTGCATAATACCAAAGCTGATTAAGAGATTTAACATCTTACTGACAGAAATTGCTATGCCTCTAAATGTAGTCTGCCAATTATTTCTCTCCAATAAGAGATTAAAAGCCTATAAAAACTCAGACTCTTGAAAAGGTCCATCATCTGGGTTAGGGAGCAAGCATATACAAATAAATAGATACAATAAGTCAAATACATTCATGGGATCCATTGAAACCAGATAAATATATTGTCCCAGCTGTTTACTACTGTAAAACAAATTAACCCCCAATCTCAAATGGGTCAGTCAGCAATGGATCTCTCAATTCTACAGGCTCTGCATAGCAGTTCTTGCTTGTTATTCTCTATTCAGGGACGATTAATAACAGATGATATAGGGTCCAGTGCTTTGGAGTTTGATTTTTCCTCAAGGGTTTGTGTGCTGAAAACCTGAATCCTAGTACTGCTAAATTAAGGGTAGTTCGACCTTTAAGAAACAGGAGTTATGAATGAGATCCAAGATGGCTGCCCCAGGAGGACACTGTGTCTGAGGAGTAGGACAGCAGTGTCAGCACAACAACCAGGAGACTGAACTCTGGGACCTAAAACACCAGCGCTTGAGATTGCCAGGTGAGCAGAATTCCTACGGTGAGGAAATGAAGTGGAAAAGTCATAGGGACACCCAGATATTCCCCAGAAAAACTCCGGGTGACCGGCTGCACACAGCCCTGATCTGAACATGCGACCACACTGGGTGCCTAGAGCCGCCATTCCGGTCTGGGTCAAAAAGTCTCGAGGCCAGACTGAGATTTCCCCAGATACCGTGGGCTCCATCGGGCAGGCCCACACCCCTAGGTGCCAACAGCTGCCACTATGGACTGGGTCACACAGTCTCCGGGCCAGACTGAGAAGCCCTCAGCTACCCTCTCAGACCATGGTGCACAGCCCCTGGCCCAGAAGAAGGAGGCGCCAAGTCTCCAAACCAGAGGGGAACTATTAACAGCAAGCCCAGGCCGGAGCGTGGAGCCTCCAGACCAGAGCAGCGCACCCAAGCTGCCATCTCAAACTGGGACACTCGGCCTCTGACTCAGAGTGAGGAGCCAAGCCTCCAGACTAGAGTGGCGACCAGCCTGCAGTGCTCACAGCTTCTAGCTCAGAGCACGGAGCTGGGCACACATATCCCACAACAGAGCTAAACTGAGACAACACACACTCTCAAACCACTGGAACTTCCTGATCTTCTTGAAGAATACTCCAGACACCAGAGAGTGACAGTTCCTGTCTGAAGTTCAGCCTCAAAGCACAAACAGCTCCTTGATTATATATAAACAAATGGCCAAAGGTCGATGTAAGAACTCACCCAATAAAAATCAGGACACCATGATCCCACCAGAAACACCCAAAACAATTGAAATTTTAATTCAGCGAAGACACAGGAAAACTATGTTAAAGCTATGATTATGCAGATATTAGAGGAACAAAAAGAGGAAAGGAACAAGGCCCTCAAAGAAATTCAGACAAATTTAACTGCCCACGTAGAGGAACAATTAAAGTCATATAGAGAGGAAAAAATAGGAGCCACATTCAATCAGATGATGGAAATGATACAAAGCATGAAAACAGAATTAGAATCTATAAAGAAAACACAAACAGAGAAAAACCTGGAACTGGAGAACTTAGAGAAAAGATCAGGAACCACAAAGGTAAGCATCACCAATAGAATACAAAGATGGAAGAGAGAATCTCAGGAGCTGAAGATACACTTGCTGAAATGGATTCCTCACTCAAGGAAAAAATAAAATCGGAAAAGTTCAAAACATAAAACATCCAAGAAATCAAGGACACCATGAAAAGAAGAAACCTAAGAATAATTGGAATACATGAAATAATTGGAATAGAAGACTCCAGGCTCCAAGGATTGGAAAATATTTTTAAGAAAATCATAGAAGAAAAATCTTCCAACTTAAAGAAAGAAATGTCCATAAACATACAAGAAGCCTACAGGGCACCAAATAGACTAGACCAGAAACGAAATATCTCAGGTCACATCATAGTCAAAACACTTAACCTACAAAAAAAAAAAGAAAAAAAATATTAAAAGCAGCAAGGGAAAAGGGCCAAGTAACATACGAAGGTACACAGATCAGAATCACACCAGACTTCTCATCAGAAATTATGAAAGCCAGAAGGACCTGGGCAGATGTCATGCAGTCTTTAAGGGAACACAGATGCCAACCAAGACTACTATACCCAGCAAAGCTTTGAATCAACATAGATGGAGAAAACAAATATTCTATGACAAAACAATATTTAAGCAATATCTACACAGCAATCCCACCCTACAGAGGATACTAGAAGGAAAACTTCAATCCAATGAATACAACTGTACCTAAGAAAATATAGGATGTAGGTAACTTCCCAAATAAAAGGGAAAAAAAACCAATGAATCATAGTAAGACCACCAACTCCACAATAAAAGGATCTAACAGCCACTGGTCACTATTATCTATCAACATCAATGGACTCAACTCTCCTATAAAAAGACACAGACTAACAGAATGCTTACGGAAACAGGATCCAACATTCTACTGCATCCAAGAAACACACATATGCAACAAAGATAAACACTACCTCAGAGTAAAGGGCTGGAAAAATATTTTCCAAGCAAATGGACCCAGAAAACAAGCTGGGGTAGCAATCCTAACATCTAATAAAATAGATTTTCAACCAAAGTTAATCAAGAAAGATAAGGAGGGCACTTCCTTCTCATCAAAGGAAAATTCCAACAGGAGGACATCACAATTTTAAGCATCTATGCTCCAAATACAAGACCACCTACATTTGTAAAAGAAATATAATTAAAACTGAAATCACACATTGATCTCAACACCCGAAAAGTGGGAGACTTCAACACTCCACTCTCACCAAGGAACAGATCATCCGGTCAGAAGCAAACAGAGAAACAAGGACACTCACAGACACCCTAAATCAACTAGACCTAATAGATGTCTACAGAAATTTTCACCCCAGGTCAAAAGAGTATACCTTCTTTTCAGTACCTCATGGAACCTTCTCCAAAATAGACCATTTAGTTGGTCACAAAACAAGCCTCAGCAGATACAAGAGGATTGAAATAATCCTTTATATCCTATCTGACCATCATGGTCTAAAGCTGAACATCAGCAACAACAGAAATAGCAAAAAGCCTGCACATACATGGAAACTGAACAACTTGCTACTCAAGGACAGCTTGGTTAGGGAAGAAATTAAGAAAAAAATTAAAGACTTCCTAGACTTCAATGAAAATGAAAGCACAACATACCCAAACCTATGGGATACAATGAAGGCAGTACGAAGAGGAAAGTTCATTACACTAAGTGCCTTCAAGAAGAAATTTGAAACATCTCATGCAAGCAACTTAATGTCCTAGAAAAAAGTCCTAGAAAAAAAAAA
>CM053753.1:423896-447015 GCA_028658305.1 Pachyuromys duprasi | reverse complement strand
CCTGGTGTGTATGGGGGAGAGTCAAAGAGCCAGCCATCGAGTTCATGACTGAAACATTCCCTGTTCCCCTTACTAGGGTCTTCAGTTGGACACCGAACTACCATGGGCCACTTCTGAGCTTGGGTTCTAGGACATATCCATATATGGTCCTTGGTTGGAGAAACTGTCTCGTATAAGACCCCTATGCCCTGCTCAGTTTGGTCTTTGTGGAGCTCTTGTTTTCCACAAGTCTTACTAACTACCCCTATTTTTATTATTATTTTCCGCCCTCTGCCGAAGGCTTGGTTGTGAGTCTTAATGTCTGCTTTGCTATATTGCTATATTGATTCTTTCAGAGGCCCTCTTTGGTATGCTCCTGTCCTGTTGCTTGTTTTCACCTCCATTCAATGTCCCTCCTGTTAGTTCATCTAAACTAGTATTGATCCTACCAACCTGGGATTGTCTATCTTCCCTAGGTGTATAGATTTCAGCATGACCTTCTTATCCTATAGGACTATATAAGTGAGTCTATACCATATGTTTCTTTCTGCTTTTGGGATACGTCACTTAGGATGATCGTTTGGTTATGTTTCTTAATATTTGCTTTAATACACTGCTAGGAAGAGTGTTTTCAAGGTTCTCTGTGGCTGGCTCTTGTCCTGCTACTTGTTTACTCCTACATCCAATGTCTGTCCCATTTGACTTTCTAAGTGAGTATTAATCCTCTTACTCCAGGTCCTCTTTCTTGTTTATCTTCTTTAGGTGTATAGATTTCTGTATTTTTATCTTATCTTATAGGTCTATATAAGTGAGTATATATCATGTTCGTCTTTCTGCTTTTAGGATACCTCACTCAGGATGATCTTTTCCGGGTCCTACCATTTGCCTGCAAATTTCATTATTTCCTCCTTTTTAGTTTCTGAGTAGTATTCCATTGTGTAAAAGTACCACAATTTCTGTATCCATTCCTCAACTGAGGGACATCTGGGTTCTTTCCAGGTTCTGGCTATTATGAATAAAGCAGCTACAAACATAGTTGAGCAAATGTCCTTGTTGTGTACTTGAACATCTTTTGGAGTGGTATAGCTGGATCTTGAGGAATCACTATTCCTAATTGTCTAAGAAAATGCCAAATTGATTCCAGAGTGGTTGTACAAGTTTACATTCCCACCAGCAATGGAGGAGGGTTCCTCTTTCTCCACCACCTCTCCAGCATGTGTTGTCACTTGAGTTTTTGATCTGTTTGTTGAACTTTTGTGTAAGGAGTGAGAAACAAGGAATGATTTCCTCCTGCAGCAAAACAAATACCAATCTTGAGTCATAGGGCATATACTCCTGTTAGAATTTTGCATCTTTCCACCTTTCTCTTGACTAAATTCTTTAGTTCACTTTCCTATCACTGTCTTGTTTCTACTTCATATTTCATTCCGTGCAAATTCTAGTATACATCTTAAATATTAACAAAGGCTTGCAGACTCTGTGTTTCACACTTTACATTTTAAATGCCAGAGTTGAGGTAGGTGATCATTTGGAATAAAGCTTGAGGGTGGAGCATTTTGATAAGTTTTTCTGTAATAATCTCTGTCTATATTGCTAAACAAAGCTTCTTTAGTAAGATTTTGAAACTACTCTTACTGGGTACATAAGAATAAGTAGTTAGAATACACAAAATGATGGTAGAATTTTCACCTTTAAGATCCATGACCCCCAAAGTCCCAGGTTGTTAATAGATTTCCAGTACCAGACAGGGCTTACTTTTTGTTGAGAAGGCCTTATGTCAAATTAGATAGCTGTTAGTTACTTCCGAGGTATGAGTCCAGTATTTTATACTTAAAGGTATTTTGTCATGCTGAAAGTCTTTGCTGTGTTTCATAGGCTTCACAGTTGGGGGTGGGGTAATGGTTGCTTCCTTTATCTTTTGACCACTTTCATGGTGCCTACCAGGATTATGAAATTTTGTCCTTAGGCTGTCAGGTGAGAATTAACTCAGAACCTTCTAGTTTTGTGTCTGAAGCACATAGTGTATTTAGCAATAAAGACCTTCCAACTCTGGGAGGCAATGGAGAACAACAGCAATAACCTTATTGTTCTAGGATTCTCTTACACTTTCTAGAATAACAGCTCAAAAGAAGGTTTCTCATACCTGGTACCTGGAGTTTTCTTAGATAGCCCATACTTCTTAGTGGAAGCACTTTCATTCCTCCTGACTTCAAGTTACTTAAAGTATATATGTCTGCACATATATACTTATATATGTTATATGTAACTTTGAGTGACTAAAAATTAAAATGATTCCTTATGGCCTCTTTTTTTAACATCTTCAGTCTTATTTTTTTCTTTCTTTTCTTTCTCCTTATGTATTGACCTCAACTCACTCCTACCTACCCAATTACATTCCCCTCAGACTTTCCCATTTCCCACATTTATATCATCAAAAACTCTTTTATGAAAAGAATTGGGGAGAGAAGATTAAATGAGATGAAGATGTGAATATAGGAGGCTCAGTAAGAAGGAAACAAAAAGGATTTAACAAAGGACTTCAATAAGCAAAGAAAGAATCATCAATTCTTAAATCAGTATTAAATAAAAGTTTTAAATACCACATAGTAGAAGGAAAGAACTGACTTTCACAGGCTTTTCTCTGATTTCCACACATACTCCATAACACATGTCTCACACCCTAGTATACCTAAATAAATAAACAGATAAATAAGTAGTAGTATTGAATATATTGACAAGCAAATATGTACATAACATATTTGTTTCTAAATAAAGAAGCTAATGTTAAAAAAAACTGAAGAAAGAAATTGAAGCACAGCAGTAGTAGGAGAATTTAATAACTATTTTATAATGAATAAACAATTAACAAAAGATAATTAAGGACACAGGACTTGGAATCCTGTTGGCCTAAGCAAACACACACACTGTCCTCAAGAATATATAGAATGTTCTTCAGGTTAAATATCATGTTAGGTCATAATACACTTCTGAACAAATTTTGGAAGGTTGCCATAATAAAGAAGAACAACTGAAAAATTGCCAAACATGTTGAAATTCAGCAATACACTTTTAAGTCAGCCAAGGAAACAGTACAATGAACACTGAAAACAACTTCAAGAAAATGAAAAAGACTTACAACTTACCAAAACTTACAGCATACAGCAAAAGTAGTAGAAAGAGCAAGATTCACAGTAATTAAGGAAAAACTCAAATCAATAACTCAATTTTACCCTTCAAAGAATTTGAAAAAGAACCAACCCAGAGTTACATAAAGAAAGGAGATAATAAAGTGACTAAACTGTAATTAATATTGAACAAAAAGAAAGGAGATAATGAGCATGTTAGCAGAAAATGGGGAGCAGCCAACAGGAGAAATAAAGAAGTAGGCTCAGGGGCTAAAACACTTACAGTCAGGAGGACCAGAGTCTGGAGTATTAGCACTCACATAAATGTCAGTTGATTTTGAGCTCAGAGAGAAGAATATCTGGAGGAAGTTTAATTGGTGAGCTCTGGGTTCAAGTGAGAGACCTTCCCTTATTATATAATGGCAAGAAATTGAAGACAGTACTTGAGCTCACATACAAGTGCGCACATGCACTCATGCACATGAAGACACACACATACATACACACAAAATATACAATAAACACTCACACATTTACCATACACACCAGTCACACTCATACATTACCAAACAAACCACATGCACCTGACTGTTACACTCTGCTTGGCTCAGGTATTGCCCTGACTAGCGTAACAATGGAATGAAGAAAGGACAGGTACACTGACACGTTTACAGAAAATTTGGAATTGGTTGGGACATGCATGCTCTGGAAGAGACACACCACAACCTAGAAACTCAGTCTGTTTAAACCGTTCTTGATAGAAGATCTCTGTAGAGACACAGTGTCAAGCTTTAAACACAGAGAATGAGGAAGCTGTGATTGTTACGTTTTGCATTCTCTGTCAGTGTCTACATAAGGACCAGGGAATGGCTTTGTTATTCCAATAATTCTCAAGCATTGTGGTCATTAATATAGTTATACTCATGTTAACAGCTAACATTCTCTGAGGACTTGATATGCTCCTGATTCATGCCTACAAAAAGTTAAAGCTTCCACAAACCAAGGAGAGAGGCTATTGATCACAACACACACACAAAAATAGTCATCTAAGAAAACCTACAATACTTATTAATTAAAATTTTCAGGGGAAACGTGTACAGATATTCTACAAAGCTCAATTACTGATTAAAATTTCAATGTTTGCGGATTGAAAGTTGCAGGTTGTGAATCAAGTCACCTTAGGATATTTTAGCCCCATAAAGAATGATGTACTGACCACTTCTGTTGTTTTTTGTTAAACAATATTTTTTCTATTTATTTATCTATTCATTTATTCACATCCTGATCCAAGCCCTATCCCTCCTCTCCTCCCAGTCCTACCCTCGTGTTCCCTTTGCCCCCATTCCTCCTTCCTCTCAGAGAAGAGATACCCAAGAGGTAATAACCCACCCTGGCATCTCAAGTAGCAGTAGGACTAAATGTATCCTCTTCCACTGAGGCCCAACAAAGTAGCCCACCTACAGGAAACAGATCCAGGGAAGGCCACAGAGTCAGAGACAGCCTCCTATTCCCATTGTTAGGGGACCCACATATTGACTAGGCTGCAAACCTGCTACATATGTATAAGGGGTAAAGGTACAGCCTTTGCATACTTTTTATTTCATGATTCAGGCTCTGTGAGCCCCCATGGGCCCACGTTAGGTCTTCTTGTGGTGTCCATGACCCCTCTACTTAGTCCCCCTACGTAGATGTAGCCAATGATAGCTTAGGCTTCCTGTGATTTCCTGAATAATGTGAGCTGGAGTTGTTTCCAACATGGACTCTGTTCCCTGTTTTGTTTTGTTTTATTTTGTTTTGTTTAGTTTTGTTTATCATTTTACCCCTAGTGCGGCTGCCTTGCCAGACCACAGGGTACACTCAGTTATGATGCACATTGATGAGCTGGGATGGGTTGGTAGAGGGGTGCTCCCTTTTTCTGAGGGATGGAAAAGAAGGGATGGGGAAGAGGGAGGAAAGGGTAGAAATGAAAACAGAGGAAGGAGAGGTTCCAGATTAGAGTATAAGATAAATAAATAATTGATCAATTAAAAAAGAAATATACATATTTACTGGTACTAAATGATTAAATGTATTTCACTATGTTTGAAAAAATTAAACACCAACAAACCATATAACCAAATTTAAAAAATGGGGTACAGAACTAAACAGAATTCTCAACAGAGGGATCTTTACTGTCCAAGAAGCACTTAAAGAAATGTTCGCCATCTTTAGTCATCAAGGAAAATAAAATCAAAACAACTCTGAGATTCCATCTTAACACCTGTCAGATTGGCTAAGATCAAAAACTCAAGTGACAGCGCATGCAGGTAAGCATGTGGAGAAAGGGGACACTCCTCCATTGCTGATTGAAGTACGAACTTGTACAACTATCTCTGTGTTTAACTTAATATACTTGTGTATGTACTTTGAAATCTGTAAACAGAACTCTAGCTTCCACAAATCCCAAGGCTACAAATGTAATCAAATAGTATCTGAGATCTATAGTTCAGATTTCATCACATTGGTATAACCTGCCTAAATAATGTTTTTATTTTTTTACAAGTATGTTACATTTCCCTTTGTTTATGGTTTTGTTACAATCACTTCATAAAATGTGGCATTTTTGGTTTAGCCTGAGTCTGTGTTCCCTTGCTATGGTCACACATGTTGCCTTCATAATAAACTATCTTATATTTCCTTTGATTATTTTTGTTTTGTTTTGTTGTTGTTATTGTTTTACAGAGATGTACTTTCTGGTAAAGCACCAAAAGAATTTTGGTCTGATACCAAGCTGTAAAAATAGCACTCACTTTTGACACCTTTCTCTACCCCATTGCCTAAAACAGCTATCTAGCAACCATATCAGAGAACTTTTCCGTCATAATTTCTGGTATTCATCTATACCGCAGTTCTTCCATGAGTGCAGCTGAATCTGGGAATGTCTTGGTTACCTTCAGTTTTTCTGGGGTATTTTCCAGAATTCTGGAGCTATTACATATCCCTATAATTAGTTTTTATTTTGAGATGGTATTGGGCTATCCTTAAAATGAAAAAGCAAGATGCAAAAGCAAAAATAAACAAACACCAAAAAGAATGTGTGTTATAGCTGTAAGGTCTGTGTTTCGTTTCTCATCTGGAAAGATGAGAAACTCATTAGGGTGTTCCCTGAAGACAGTGACTGGTGCCCTCTTTGCAGTCTTTTGTGCTGTTAGTAAATCTTGGGTATTCCTTCTATGCACCGAAGTCATAACAGGAAAGATTTGCTTCAGGTTTGATCAGTATTTCTCTTGGAAGGGAGAAGGAGGCTCTGGGGAGATGTTAACCCAAAGTGATGGGTGTATATGGTTCCCAAAACATCAGCAAGAAGTGGTGGGACTTAATGATAAATAGACTTCATCTGCTTTAGAACTATAACTAATAATAAGGTTTACAGATTATAAAACACAAACTTTAATATTTATGTGGTTCTATAGGTGAAATGAGTGTTTATTCAAACCTGCATGAACTCACAGAAAGCCATGACCTTTTTTAGAAAGGGGAAAGATCATGTTTCTGTTCAAGCTGTTCATTGAGTCTGATGCTCTGCCTATCCAGAGCTTTGTGTTCTGGAGGAAGACTGGTAGGAGTAAAAAGGTAAAAAAGGAGCTTAGTTCCTCAAACAGTGATACAGCAATGAAGTTTTGAATTTTCATGAAATGTTTATTAGCCTCTAAATAAACCCTTGTTTATTGTTTAATTGGATTCATGAGCTCATTTTTTTGAAAGCTTGGTTTCCCATTGGTGAGACCAGGAAAGATTTGAGGTGTGTTCTTGTTGGAGAACACATGTCAATGTGGGTGGACTTTAAGTTTTCAAACATTCATACTATCCCCAGGTAGCTGTCTCTCTCTGCCTTGTGTTTATATATTAGGATATAGCTCTTGGTTACTTCTCCAGGACCATGTCTCCCTGTCTGCTTCCATTCTCCCTGCCATGAGGGTCATAGATTCACCCTCAAAAAGTATAAATCCTAATAAACTCATCCTTCTATCTTGGTCATGTTGTCTGCCTCAGTAATAAGTAATTAAAACAGAAGTTTGTACCACGTATTGCTGTGATAGCCTGGACAGAAACTACTATTGCATATGAATTCATACAGTGATAGAAATATTGTATGTAGGAGTTGGCCAGTATAGTATTCAACTAGTCACACAGGGTTGCTAAACATTTGAGATGTGACTATCATGAAAAAAAAATAAATTCTCAGTTTTACTGAATATGAATTAATTGTCATGTAAGCATCCACATATGGCTGGCGACTACTCCAATAACAGCATTTCATTACTTATTGATTTCACTAATTTTTTATTTATTGATTCCTGTATAAAAGTGTTTAAAACTATGCATCTCTTTAAAGGAAAGGTGCATAATATAAATTTAAAATTTCCATGTATACAGAGATTCTCAGATATACATCTGTAGGTTCGAGGTTATGTGTGGTTGTGTGGCTTATATTCAAAAAGGATTTAATTATGGCTGCATCACATTGAATGAATCAAGTAGATTATAACTTTAGATGTATTCCCTGCCTGTGAAGTGGGCCTCTTATTAACAAACACTTTATAAAAATGTGCAAGAACTAAATGACAAACATTATTTTCATTCAGGTTAAAAACTGGGTGTATGAAAGAAACTGTAAAACTAGTGAATATTACTGATGCGGCAGCCCCATGGCCCCTTGTGTATATCAGTTTGGCTTTATTTAGGTGATCAAAGATACAAAGATGAGTTGCAGAACCAGAATTATGTGTGGGACACATAGCCCTCAATAAGTTGATGACTGAGGATTATTACACATTTGTGGCTAGCCTGGTCTACAAACTGAATACCAATCCAGACTGGGTTACATGAGACCTTGTCTCACAAAATGAAACAAAATGAAGCAAAACAGAATATTACAGAAATCTAAATGTAGTTCCCTTTGGTGTGAATGACAGCCTACATGAATGGAAGGTGCAAATAAAGTAGAGGTCTAGAGAGAAAACAGAAAATGTAGAGAAATAACTACTAATCACACCATTCTGAAGAACTGGATTGTGTGGATGTGTTATGGCTTTTGAAAAAAAGTGTACTACAAGCTCTGTGCAACATGTAGTAAAGGTCCCGTTTCAATAAGTTGCTGCTAATGTATAGGAGGCCTCTGTGAACTTATGGTCAAGTGCTAGTGGGAGGCAAGAGTAACTATGGGTCAACAGCACCAGCAAAGAAAGGAAAGATGGAGTCAGAGTATCCTAGATCAAAAATTAGGCAGAGATTACAGGTCATTTTGCTACTTTTGTGTCAGGTTATAAAAATTTTGCCAACAATGATGGCTCTAATTCACTTCTTTCTTGGCCCATATTGTTTTGTAAGATGAAATTACTGTCTAATTTATTATGTGCAATTGATTGAGAACATAATTCTTACCCAATGAGATTAGAGCACCTTCCATAGGAAAGGCAGTCCTAAGAGATCCAAGTTACAGTCTTAAGCCCAGCTGTCAGAAAATGGCCCAGCCTTCTTATTTTATAAAGGATGCCAATCTTATCCTTTATAGCTGGAAGTATTGTTAAATTATTTGTAAGTGAATCTTCAAATAATTAGACACATCTACCCTCCAATTTGACAAACGATTTCCAGAATACTATATGAGGGTTGACATGGAGACAAAAAAAATAGTTTAGGACTTCATCCAAGACCTATGATTCTTTCTCCAAGGAGGGCTCTTTTATGCCCCAGAAGCTGATAAAAAGCTGAAAGCATTTATACTGCTTTTACTCTCATGCTGTTGAGAAAACAGGAGCTAAAGAACATCTAAGGGCAGCCCAGTTTCTATTCAAATGTAGTGACTACTCAAGTTGAACCAGCCAGATAATCACCATAGAGCACAGAAAGAGCTCAGTCTCATTTCCTCATAAGGTCTTCTATGCCTCTGTGACTGCATGGCCTTTGGCTAAAACTATGATATACTCTTATAAAATAAGATTAGTATTACCTTAGAGGCAAGCAGGACTGAGAGCATGCATGGTACTCACATTTACATTATTGTCAGCCAAGAAGATAAATTGGTCACCACTCTCTGCAGCAAACTTACAGAAATAAAGACTTGTAAGTGAATGAATGCAACTGAATTATTTATGTAATGGAGACATTTGTTCTCATAAGTAGTCAAGTTACAAATAGCTGTTGACATTGGATTTTCCTAAGACTCTATTTTTTTCCTCTTATTAAGTGGATATATAATTTCTGAAGTCAAATTAAAAAGATAATAAAGAAAATGTGATTTGCTCACATACAGAATCCAGAGATGAGCATGAGCTTTAAAGCGTACTCAATCAAGAATAAGACTATAGAATGTCTATCTATATTCTTCTTAAAATTGCAACATTAGCATGTTGTAATACTTCATAATTAAAATTTGTTGCCCAAACTTTATGAAGGTGATATTACAACCCTAATTTGCATGAAAACAAGATTTTTTTTATTCCAAGTAAATACAAGTGTTTATTCACATAGATCAGCAGTGATTATAGGACCAGATTGTGTTAGTCCCAGATTGTAAATAAAGCCATCTGAAAATATAACAAAGAGTTTTATTTGAGATACAACTTACAAACAGCTAAGATTTACTTCTACAGAAAATTTGGCATTATTAAAAAGTTACAATGAAACTGGCTAAAGAAAATCAGTCTAACTAAAAGCTACCTCCCCTCAGCAGCATTTTCCACTATGGGAGCATTAGAACATTCCTTGTTAAGTTCTTCGCCAACTAATACTCTCTCTGTCTTCATGGAGACTAGTGACATAGTCAGTTTGATATCATTACATTAATTATACTAACATTACATTCATTTCATTTTACATGAGTACTCTATAAATTCCTAAGCAATTATTTGTCTTTGTTCATATAGCTTCTAGTTTCTATATACAGACCAGGATATTTCTAACTAGCTTGTCAACATATGACCTTGAATCTGTTTTGGACAGAACAAAGTTGAGTGTTCTTAGCCGGAATGATTGTAATTCTGTCTTTCCTATAAATCCATGCTTCATTATAGTCTCTTTTTGAGTTGTTCTACCCCTGTGTACAATAACACAAACTTGACACTGTAGAAAGCAGTTGGACAATGCATTTGACTTCAGCTTTGCTATACTGAATAACTGTGTTAATTTTAGTTAATTGTCTTATTTCTGTGACAAAAAATCTGGCAGAAGAAACTTAAGAAAGGGGCAGGGTTTATTCTGGCATTCAGTTCTAGGGACTACAGTCCATAATGGCAGGAAAGGCATAATGGCAGAAGCAGAAGGAGGCTTGTCAGTGTGTCCGATCAGGAAGTATAGTCATGAACTCTTGAGTTCAGCTAGCTCTCTGTCTTTTATTCAGATTAGAACACCAGCTTAGTGTTTGGTAGTTCTTATATTAAGGGAGACTCTTCCAACCTCAGTTACCCTATTTAAGTAATTGCTCAAATACAAGCCCAGCAATCTGTTTCCTAGTTGGTTCTAGATCCTGTCAAGTTGATAGTCAGTGTTAAACATCATGATGTCTACATTTTCTCACCTGTAAATAAAAATAAAATGTGATGTGAATATTGAATGAATGTATAGTACATTCTGAGATTTTAATTAGAATAAGTTCTACTAATGTTACTTAATTCAGATTATTAATTAAATTTTTGCTTCTGATGTACTCTACTATGTGAACTGCATACTTTTTCCCTCTTACAAACTTTTCTTTTCTTCTTTTTGTTTTTCATTTGTTTGGTTTTATTGTTGTTGTTTTTGTTGTTGGCTGAGACAGGTTTTCTCTGTGTAGCTTTGGCTGTCTTGTACTCTCTTTGTAAGCCAGGCTGTTTTCAAACTCACAGAGATGCGCCTACCTCTTCCTCTCCAAGTGCTGGGATTACAGGCGTGGGTCACCATGCCCAACTTTATTTTTCCTTTTCTAATATTATCATGTATAGCTTTTGAATTAGATAACCTGTGCTGTGTTTACATACTGCTTTACCTATATCAACCTTCACCATTAGCATATGTATTATTCCATGAACACTATTGATCTGTCATGGACCACATAATTTTATAAAAGTAATTTGGTATTTTTCAATGGTTTTCAGATATAGAAACTAGATAATATGCTGGCTAAATTTATGTCAATTAACACAGCTAGAGTAATTAGAGAGTAGGATGTCTCAATTAGAAAAATGATGTAGGGGCTGGAGAGATGGCTTAGGGGTTAAGAACACTGGCTATCCTTCCAAAGGTCCTGAGTTCGATTCCCAGCAACCACATGATGGCTCATAACCATCTGTAGAGAGATCTGGTGCTCTCTTCTGGTGTGCAGGCACACATGCAGGCAGAATTCTGTATAAATAATAAGTAAATAAATTTTTTAAAAGTTAAAAAAACTTTAAAAAAAGAAAAATGATACTATAAGATCAAGGTATATAACCATGTCAAGCATTTTCTTAATTAGTTATTGATGGTGCAGGGTTCTGCCTATTGTGGGTGGTAATACTCTGGTCTGGTGGTTTTGAGTTTTATGAGAAAGCAGAATGACTAAGCCATGGGAAGCAAGTCAGTAAGCGGCACCCCTTCATGTCCTCGGCACCAGCTCTAGGTTTTGCCCAGGTTGAGCTTTTGCCCTGACTTTTTTTTAATAATAGACTAAGATGTGAAAGTATTATCCAAATAAAACATTTCTTCTCCAAATAGTTCTTAGTCATGATATTTCATTATAGCAATAGTAATTAAGACAGATATTTTGAAAAGTATGGGAAGGTTTTAAATAGAGTTTCCTGGAGTGGAACATCATTCACTACAGAAAAGGTACTGAACCTTATCTGTTTCTTCAATCAGTCAAATTGTAAGGAAGATGAAACAGAATTTTCTAGAATTTGAAAAGCAACATTTGAAATAAAAAGAACTATATTATAGTATCACATGTACTCTTTAGTTTTGTTTCTGGAGAGAGTTTTTCAGGTTCCTCATGCTCTGAACTCATAGGCTAGGACTACAGGTACACACCACCATTTCTGACTTCTTTTGGATGATTTAACTACATGGCATTTTTGTATTCTCTTTGTTTCCTCAAATAATAAATTGAATATAAATCCTGTTCCATTTCCGAAGTCTTTATTTTAATGAGAAGCACTTCCCCTACCTGGGCCTTTCTGTTCATTGTTCTTCTCCTCAGAGGTGAGGCGATAGTAGACAATAGATTGGATGCCCATGTTAGACAGTTGTCTTCAGTTGTCTCTATTCGTTCTTTTTGTATTTGTGATTTCTGTTTCTTGAAAGTAGCCAACCAATAGCTCTGCTAACTCCCCATTTGTTTTTGTTTTTCCTTTTTTTTTCAACTGTAGTTGCTATGTCTTTACTCACTGGATAGACCTCTATTTCCTTGAAGCTGTGTTGTTGGTTTAAGATGAAATTAAACTTTGGTAGTGTTCCTTTGAAGTGGAGAAAGTAAATGCTGAAGAGAAAAGTCTTATTCAGTCTGCATCTATTGCAGTGAATGATTAAGCTAGATTTTAGAATTTGTTTATTGCATTAATTTATGGGGAGGGTGTTTAGAACATTTTTTTCAGAACTACCACTGAGGATTGACTAAACATTACTCAAGATCAAGCCTTAGTCCTCTTCTTGCATGTTAGAAAATTGAAGACAATAGCTTATACATTGTGAGCAGCAATTATGGCAAAGTAATGACTGAAATTCATGACTCTACTTCCAGTGAAGAGAAACTTTAACACATCATGTCACAACTTCTGCAGCATGGTCTATGCCAGTGTCACATCACTTTCAATGCAGGAAATGGAATGGAATATGGTCATCTCAGAGAGTTACACAGTGATGGAAGCTATTATCTTCAAAGCCTTGCTAAGCAATCTTCACATGCCATTTTGTGCAAGTTTTGAACATTTATATTCCTGCGAAGCTTACAACTATGGAGATGAAAGGTAGAATGGCAAATGGTTGAGCAGGTAATTGTCCTTGATGCCACACCCTATGACTTGACTTTGGTCCCCAAACGACAGCTGTAAACTATCTTGTTACTTCTAGATGTGCCTCATGCCACCATCCCTCTCCTCAAACAATCTCATTAAAACCAATAAAAAGAAATGCATAAACAAATGTCTACAAAAGTAACACCCAACTCGTACTTATGAGAACGTCTCATGGGATGATGTGAAGCAGGAATGTACTATTAAACATTAAGGTCAATGTAAATATTAGTCATTATCATTCTCTTTTGAACTCTTTTGTTTTGTTGTGTTTTAAATACATCCCTGCTTCAGTTTCCCCTTCCTCCACTCCTCTCATTCCCATCCACACCTCCACTCTCCCCCAGATCCACTCTTCCTATGTTTCCCTTCAGAAAAGAGCAGTCCTCCCAAGGGTATCAACTGCATACAGTAACAAGTTACAATAAGACTAGGCACATACCTCCATGTCAAAGTTGGGCAAGGTAACTCAGTAGGAGGAAAAGGGTCCCCAAAGCAGATAAAAGACACCCCACCACCACTGTTAAGAGTCCAACAGAACACCAAGCTAACAACCATAACATATATGCAGAGGACCAAGTGAAGACCCATGCAGACTCCCTAATTGCAAATTTAGTCTCTGGGAGCCCCGATGAGCCCTCCTTAATTAATGCCTGTGGGCCAGGCTCTATTGGTATCCTCAACCTCTATGGCTCCTGCAATTCTTCCCTTATGAACTTTTTAAACTGGAGATTTTACCTAAACTTAGATTTCATTTATAGAAACAAAACACGGATGGTTAAAAAAATGTGTAAAGAAGAAAAGCATATTTTGTTTTCAAGTTTGGAATGTTCAGTCCCTGATCAATTTGTTCCATTATTTTTGGAAGAATGGCAAGAAATACCTTACAAAGGAAGCTAACAGTAAAGTACAATGGTCTTTCCTGATGGCCAGCACAATAAAGCAAAAAAGAAAAGGGGGTGGGTTCTCATATGCCCTTCTATAGTATATCATTTATAAACAGATAATTTCCTACTAGGATACACAACCTCTTAATGGGACCAGGGACCTGGGACCAAACGTTTATCACATGTGCCTTTTAAGGAACCTTATTCTAACCATTATAAACCTCTAATAACACATGAATTGGGATAATTTTTAACACTATCGTGGGAAATGGATTACATGCTCAAGTTGCACTGGAAACAGGGTAGGTGCCATAATCACCAAACACTGTGTGTTCTGGCATCTAAGTGATCAACTATGTGTAGTTGGCATCTAAATAGTTACTGTTTTGAGATTCTTTTATATGATCTAATATAAATTTTTCCTTCTGGGACCACTATATTCATATTTCTGTTTAATCTCAAACAAACAGACAAACAGACAAAAATCACATGCTTCACTGGCTATCAGGACTAACATTCAGACTTATTGAAATTGTGTCTCTATGTTCTGTCTTTTTTTCTGATTATCTCAACATCTTTGAGAAATCTAGAATGAGTCAAATTAACCATCTGGTACCTAGGCCCAGTCCCAAATGAAAATGGAAAATTATAACCACGATATTTTCCAAAGATATAAATATATAATAAAATAATGAAGTTCAATGAAAATTAAAAAAATAAAAGAGACAGAAATATCCATCCTCAGAGAAAACTGAGTATGTCAGTGTCCAGTTTCTTTTTCAAAAGTATAAGTAGAATAGAGGGTGATAAGGAATATGATGAAGGTATCCATGAGGAGCTCAGTTGGGAAACAGAAAGATCTCAACTCAGTGTTATATGGGATTGGGACAAGTGAAACTTTTGACTCTGGTAGGAACTTGGAATCATATTTAGGACAGTTTTTCAGCATTGCTTACTATCAAAAAGTCCTGTGGTCAGAACTTCCCCCATTTTCTGTTGGTTGGGGTTTTATCTGTCCTCTATCCTCACTGAAGAGGATTCTGGACCATGAGAAACAAGAATATGGTCTCAATGCTGTCCCAATTGAAGGATCAGCTTCCTACCCTCTTGCCCATTATTGTCCTAAAGCTGTAGAAAACTTTCAGTGTCGTACCTGGCTGCATGACCTGTCAGCTCACTTCTCATGAATTCTTCTTGAAAAAAAAATTGGGGATTGATAAAAGCCTGCCTTTTCTCAGCTCTGAGCCACAACCTAACATTTACTAGCTCCAAAACATTAGAAATTATAATGCTTTGAAGACTTGGATTATATTGAATAACCAGAAAATAATACAATATAGTTAGAACTTTTTAAGCTTTAATATGTCTTTGTGTATAGAAATGTTTACATGTTTAAAACAGTAAAAAGACCAAAAACCATAAATCTAAAAACTAGTGCTTTCTCTTATCAACTTCCCAATAAACTTCTTATACAAAGGCAGGTGTTCTTGTTATCACTTGCTTATTCACAAAAGGTACATAACACACACAAGGAGAAGTAAATGTACTCTAAAGTTAGTACTCAGATACAGACACACATTTTCTTATACCCATATTTTCAGAAAAAGACTACTGAAGCCTACACAGTGGGACTAGAAGCAAATGAAGATGGCGAAGTGTCTCAAATGCTAGTTCGGTCTCACACCACTCTCTGTGCAGCTTAAAGAACAAAATTGTATACTCTATTGCTTTACTGTTTCTAACCACCCTCTGGGCCCTGGACCCCATGGGTCAACTAGACTTATAATGAGTATCACTCTGCACCCTCTAATGTCTACTACCCCCTTTAAGGCCATCTTTCCTACAGGCTGATTTACTTCCTTTATTTTATTTTATTTTATTTTTTTCACAGACTTGTCTCTACCAATGTGTCCAATATGAAGCTTAGAGAAACAAATTTATTTCTGGGAAATACCACTTGTATTTAAAGTAATTAATGTTCTGCTTTTTTCAAAAGTTTAATGTTGACACGTATAATGGTATAAATATATGGAGTACAATGTTTCATTGCACACATATCTATGTAACAAAGCAATCCAAGTATTATATTTGTCTGACACTTCAAACATTTCTGGTTATTACTAATATTCACAAAAACAGATGGCAGTTCTTGACCTCATGAAACGATGTCACACCGCTAGCTATATTGAAGGAAGCCAATTTCCTAGTGACTGCTTATTTTTATTCAACTGTAAAAAAAATGCTGTATTTTTTAAAATATTGCTAGTAACAGCTATAATGGACACACTTATTATGTAGAAATGATTTATAAAATGAATAAAAAGAACATTTAACTATTACAATCTTAAAAGCATTCCTGGGTCACATTTCACTCCAATCTATAGCCCCTGGATAGAAAAGCAAATCGAAAAAGTTGAGGGTGTGTACCTTTTTTGTAACTCTCAATTGTTACATAAAGAACCTGAAATTCTAATATATCTAATATATTCTAATATATCTAACATATTCTAATATATCTAATAGCCACATTTACTTGAATGAAAGGATATCAAATTATATAGTAGCTGTTCAGGGTTAAATAAAGCCAAAGAATTTATCAACTTCCAACTCTTGACTAGGCTGTGTTTGCTTTCATTTGACCTGTGAAGCCTTTGATTTGACCATAGGCACAGCCATCCTGTGTTCTGTAAAAAGAATGTCAGTCTGCTATCTTTTAAGTCACTTGCTTAGGATCTAGACTTCAGAACCAGGACAATGATTTCAAAATTTTCATTCTAACTCTTACAAAAAATTTCTAAAACAAGGGAGGGCTATATATAGATGTTTGTTTTGCACTTCTAAATATTAAAGCCATTTGCTTTCTTATAAGTAAATGTCCTCTGAGACAGCAGGACAGCATTCGCCAAGCAGAATAATTTTCCACAGTACTGTCTAAGGTGCTTTTAGGGTGATGCTCCCTATAGCAAGGCTCTAAAGGAGATTCCATTTGATGCCACTAAGATGTTGCAAGCTGTCACCTCTCCTTCAGTTGTTCCTGCTTCCATGTAATTTCCTATATTTCTTTTTAGAGTGTTATTTTCATATGTTTCTCTGCACTCTGCCCAAGGCTTGGTTGTGAGTCTTAATATCTGCTTTGATTTATTGAGTATTTCAGAGGCCCTCTGTGGTAGGCTCCTGTCCTGTTGCTTGTTCTCTCCTACATTCAATGTCCATCCCATTTGTCCATCTAAGCGAGGATTGATCATCCCACCCTGGGTCCTCCTTCTTGCTTATCTTCCCTAGGTGTATAGATTTCAGCCTGTCCATCCTATCCTATAGGTCTATATAAGTGAGAATATACCAAGTGTTTCTTTCTGCTTTTGGGATACCTCACTCAGGATGATTTTTTCCAGGTCCCACCATTTGCCTGCGAATTTCATGATTTCCTCCTTTTTAATTGTGGAGCAGTATTCCGTTGTGTAAAAGTACCATAATTTCTGTATCCATTCCTTGACTGAGGGACATCTGGGTTGTTTCCAGGTTCTGGCTAATACAAACAAAGCTGCTATGAACATGGTTGGGCAAATGCCCTTGTTGTGTACTTGAGCATCTTTTGGATATATGCCTAAGAGTGGTATAGCTGGGTCTTGAATGTTATTTTGGACTTTATTATATATATATATATATATATATATATATATGTGTGTGTGTGTGTGTGTGTGTGTGTGTGTGTGTGTGTGTGTGTGTATAACTTTTATTAATTTTTTTCTTTGATGATTTTACATAGTGTTTTTAAATTAATTAATTCATTAATTCAATAACTTCACATCCTACTGGGAAGTTTCCCACTTTTCTTGCTTCCTAGTCCTCCCTTAAATACCATAATATTTTCTATCTTTTGGTCACACCATTCTCCCTTTTTTTTCTACCTCTCTGTGTAAAATCTCACTTTTACTTTTTTTTTTACGCTCACTTTGTAATAATACATGAAATTGCATTAAAAATCAACTTGAAAATTTCAAATTAATCTCACTATTTTAAACTATAGATCCCATTTACGACTTTTATTTCTGGTTCCAGAAAGTAGATTATTGGTGATGGAGGGAGTATTTTTATCTCTACTGCAAGTACTTTATTAATAAAAATAAAACATTTGAACATCAATGTACCAAGCCCAAACACAGCATAGAGCCGAGCAGTAGGGCATGGGAGTCAGGCTTCCTGTTGCTGTGAGGGCTGTTTCCTGCCTCTTTCTTTCTCTTGAGAAGTATTTACTGACAATGGAAATTGATATAAATAAAAGAGAATGAGCTAATGGCAAGAGGAAGTTACATGTAAATAAATGCAGGTTTTTGGGAGCAGCTGGGGAGGGCAGAGAAGAGTGAAAGAAAGAAGAGAAGAGTAGGAAGAGAAAGGAGTGAAGGGAAGAGGAACCACTATATCTGAATTATATAGTGAAGGTCTTCTAAGAAAGGGGAAGCCCTGCCCCTGGCCTATGGAACTCAGGGTAGAGGTCAGGGTATGTCACTCCAAGTGCTAACAATTACAGAACTGAAATCCTCCTAACCTTCCTTGTTGCCTTTATCACCATATTTATTTTAGATTTATTCTTCAAATATAAAGCTATGTAACCTCATAATGATAAAATTTTGCCACTAAAAAAGTACAAACAATTCTACTCTGTTCCATACAGCTTTCTCAACAAACACATGGTTGATTTTACTAATGTCAGGAACCAGTGTATGCTGGGAATATTTCAAATGAACTTCCCTGTTTTTGATCTTAGCCATTCTGATGGGTGTAAGGTGAAATCTCAGGGTTGTTTTGATTTGCATTTCCCTGATGACTAAGGACTTTGAACATCTCTTTAAGTGTTTCTCTGCTGTTTTATATTCCTCTATTGAGAATTTTCTGTTTAGCTCTGTACCCCATTTCTTAATTGGATTACTTGCTTTGTTGGTGTTTAACTTCTTTATATATTAGCCTTTTCTCAGATATAGAGTTGGAGAAGATCCTTTCTCAATCTGTAGGCTGACATTTTGTTCTGATGAAAATATTCTTTGCTTTACAGAAGCTTTTCAGTTTCATGGGGGTCTCATTTATTGATTGTTGATCTTAGAGCCTGTGCTGTTGGTGTTCTGTTCAAGAAGTTGTCTCCTGTGCCAATGAGTTCCAGGTTCTTCCCCAATTTTTCTTCGAATAGGTTTAGAGTGTCTGGTTTTATGTTGAGGTCTTTGATCTACTTTGACTTTAGTTTTGTGCAGGGTGATAAGTATGTATTTATTTGCATTTTCCTTATATAGACATCCAGTGAGACCAGCACCATTCATTGAAGATGTTTTATTTACAATGTATGGTTTTGGTTTCTTTGTCAAAATCAAGCATCCCTAGGTGTATGGGTTTATTTCTGGGTCTTCTATTCTTTTCCATTGATTCATCCTTCTGTCTCTATGCCAGTACCATGCAGTTTTTAATACTGTTGCTCTATAGTACAACTTGAGATCAGGGATGGAGATACCTCCAGAAGATCTGTTATTTTGCGGGATTGTTTTAGCAATTCTGTTTTTTTGTTTTGTTTTTCCATATGAAATTGAGAATTGTTTTTTCAAGGTCTGTAAAGAATTGTGTTGGTATTTTGATGGGAATTGCATTGAATCTGTGGATTGCTTTTGGAGGGATAGCCATTTTCAAATGTTAATCCTACCAATGCATGAGCATGAAAGACATTTCCATCTTCTGATATTTTCTTCCATTTCTTTCTTCAGAGACCTGAATTTTTTTTTTCATATAGATCTTTCACATGCTTGGTTAGAGTCAGTCACACCAAGGTACTTTATGTTATTAGTGGCTATTGTAAAGGGTGTTGCTTCCTTAATTTCTTTCTTGGCCCTCTTGTCTTTTGTATACAGAAGTGTTACTGCTTTTTTTTTGAGTTAATGTTGTATCCATCTACTTTGATGAAGGAGTTTATCAGCTGAAGAAGTTCTCAGGTAGAATTTTTGGGTCACTCAAGTAAACTATGATATCATCTGCAATAGTGATACTTTGACTTATTACTTTCTAACGTGTATTCCATTGATCTCCTTTAGTTATCTTACTGCTCTAGCTAGACTTCCCGTACTATGTAGAAGAGATATGGAGAGAGTAGGCATCCTTGCCTGCAATTCTTACTATAGGACATTTATCAAGAATGTGTGGACTTTAAGCTTCTATCAAAATTGTAAAAACACACTAAATAAAGACTTCTGAGTGAGAATCTCAATGTTGGCTTTGTTACTGCTTTTGAGTTACTTTCACAAATTGATCCCTATTGTCAATATCAAGAATAGCAAACTAACCCCAATATTAATCCCATCCTTGTGTTTTCTCAACTATATAAATAGGACAAATAATGTTGCCCTATTAATTAGTGACCTGGATGGTATTTGATATGTAAGTCAAAGCTTTCTTTCTTTGTTCTTCTTCTATTTGTTTGTTTGTTTGTTTTTGATTTTTCAAGACAGGGTTTCTTTGTGCCTTGACTGTCTGGGAAATAGCTCTCTAGGCTAGATTGGTCTGACTCTCCCTTGCAAATGCTGGGATAAAAGGCATGTGTCACCACTGCCCAGCTACTCTTTCTTTTTTAAGCAAAGCATTAAAAAAATCTTTAGCTTTTAGAAATGTATTAACACTTCAGTGGAAAGTTTCATAAGCTTAAAAAAGCATCTTCAGAGATGTATGTTTTGAGAACAACATTTCAGAACACACATCTGTAATGGAATTCCATCCAGTTTATAAATAATATAGCATAGCTTGCTAGTTCCCTTTCTATTTAACAATTTAGTGTAAATTCTAGTCAGTACCTAAAGGAAAAATGGGGCAGAGATTGAGCCACAGGGAGAGATATGAAACTACTGGAAACAATGAAACAAAATTATTATACTGCTTCTAAGGAGCCTTCCTTTAGAAAAATGATTAGTACTATGGAACTGCAGCTAAATTACAGTTAAACAGTTAATAAGAAAATACTAGACATCTTATATCTCAATAAAGATGAGTCAGATTTTATGATCAAGTTTCCTTTAATAAAAAAATGCAAATATGAATGACAAGATGGCGGCGCCAGGAGGACACTGCATCTGAGGAGCAGGATGACATTTTCGGTACAGAGACCAAGAGTCTGAACTCTGGGCCCTAAAACAATAGAGATCATGTTTCCCAGGTGAGAGAAAATTCCACAGTGCGGGAATCAGTCTGGTCCACTCTCAGGTCACCCAGCCAGAACCCAAAAGAGATCCTGGGTTCCACAGGCACTCGGTCCGCAGACCAGAGTCATACTGTGTCCTGATCATCTTCCCAGGCTGAACAGTGGGCACAAAAACACCAGAGACTGGGAATCCCAGTCCTGAGAAAAACCCACATGGAAGGAAAGAAAGGAGACTGACCTTAGGTTATCCAGTCTTTCCCAGGAAAAGGTCCTGCAGAATGGAGGGCACGCACCACCAGCCCTGAACTCAGCTCCACCCACGAGCACAGAGACTTGCTGTGAGCCCAACTCTCCATCACAGATAAAACTATGCACTCCAGGACATCAGAGACTGGGTTTCCCTGACAGGAGAAAACTACACAGGGAAGGAAACAAGTGGGGACTGACTTAAGTCACCAAGTATATCACTAGAAAAGGTCCCACAGACAGGTGAGCATGCTAGCCACCAGCCCAGAGACCTACTATGCACCAACTAGCCTCCTGCTGCTCGCATGAGAGCAGTGTTCACTTGCCAATGATTGCAAGGGTATTGAGTATTGGGGCACAGAGCTCCAACCTTAGACCTAAAGAAGTCTGGGATCCCTGAGATCAACCCCCAGACACTGCTCCAAGGGGCAACCAGTTTTCCCTAATAAAACTGACCAAACCATGGGGCACCCAGGTTACAGCTGCAGCTCATTAAATTTACAGTAAGAAATCAAGAAACAGGGCAGCTGTATCCAGGACTTCTCTGGGTGAGAACAGAGCCCTCTTGACTAACAAGGACCACAGCTACCAGTCAGGTCGGTACAACTGATGTGAGCTGTGGCAATTCCTGAAAAACACTGGCCATTCAGTGACCATACTGAAAAAGCTTAGGAGGCTTACTTCAGGAAAAACCATATTCCTGCCAAGGGGACTCTCTCCACCACAGGATTCCAGGAACAACCAGAAACTAACACCCAACACCTCAGATAGCCCAATGGGTAGAGGCTATTGTAAAAGCTCAACCAACAAAAGACAGAGCAATTTAGCATCTGCAGAACCCAGTTATTGAGGGGCAAGCAGCCCTAGACATCACAGCATAATTGAAATTCAAGAAGATGACCTAACATCTAAGCTTATGAAGAGAATAATAGAGGAAACAAATAAAATGTATAAAGAACTAGAGGAAGATAAAGTCAAACAGATTACGGCAATCCATAAAGAGATGGAGGAGGATAAAAACAAACAGATTATGGCCATCCATAAGGAAATAGAAGAAATTGCAACCAGTTTGTGGCCTTTAGAGAGGAAATACTTAAATCACTGAAAGAAAGAAAAGAAACACAGGATTGTTCAAACAAACAGCTGAAGAAATTGAAGGAAAAAACAGAAAATAAAATCAGACAAGTGAAGGAGATCAACAAAACGGCTTAAGATCTGAAGATAGAATTGGAAAAATTAAAGAAAACACAAATGGAGGAAACTGTGGAGAGAAAGAACTTAGGGAAGAAAACAGGAACTGCAGAGGTAAGCATAACCAATAGCCTACAAGAGATGGAAGAATCAATCTCAGGTGTGGAAGATACAATGGAAGAAATCGATGTATCCACCAAAGAAAATGTTACATCTGAAAATTTCCTGACACAGACCATCCAAAAAATTCAAGACAACATAGAAAGACAAAACCTAAGAATTATAGGAATAGAGGAAAAAGAAGATTCACTCCTCCAAGGCTCAGAAAATATTTTCAACAAAATCATAGAAGAAAATTTCCCCAACTTAAAGGGGAGGCATATAATAATGCAAGAGGCCTACAGAACACCCAATAAATTAGACCAGAAAAGAAAATCCTCCCACCACATAATAATCAAAACAGTAAGTATACAGAACAAAGAAAAAATACTAAAAGCTGCAAGGAGAAAAGGCTAAGTAACA
>CM053753.1:396350-414554 GCA_028658305.1 Pachyuromys duprasi | reverse complement strand
ATTTGTCATAGCCAGAACCTGGAAACAACCCAGATGTCCCTCAGTTGAGGAATGGATACAGAAATTATGGTACTTTTATACAATGGAATACTACTCAGCAATTAAAAAGGAGGAAATAATGAAATTCGCAGGCAAATGGTGGGACCCGGAAATGATCATCCTAAGTGAGGTATCTCAAAAGCAGAAAGAAACATATGGTATATACTCACTTATATAGACCTATAGGATAGGAAGGTCATGCAGAAATCTACACTCCTAGGGAGGATATATAGGAAGGAGGACCCAGGTGGGTATCATCAATGCTCATTTGGATGGGATGGACAGTGAGTGGAGGAGAAAACAAGCAACAGGACAGGAGTATGCCAAGGAAGACCTCTGGGGTGGGGGTCAATGTAGCGATGTATCAGAGCAGATATTAAGACTCGTGATCAAGCCTTTGGCAGAGGGCAAGAAGTGATGATAGAAATGGAGGAGGTTGGTGAAACTTGGAGAGAATAAGAGCTCCACAATGACTAAACTGAGCAGGGCACAGGGGTCTTGTATGAGTTGGTTTCTACAACCAAGGACCACGTGTGGATGTGGCCTGGAACCCCTGTTCAGATGGAACCCAGGATAGCTCGTTGTAGGACTAAAGACCCTAGTGAGGGAAACAGGGACTGTTTCAGTCTTCAACTTGATGGCTGACTCCTTTACCCTCCCCCATACAAGCCGGGGAGTGACAGACTGGCTAGATCCCAGTGCAGGATATTGCAGCCAGCCCTGAGGAGACAGGATGAGCTGGGGTTAGATGGAAGGGGAGGAGGTCCTCCCCCGTTGGTGGACTTGGAGGGGGCGGGGAGGAGATGAGGGAGGGTTGGGGAGGGTGGGAGGGGTCTACGCATGGGATGCAAAGTACCTAACCTGTGATTGATAACAAAAAAATATTAAAAAATGTAAAATAAATAAAATAAAATAAAAAGTTAAAAAAAGAAATAAGGGGTGGACTAGTGTGATACTAGGCAGTTTAGTACAATAATAGATAAATAAAAAGAATATAAATAAATAAATAGCAAAAAGGTTGCAGAAAAAGAAGAAAAAGGAAAGTTAGCAGGTTTCATTGTATTTTTTTTAGAATGAGAACTATAAGTAGTTATTTGGAATACCAAAATATGGGTTGGTCTTCCCATCTCAACATAATAAAGATAATGCCCAGTCTTGTCCATGGGCTCATCCTCTAGGTGAATATAGGTTGTGTGAGTCTGATAGCATTTACTGTTACAGGAGTGCTCACATCACAATATAGTATTCCTGCTTATATCAGATCTTTGCTAGAACATTAGAGAATGAGAATTAATATTATTGTTTCCCTGGTTTGTATTTTTATGGGGAAGACATTCATTTATTAATTCATTGAAAATGTATTTCTTGACTATTTACTCTGCCAAGTTGCTGATCACATGATCTACAAAGAACAGCAAACTAAAATGAGAGAAATCCTCAGAGCACAGTTACCTGTGAAGCTTGGAGAGGCAGGTCTAATGCTTACTTGCCAGTCTTTCTCCTTTCTTGGCTGATCAAAGACATGGAGGGTTTTATTAGAAAATTGAATTGAGTCTAAAGGGAGATGTAGCTTCTAAATTGCTGAAGGAAAGAACTATTTATTTAGAGTTAAAAATCTGAGATTGCTGGTAAATTGTAAAAAAAAACAAAAAACAAATAATAATGATTTTGCTTCTCTGACATTACAGTGAAAGAGGCTGAGTGGCTAAGAATGTGGGACATCTGAGAGAGTTGTAGGTGACAGTTATCAATACCAGTAAACCTAGGAAACCTTAGAGTCAGATCATCAAGGATAAATTAAAGTAATAGTCCTCTAGGCTGAAAAGGAGAAATGAGTTCCTAACTTCCACAGGGAAAAAGCAGGACAGAACATATGCTTTGATCCTTGAATGAACTGAGAGGAAGGGAAGCCATACCAAAGGACTTGGCGCGCTCCACATGCTCACTCCTGGCCACTGAAGCAGATATAATACACTAGTGTTGATTCCCCCAAATTCACTCAGTTAGGTGGATCCCTCCGGTAAAAGATGAGACTAAGTAATTTGGTCCTCAGGCCAATGCTCAGGAACCTCCTGTCATCTTTCAATCTTTATTAGTCGTTTGTTAATATTTGACCCTCACTATTTCTTTTTCACCTTCATTAGGTCATCTTATTTTTCTGCCATGTTTCTAAATATACCACAAAGAATCCTATTCTCCAGATATCATAGAAAGTAGGATCTCCAATATGAGAGCTCTGAAAGATTATTGTCACTTCCAAGAGTATCCTGGCATGGCAAGAAGCTGGATTTCCATCTGTAGGCCTCTCTGTTAATAATTTTCTGCCATTTACACATCCTTTGAGTATTTGCTAAGTACACAGGCATCCAGCATATAATTGGTGCATACAAACACAGCTATTCAATTATCTACTCCTGTAGAAACAACCCAAAGTATAAGACAATGGGTACAAAGCATGAAGTTCAGTGGTTAACAGTGAAGAAAGTGAAGCCATTCTCCTCTGAGCTACAAGTTTATTAATTAAATAACTCCATTTGGCATTAAATGCCTTCAGCCGGTGTTTAGCATACAAAGTATCACAGGACCCTTGGCTTAATATTTGAAAGAAATGAAGTAGGTATAAAAGGCATGCCAGAGGCAAGAATAATTTAATAAAATAAAAATGGATTCTTAAAGCACTGATAATATTTGCTTTGTACAGTGGTGACCTCCTTAAGAGCCAAATCCATTATTAAGATTCAGCATTACAGGCATTGCAATGAACTCAGTAATAGCAGCAAAGAACACATTTCTTCTGTGATAGACTTGTGGCTTTTCTCTTAGGGAAGTCCACAAAACATTGATATATGGTGCATAAAACTAGAGTTACACATAACATAACAGTATGTTATACAGGGGCTAATAAATTTAGAACCACTAACATCTCTAGACTAGCAACCTCCACATCTCTAGACTAGCAATCTCCATTGTAATATTTTAAGCAGAGTGTCAATGATGAGATCATAACAGGTAAACCCAGACTTTCAGTGACAGGACTCAGTCAGAGGTGGCTTCTCACCAGTGTTACTGAAATTTAGGTCTTAACCTATACCTCTAAGTGAGCAGTGTTAGCCACCTTTGTCCTCGATAAACTAATTAAAACCAAACTAATAGTAAAAACCAGGAAAGGAGATTTATTCAATGTGGGCATATTGGGAAGAGAAACAAATAGATTCAATGGTTTTCCCACCCAAATGGGTTTTTGGGGGTGCTTAAAAATGTACAAAGTGATATTGATATGCACATGTAAGCATGCCAGGTCAATATTTGATCCTGGCCACCAATGTAATCTTGTAATGTTGAAAAATTTGAAAAGGAGAAGTTTTTCTTAGAGTCTAAGATGTGCCACATAAATCACTCAGACACCACTCTTGGCTAGATATTCATGGTTTATTAAAATGCCATTCCAAGCTGATGGATCAGGGCTGCAGTGAGGACTCTGTGTCTCCAGTAAGGAGACTAATTGTGATATTTAGGTACCCAGGCTTTTTATTGACCAAACAAAATAACAGACATGGGGAGTGCAGTAACACATTTTGGCTAGCTATACAAAACAACATTATGTTTAATTATGTTTAATTAGACAAAGAATTATCAGCTAACCTTTAAGTTGATTGGTTCTAGGTGAAGGTCTTCTAAAACGCAAGCCAACTGCAACCAAGTGCAAACAGATGTATAGATGACAAGTGCAACCAAAGTGTAGCAAGGTGTATAGATAACAAAGTATGAGTTATGACACTATTGGACTGTATGAAAATATAAGGTGAGCATTACCCTTTGGCAGGGTCTGTTAGTAAGAGTAAATTGGCTCTTTGGCAGGGTTTGTTACTGACAGCTAAGGATAACTATGTCTAGAAAGCAAGGTTAGAAGTTTGAATTTTTTGAACTTAATTTCATGTTATAAAGAAATTGGAAGCTGAATATATGGAATAAAAAAAAAATGGCTGTAGCTATGTCTCAGAGCAGGCTTCTGGAGTGCTGCTGATAGGGCTTAAATCTGTGCTCTACTTGGAAGACTTGTGCCTCTGTACTGAAGTCAGCAGCTCTGGTGCTTGTCTTCTGGCCTCAGCTTATGGAAAGGGGTAAAGAACTATGGTGGAGAGCCAGGCACAGTGGCGTGCACCTATTTTACCTGCATTAGGAGAAGCAGAGGCAGGTGGATCACTGAGAGTTCAAGGCCAGTCTGGTTTATATAAGGAAGTCCAGGACAGCCAAAGCTACACAGAGAAACCCTGTCTCCAAACAAACAAAAAAGCAAAAAAACCTAACCAACCAACCAAACAAACAAACAAACAAACAAAAACAAATTTAAAAAAAGAAAAATATGGTGAAGCATATGGAGACCATTGCATGAGAGTTGTGAAAGATGTTTCCAGGCTGTTCTCTCCTGCTTTGTTAAAAGAGACTTAGTCAAATTTGTATCAACAAAATGATTTATAGAACAACAAGAAAGAAAACACTATAGAAACCTTAAAAAAAGAAGTGTAACAAAATGATAGAGAGTGGAGGGGGCTGATTCGTAACGATTTGTATGTGGAATATGAAATACAGTCTATGTCCAATATTTAAAATTGTTTAACTGGATTACCTTTTGCAATCGTTTCCTCTATTTTATCCCTAACTTAATAGCTCCATATGAAAAAATACCATGGCCGTACTAGATGCCAATGTATGTGTCATACAGAAAGCAAAAATGTTTTCATAAAAAGCAAGAAAGTTTTTTTGTGGGGCTGAAGAGATGACTCAGTCATTAAGACCATCTGATGCTCTTGGAGAGGAAGTAGGTTAGGTTCATAGTCATTCACATGGTGCTTGCAGCTCCTGTAACTACAGTACCAGCTCCAGGGGATCTTGGAACAGTTTTATTCATATACCCATCCTGGTACAAAGATACACAAGTATATATACATTTAAAGCAAACTAAATATATTTAAAAAGAAAAGTTTTTTATCTCAAGAACAAATTTTTAAATCCCTGGAAGTGATATCCTCCATCCCCTTGAAAATTATGATATAGATTTAGCAGAACAAAATACTAGAAACTTGACCTTGAATCTAGAATTTAGATAGCAAGCATAGATATATGACGGATAGGTAGATGACAGATAGACAGATAGACAGAGAGACAGACAGAGATTGAACTATCAGGTAATCAAGGTGGGTGACGAGCACCAAGATGCTGAACCATGTCACTAGCCTGTGCATACTGCTTAATACCAGTATATTTATGAAAGAAACCAAAGAAGGAGTGGATAGTTAGCTCAGGGTGAAGAGTGCATGCTTTGTATAGTTGACACTAAGGGTATGATTCTCTGCACTGTATAACACTGGCCACATTGGTACAAGCTTCAAATCTCAGCACTTTAAAGTACAGGTAAGAGAATTCAAATCAGGGAAAGAATCATTCTAGTTACACAGCAAGTTTAAGAACAATGTAGGCTGCATGGAACCCTCTCCTACAAAAGCAAAATTATGATAATATCAATGAAGACATAGGTTTGTTGTAAACTTAAAACATTATCATTATCTCTCCTACTTTCATTATTTTTTAAGTTTTGCTTTTTTCTGATTTCCCTTGGAGAGTTGAGATGGCCTTTTTGAGGTTTTTGCTTTATTCTTTATTAGCTGTGTTTCATATATTAACCCTATTAAAGAATTTAAAAATTAATATTCAATCAATGGACTGATATTAAGTTGTGAGAATATTAGAAAAATAAAAATAAATCTTCCATTCTCTCTTAACATCTACCAAATATTTTGATGGCTTTTTAGGGCAAGAAAGTACTATTTGCATTTCTTGTTTACTCATTCACTAGTGGAGTAAACACCTTCATATATGAGACTTATTTCCAGCTATCCTTGCAAATAAAAACACACTGGGGATTATAAACTTTGCTGTGGGAAATCTGCAGTTCTTCTACTATAGACTTTAAAGTCATAAATCACCAGGAGCTGGTTCATCTGTGCAAGGTGGAAACAGAAACTGCCGAGATAATGGGCAAAGCTGACATTAGCAGACCCCTCAGAGGACTTCTCTTTCCGTCACCTCCACATTACATAACTGATTTTCCGGGAAGCCTCAGAAAAAGCAAAATTTCAAAGCCTTATAAAAATCTTGCATTAGAATATAGCAAGAACTGTTGTTCACTCTGATAATACATGATAATACATAGAAGGATAGTAAGGATAGTAAGTCAACAAAACAAGTTCAAAACCGTGATCTTAGACTCTAGCAAAGCATATATGTACCAGGAAAATGGGTTTGTGTATAGTTGACAGGGAAATAACTTTTTTCCATCTCTCTATCCATCATGCATTATTTTGTTTTAACGACAACAAGTTGACTTTGTTAACATAAATAGCAAACAATGACTATAGATTAGCCTACAATAAGCCCATAAAATGTGAAGCCTTACAAATGGTACCTTAGTTATCCAGGAATTTTCAGTTTACCATGCCACCCTTCACTGTCTTTCTCTTGCCAGTGTCCTTTGTCTATTATAGTCTAGTTATCAGGGCAGATGCTCAGGGAATGGAGCTGTTTTGATTTCAGAGGAATTTTGAAATAGATTAATGGGGTTAGAGATGCTTGGACATTAAGTACAGAAGTATTCAATAACTTACTCACTGAGTGGTTTTTAAGACCAAGGATCAAGTGACAGTTAATGATAGTCTGTACAAAGTTGATACTTTGCTGGAAAAAAAACAAGTTTAGTGACATAATTAAATAGATATTAAATTGAAAAAAGGCATAATCATATTCCTATTAACGTGTTAACTTTATAAAGATTATTTGAGGATTGCAGACATTGGTCATGATAACCAAGGCAAGCTAATTAAATTTCAAGAGAATTGTCATCATGTTAATTCATGTTTTATAAGAGAAGTAATTAAAATTCAACCTTTAATAGTGACAGCCTGGCATTTCATTATATCCCACATGAACATTTCAGTATAACTAATTTTAAGACATCAGCTTAATGAATTAGAAAAAGTGAAATAGTGTAACTGAGTATTCATTCTTAATAGAATCTAGATTGCAAAGTGAAATTTTATTATCCTTAGAGTCAATAATGGCACATTTTGAATGATAAAATACTTGCATTTCACAATGGGTTCTTTTGTATTTGTTTTGCATTGGAAAGGACTTTCTATATGTGTTTAGAGTTTTCATATTAATATCTCTAATCTATTTATAATTAACATTGCATTTGATATCATGTGATGCTGGAACTGTAAAGTAGCATACTTTACTAAAGGAATTTTTTTATTCATATCTGTTGTTCTTGGGATAAGCCACATGTATGATCACAGAAGCCAGAAAGCATGTTTGATTTACAGTGGGTTCTGCCCCAACATGGGATTCTGAACTGTGGTCTTCTGCAAGAGTAACAAGTAGTACTGTTAAATGCTGAACCATCCCTTCAATCTCCACAAAGAAGAAGTTGCATGGGCTAGATTTTAATTGCCCAGATAGTCATGTACCAATGTGTCAAGATTTTCTTGACACAAAGTTTGAACTCCATGATTATTCCTCAATGGAAGAGAAATTAGTAGGAGGGTGATGAAATGAAGGTTTCCTGGAGTTTTCAGAGTTCCCTTGGCAGGTGATATATCTTCTTTGTATACTGTATTTAGAGAAAACAATTATTGTTTTTATTTACTAACATTCTGGTGAAGACCCCAGTATGTTGCTGATGGGGCCAGAAGGTAAACAGTGGAAAATGTGGCACAGACAGCTGTTGGTCGTTTTTATCAACAGGTTGTGAGACAGGCAATCTTGAGATAGTGGCTACCGTCCCACACGCTTAGCTACTTACTTCTCCTCAGTGCCTCATATCAGCAAGGATATACAGATCATTTGGACAAGTGAAGGTCTCAGTCACATTTCTCCTAACATTGTGAGATATTTATTAAGGTTTGTGCTTTCCAAATAAAGAAGCAAACAGAGTGTTATCATTTTTCTCCAGGGATAAACACCTCTCTCTATCACTTCACGAAGTTACTCTCACCATTGCTGTTTGCTTGAATGTCAAGCGTTATCATAATTTCAAGAGAAAGTAGAACTCACAGCCTGTAGTAGATATTCTGACTTGTTGGTTAGTTCTTCAGAAACTAGCATCTAGAATATCAGTTTTAAAACACTATCTAGGACATTGCCTTATATGCAGTCATGCCAAGCATGGCAACAGCCTATAACTACTAATGGATCAAGAGTCCAGAATCCCATTTTGTCTTATCTCCAAGTTGGAAAAGCTTCAAAGGAACATCTCAGCTTTACAGATCCTTGAAGGATCATCAATCACTTCTACAGTCCCAGTTGTCACACTACCCAAATCTGCCTCCACCTTTCCCTTCAAAGTTGGCCCCTCAAAGTCCACCATGACACTCTTCCTGCAATCTTAGATGTTTCTTTCCAAAGAAGGAGTCATAGTGAACCTTGTGCTGCCACCACATCTAGGATGTGAAAAACAGAGACAGAGTACTTTATTCTCTATCCGTACTACTTCATCTTCCCAATTTGAATAGACACTTTCTAAATTGCTTCAATAAATAGTAGTAGAATCTATATATTAAGGTTAATAAAAAATTGTACTTACAGGATATCAGAATGCTCTTCTCTGAGAAAGCATTAAATTAAATGAAGAAATTTTATTCATAATTCAGAAAATCAGAATACTATCTTAGAAATTAGGAACATGTGTTTAAGTGATTGTCTGGGAAAAGAAACGAACATTTACCTCTCTGGCCTTCAGACTGATAATTTGATAATGGTCCCAGAGGAAAATCTACTTTTGCTTTTTGCCAGTCAAATTTTCAAACTTTTTAAGACTGTTTGAGAAAAAGCATCAAGTTTTCTACAAAGAAAGGAGTTTGGGAAACTAATGAAAATTTTACTGCCCATGCTACCAGTTTAAAAACACTTAAGCCAATTCTGGTAAGAGGCCTGCAGTGCTTTGGAATGAAAGCAGTTCCTTCTATGATTTTAATGTTTGGTTCCACATTTGCAGAGCTGTTTGAAAAGATTTGGGTGGTACAGGCTTTCTTATTATCAGAGGCATGTTATCACAGTCAAGTGCTGAGACCATAAAAGCCATGGCATGTCCAGGTTTCTCTCTGTGTTTTATGCTCACTTTTGAAGATGTGAGTTATCAGGTTCCTGTTGCCATGGATGCGGCTTGCTGCTGTGCTTCCCCTCCAAGATGGACTCTTACCCCTCTGGAGACATGAGCCAAAATGAACTCTTTTAATCAGTGCCTTGGTCATGGTATTTTATCATAGTGATGGGGAAAAAAAAAAAAAACAACCAACACAATGCTATTTACGTAGTTTAAGATGTTTCATGTGGGTTCCCCAACAACTTGAGCCTCTTTGACTTTGATCACTCCTTTTTGCATCCCATTCCCCAACTAGGCTGCCTTGTCTGGCCATAGTGGGAAAGGATGCATCAAGTCCTGCTGTGACTTAATGTTCTAGGATAGGCTTGTATGGATGGGGCACCTCTCCCTTCTCTAAGGAGAAGACGAAAGGATGGAGATAGAGGTACAAGAGGAGGGATTTGGAGAAAAAGGTGGTTTGCACTCGAGATGTTAAGTGAATTGACTGATTAATTAATTAACTGACAAAAAAAGAACATTTAAGCTCACTGCCTAATATACATAATGAAGTCATTCAGTGACCTGTCAATGAATCCTTTAGCTGAACACATCTTAGGAAAACCTAAGCATGGAGCCAAACTTAACAAACCTTCTCATAGTTATGGCACTTTGAGAAAGATTTCATGGAGACTTTTCAAGTATTTGACATGAGAGAGCAGAATATTAGCAAAATTTTAATTAGTACCTTTTATTTCTTTGTCAGAGGTCTGGTGACAAATTATATCAAAGAAAAACCAACCATCAAGGTTGTAGGATTTTTGTTCATAATTTATAGTGACTGTAATCTCCACAGCGACTGGATGCTGCAGTGTCCAGAATCTATGAGGTAATTATGAGAGACCAAAGAATTGGGGGCATTGGTTTAAAGTTTAAAGCACAAGCCTGAATGAAGGCTAACTATGTGAAGTCATGTCCAGCTGCCTGAAGTGGGGATAAACCAGACTTACTGCATTCTTTTCCTGCCCACTAGAGATACAGTTGCTAGAAAACTGGTCCTTCTTCCCTAGGAATGGTTTTGAGGCCTTCCTATACCCAATCAATTCAAAATGCAGCATCCCTTTTTGTGTTTCAACCAATAGGCACTTGCCAAGCAGAAATCTTCCTGCTTTGAGCATGCTGGGAGGGACCACACTCTTTAAATCACCCACCTAACCTGAACAAGATGCTTTTTTTTTTCTTTCAACCCCTTTGGCAGTGAGGATGTGTGAGCCTAAGCTGTAGTTTGTAATAAAATGATCCTCATGTTTTTGCAACGAGTTTGATCTCCAGTGCTCTTTTTGTGTCTCAAAAATCGGACACAATTAGTGCTTACTTGTGGAGTAAAAGCAGTTGTTAAATGATGAAAGAATGAATCTTTGTGCTTCTTTTAATCTCCTTTTTGAATGAAAATCATCCAAGGTAATATCAATAGTGGCAGGAAAGTGAGGGTAGAGTAAGTTCCTAAGTTCGTTACTGGTGCTCAAAACCTCCACCTCTAAGCCAAAAACACCTAAACTGAACAGATGCATGAGTTTTTATTCCATTACATTCTTGACTATTTTTCAGTCACCCCAACTAGCTAGTTTTACTCTGATTAACAACAACAATTACAAAATCTATTAAAGATCTTTCACAAGGGCATGCCCAACATCAGATGTGTATGTATACTTCTGCCATTTTGTTTTAACTCATATGTACAATTTTTAAAATGTGAAATTGTATTATTGGAGGCAGGAAAACCTTTGGTTCACAGAGGCTTTAAAAAGCTTCTAAAAGATAAAATTTTTATAGCAAAAAGGAAAGGAGAGCTTGGGTGCTGTTTGTATGGTCCATCCTATAGGAACTACTAGTTTAGTCAGGTTTTGAAACATAATGGGAAAAAAAATCTTCAGTTACTGTTACGTTTATGGTATAGTGAACATGTATCCTGTCTATACTTGGAATACTTGCATTTAAACAATTAAGAGGATGGTTAGAATCATCATATGAAAACATTTATAATTTTAAAAATGTGTTTTTAATTAAAAATAGTCTCTTACTATAAAAGTGGGTGTATTGTTGACTTAACTTCTTTTTATGAAAAATGGTTCTTTTCTTAAGAGATTCTAGCCAACTCATAAACACAAGCCTGTAGGATATATTTCAAGCTATAATGTCTAGAAATCTGTAAATGAATAAAGAGTGGAGCAGGAAGAAAGCCCCTTTTCTGAGATTGTCAGATACTGAATCCTAATGGCAGTGCATTAGAAACTGGAGTCAGGGAAAAAAAGAGTCACCATAGAATGAATGAGTTTGATTATAAATATCTGGTAAAAACAGGCTTAGTTCCTGCAACAGCATGTGTGTTAGAATTTTTTCAAGTTCTTCATTTTGTGTTTACTTGGTGTTAGTATTTTGGAACCAAACCTGCTCCTGGGTTGCCTAGCAGCTTATGATGTCATCATGTTACCCACCAAGTGGCCACACCTGGAAGGCATGGTTAACTTGCCCCTTAAAGGAAACAACCCAACACGTGGTCTCTCTCTTGCCTCTTGCTCTCCCCTTTTTCTCTATCAGACCACCAGCCTCTCTCTCCCCATCATGTCCTGCTTCTCTTCTCTCTCTCCATCTCCATCTAAAAATCCTCTTTCATATAAAATCTGTTGTACACCTAATTGCCATTATTATTTAATTCGTCCCTAACATATGGTGCTGAAACCTGGGAGGGTGTCCTGGCTTTGCCAGAAACCCTCTTGGACTTCTAGGGGACAATGGATGGATACAACAGATTCCTCTCTACTCTATGCCTAAAAATCTTTACTTTTTCTCAACTATCTTACTGGTGGTGGCAGCGGTAGCTGCCAGCTCCCCACAGTGGCTACCGTGCTGGTGCTCCATGCTCCAAGCCCCGGAGACTCCCAAGGTGCCAAAATCGACTTGAAAAAGTCACTATGATGCTCTAACCTAAGCCTGAAAATCTTTACTTTCTCTCAACTACCCTGCCTTTAGCACACAACACATTTGTCTGGCCTGTGGCCTGCGATGGTCCCATATCCCCTACCTGCAACTTGGACTTGTTCATTGCCAACGTTCAGAAACCCAGGGACTACCAAAATCAGCTTGAGAAAATTGCTGACACGCAGCTTCAGATAGACAGAGGGTCTCCTTCTAGTTAAACAACAAACCGCTGAGGACTCCACACTCAGATCTGCACCACTGCCTCAGGCTCACATGAGCAAGATGCTCACTGTCATGTTGGTTTTGGGAGGAAGTTGGCAAAGCCACAACTTCAGTATCGACTCCACGTGACTTCACAGCCATTTTTACTTAGGGCAACCTCTACAAGATCTCCGCCTTGCCATGCGCTCACCCTTCCCCCACTCCTGCAGTGCTCCAAGCCGCTTTCATTCTAAGGTGTTATTTTCAAGCTTTAAAAAAAATCTTTCCTTCCTCATTTCTGTACACTCTGCTCTTTAAATATATATATAGAATGTTTTAAATTCCTATCTAATGATTTATATAATTTTCTCATTGGGTTTACATTTACAAGACTTCCTTAATCATAATTGTTTATCTCCCTTTTAGACTAGGTCTAAACAACAACGAGCTTCATTTTAAATTTGTATAGATTTTTATAAAAATTCAGAGTTACATTTTACTATCTATAATTTAACCCTGCTTCAAAATAAATTTATATAATAATAAAATTTCAAAGTTATAAATGTCTATTCAAATTATGCTAATTTAAAATGTACGTTTAACTGCCTATGACTTTTTCAATTCCTAAATTAATAAATGCTGCTGCTGTTTCTCCTGCCGTGCTGCCTATGATCGGGATTCACCACTAGGCTTTCTGGCTAATGGGTTTGCAATAATAAATTTAAATGTAATTTAAAAAGTGCTTTATACTGTTCTATTGTTGGTTTTAAAACTCATAACTCAGGGGTTTGTTACTACGTACAAGTTGTTTACCAATATTATAAATTAAACTTTGTTAATTTTAGAGGTATTTATGTTAAAACTTGGTTGTTATGCTGTATCTCTTCTATAAAAGGTTAAAATATGCTTGGTCTTATTAAATGGTATTGTTATTAATATATAGTATAGCTTTAGAATTTTATAAGCTATGAGCATTTTATATAGTAAATCGCACAAAAAACTGTTATGCTCTCACTTTAATGGACTATATTTATGACTTTTAAGGTTCCAACTTAACAGGGACAAAACCACAAATCCTAATATTTAATGGTTAAAAAATTCAAGTTAATAGTGAGTCATCTCATAGATGTCCAAATATATATTATAGTCCCATAGATGCAAACATGGTCTCCTGCAATCTTTAATAAACAGCTGAGGATGGTCCTTGAGTCACCATATAGGAGTTGGTAAAAATAATGAGAAGAGTCTTCCTGAAAGGCTCATCCATAGCAAAAGCTATGTTCCAGACCTTGGCAGCTGTTCTGAGGCTGTTGGCTTTCCATCACAAAAAAAAAACCAAAACAAAACCAAGAGGTCTGCAGTGCCCCATCCTGCCAGGGTATAGCCAAAAGTCAGTTCCTCTAGGTGACTATTTCAAATGTAGCCAAAGGGGACACTGGTCCTGCTGCTGCTCAACAATGCATAGCTGCCTGTTAGCAGACTGGCCTCTGGAAGTCAAAATATTCCCATGCAGGTTTGTCCTCTGTGCCCAGCCATGGAGGTTCAACCAGCACAAGAGCCATAGACACTTCCAGCCTTCTAGCTCTTTGGCCTGGCAGAGGACAAATATATGGCTCCTTGATTCAGCGACCTCTACCATCCTCACCCAGCCCAGAGTAACATTTCAGTTCTGTTTTGGCCTCATAATTGTGTCCCATGGACATATTGCCAACTTCTGTCTTGGGAGACTTCAGATGTCTTCCCAGTTCTGTTCATATCCAGGAGACCAGGCCTTAAGCCTAAGTCCTAGAGTTGCTATTGTCAGACCTAGACACAATATGCCTTGTTGACAGGCCTAACCGTAACCTTTCGCCATTCCTTTGTTTAACTAAAAGACAATAAATGTTCATAGCAGTCTCACCTATATCTCGTAGTAAATAACTAGAAAAGAAAAAGAAAAGAAATAAAAGAAAATAAAAGAAAAATGTTATTTGAGAGTCTAAGACTTAAGATTTTAAAACACCAGTTATACTTGCTTAAAAGTCTAAAAAGCGTCTTAAGATTGGTAAGCGCGAGTTATACATGTTTGAGAGTAAGAAAGTGTCTTAAGGTTGACAAATACAAGTCATAAATGTTTAAATGTCTAACAAAGTGTTTTAAGGTTGGTATATACAAGTTATAAAGGTTGCAAGGTCTAAGGTGATATAAGGTATCCTAAACAGGTAAAAGGCTTAATAGTTCCTCCTGTTGCTATGCTACTGTTATATTGACTGTCCAGAGCTTTGACCTTTATCAATAGAGCTCTGATTTATTAATCTAAGTCTAATACAAAAACATTCCACTCTATCACCCAATATTATGGTTCCAAACTCAAGATTTTAAATCTCCATAATGTTTACTTATACTAAAGGTTAAGATCAAGTGAGCTTCCACTTCTACTTCATGAAAGGCTTGTGACTTCTACAGCTCACCCTAAAGAATGCTTGTACTGTTAACACAAATGTGTATGTCTACTGCCTTTCTACAATGTGTATTTCAGGGCAGATTACAATTATGATGCTAACATGTCTAAAGTTTTATCTCTTTCTTAAAACTTAAAAGTAATTCTTGTAAGCTGCAGGAAATCTACCTGAATCCACCTCTCAGGCCAATTGGGTTCCAGATAAGTACTACACTTATTGCCTATCTCAGAAGGTGGGATTCCTCCCCTTTCCCTGGTTTTGGGACTTCCCTCTCCTGGCTACCAGATTGCTATCTGATACATGCAACACTGGTTAGATTGGTGAGTTCTCCTCATTGACCAGCCACTGAATTGGTGAGTTCACCTCTCTTGGTAGGGGAATCTTGACTGTTCAATGTCCAGCAACTTCCTACTATCTTTTGAGACAGAGGGACTCCCCTCAGCTGTAGTTTTCACTGGCTACGGTTGACACTTTCTGCTGACCTACATTTAGGACTTCCTCTTTCCCCTGGGAGAGATCTCTTCCCTAAGTGCACAGTTTCTTCCTCTCATGCTCGCCATGAAAACTAGGTATACTGGATCCTCGGACAACTGTGCCCCTGGTCTCTGGCCAAAAGCTCAGGAGCTGTTGGATCAGGTAGGACCATTTCTACTGGGTTAAACCTTGTTCTTGACACACCTTGACAGGGCACTGACTCCTACCCTCCCAATGGAAATAGTCCATTAGTCTGTTCCTCCAGATTTTCCTCTGGGATGTCTTCTGGAGAATTTCAGGTTTCTACATTCAGTGCCCACTTTACTTACTTCTGTAACCAAACTTGGCCTCAATTTCCCTAGATGACAGATCCAAAGCAAAGCTTTTTTGTTTAATGCCAGTGATTGGGTAAATGAAGGTCCCCTCAGGTAATTGGAGGTTCCCACGCTCAAGCCTCTTTGATCTAAACCTTCCACCTCTGCTATTTCTCCCAAAAGTTTTAAATATACACCTAAAGGATTTTCTCCATAACCTACTTAACTTTATCTTTTGCCTATATATTTATTTCAGTATCCTGTCAGACACAGATGTTTCCTATATCCACAACAGCACCAAAGCAACTACCACAAGGGTTCAACTCTGACCTCGCAGACTTCCATCAAGCTGGACCAGCACTTTCCCTCCAAGCCATGGATGTTCTTGCAGACCCAGGACAGCATCAAAGCAGCCTGTTCTTCCTGGAGTTGGCCAGCATTTCAGACTTTTGACCTCCCTACAGCACCCCCAATGTGAGAAGGAAGTAGCCAGAAGAGAATCTATGCCCATTATTCACTTATTATTAAAAGTCTGGAATGGTATGCTTCAGGACCAGGACAAGCAGCTCCAGGTTCTCCCAGCATTCCTCAGTCCCTACCTGCTGCCTTGCATGGCTGGTAACTCTCTACTGACAACCCTCTACCCTAAATCTTTCAGGGAAGAGGCTTCTCTTCCTCTTGACAATGTAATCTGGCCATTTTTTTGCAATTATTTCTTCTCTCTTTTTTAACCCCTTTCATGGCAACCAAGAGCTGCTTCCAATGAACCTAAATTTATATACTTTAACTTGCCTTACATGAGAAGCAGCCCAAGTTCCTCATTTTTTAATTATAGAAACAGGGAGGAATGTTAGTAATTTGGAGCCAAAGCTGCTCCTAGCAACTTATGATGTCATCATGTTACCCACCATGTGGCCACACCTGAAAGGCATGGTTACCTTGCCCCTTAAAGGAAACAACCGGACACATGGTCTCTCTCTTGCTCCTCTCTCTTGGTTCTTCTCTTGCTTCTCTTGTCTCTTGCTCCCTCTTACTCTCCTCTTTCTCTCTGTAGGGGCGCCCCCCTCTCTCTTTCTTCCCATCATGTACTGCTCTTCCTTCTCTCTCTCCATCTCTATCTAATAAACCTCTCTTGTATGCTTAAACACCATTATTATTTAATTTGTCCCTAACACTTAGGACTAAAAGCTCTGGTCAGGAAGTATCTTGCTACAGTAAGATTAAGAGAACAAAAGTAATTGCTAAAGAGGCTCATACGTACTCCTAATTCCTTAAGCCAGTTTGAGATTCAGCAAATAATAACAGGGCAAAATGACATGTTTGTAGGTAATCTGAAGAAGATGACCTTTTAAATTCGGATTGAAAAAATTCAAATCTTCTATTTTTGAAAGAATCCCCAGCTGGGACACTGGCCCTTTGAGAAAATGTTTCAGTCCTAAAGCCAGAACACTGTTTGAACAGAGCTTCATAAATAAGTTGATATGATTCTACTTTTTAAATCAGCACCTGTGTATATTAAAGCCTTAGTTCCTTTTATTGAATGAATTTTATACTGTTTACTAATGATGCATTTTGTTTAACTTTCTTTTGTCAGGAAGACATGCTTTATTGAGGTGTTTTAAGGAATATACCTTAATCTATAACAGTATTGATAAAAGCTATATTATGGGTTTGTGTAAAGCATATCATATATATTAGAAATAAAAAATAAGATGAGGCTTACAACAGGTTTACTATGAAAGGGGTTTATTAGGGTAGAAGGGGGAACAGGCGTGGGCCATGATGGGGGAAGGGAGAGGGAGAGGAGGAAAGGGGAGGAGGGGTAGGGCACCCCATAGAGAGTAAGAGGGTGAGAGGAATAAGAGGGTGAGGGGAGTAAGAGAGTGAGGAATAAGAGAGTGAACACGTGTCTGGTGGTCCTTTTATAGGTCAGGTAATTATTAACCACGCCCCCAGGTGTGGCTACCTGGCTGGGCAATACATGATGTCATTGTTGCTAGGTAACCAGAAGCAAGGTTGTTGCAGAATACTAACATTCCTCCCTTTTTCTATAATTAAAAACTGAGGAACTTGGCCTGCTTTTCATGTAAGGCCAGTTAAAGTATATAAGTCTAGGTTCATTGGAAGCAGCTCTTAGTTGTCATGCAAGAGGTTATGAGAGAGAAATTATAGGAACAAAAATGGTCAGATGACATAGTCAAGAAAGAGGAGGAAGAGAAGCCTCTGTCCTGGAAAATCTAGGGCAAAGTGCTGTCAGTAGAAAGCTGCCAGCCATGCAAGGCAGCAAGTAGGGACTGAGGAACCTGGAACTGCTTGGTCCTGGTCCTGAAGCACACCATTCCAGCCTTTTGTTAGTAATAAGTGAATAACGGGCGTAGATTCTCTTCTGGCTACTTCCTGCTGACACTGGGGTCACTGTGGGGAATCAAAAGGCTGAAATGCTGGCCAAGTCCAGGAAGAATAAACTGCTTTGATGCTGTCCAGGATCTGTGAGAACATCCATGGCTGGGAGGGAAGTTTAGGTCCAGCTTGTTGGAAGTCTGTGGAGTCAGAGTTGAACACTTGTAGCTGCTTTGGTGCTGTTGTGGCTATCGGAACATCTGTGTCTGGCAGGACACTGAAA
>CM053753.1:378240-395850 GCA_028658305.1 Pachyuromys duprasi | reverse complement strand
TTCTCCTTTTAAAATGTCAAAAAGTGGTTTTAGCTCTTCCGTAGTTAATTTTAAATGGGATCTTAGCCAATTAATATCACCCAACAACTTTTGAAAATCATTTAAAGTTTTTAGGTTGTCTTTTCTCAATTGAATTTTTTGAGGCATAATGATCTGAGGATATAATCTATGTCTCAAATACAAATAAGGTGGCTCTGTTTGCACATTTTCTGGTGCAATTATTAAACCCACATCTTTTAAGGCTTGTTGTAAGTGTACAAAAGCACTTAATAGAATCCCTTCATTTTTATGAGCCAGTAAAATGTCATCCATATAATGAATAATATACACAGAAGAATATGCTTCTCTAGTTTTAAAAACAGCTTGTGCCACAAATTTTTGACATAAAGTCGGACTGTTTGCCATACCTTGAGGTAATACAAGCCAATGATACCTCTTCATAGGCTCTTTAAAATTTACTGATGGCACGCTAAAAGCAAATCTTTTACAGTCTTGAGGAGCAAGAGGAATAGTATAAAAACAATCTTTTGAATCAAGTATAATTTTAAAAGTATCTCTAGGTATAGCAGAAGGGGTAGGCAATCCAGGTTGTAAGGCTCCCATTAACTCCATGGTTTCATTTACTTTTCTGAGAACTTTTAAGAGTCTCCATTTTTCTGATTTCTTTTTAATTACAAGGATAGGGGAGTTCCATGGAGAGTTTGAAAGAGCAACATGACTGCTTTCAAGCTGTTCCTGTACTAACTGCTCGACGGCTTTAATTTTCTCAAGAGAAAGAGGCCACTGATCCACCCACACAGGACCATCCGTTTTCCAAGTTCTTGGATCTGCATGGGGTACAGGTTGTTCAGTGACCTCCCCTAAAAATGGCCTAACCCCGTTTTAAATTTACTTGGGGCAGGTATTAATGGCTGAGTTATGCCTTGTCCAGATTTTTCCAATCCAGAATTTGGTAATTGTCCTTGATTACCTACATTACTAGGGCTATAAAGATACACTCCCATGTTACTCATTACATTCCTACCCCACAGATTAACAGGAAGGCCAGGAACAATGTATGGCTTAAAAGTTACTTCATGTCCTTCTTCATCTTTCCACGTTAACTCATTAGTACTTTGTTCAGGACATTGGCTTTGTCCTATTCCTTGCAACTATGTAATAGAGGATTGTTTAGGCCAATGTACAGGCCATTGATCAGCAGTTAAGACAGAGACATCAGCTCCTGTATCCAGTAATCCCGTAAATTTTCTTCCATTAATTTGTAACACTAGTTCAGGTCGATTGGGACCGATAGCTTGTAGTCAATAAGTATCAGAGGATCCAAAACCTGCATCTCCTCTCCTATCCTTTTTACTTGCATTTTTTGTCTGAACTTGGGGGAGCAATATTAATTGAGCTAATCTTTGACCTTGATTTATTACAGAAATTCCATTTGGAGAGTGCGTCATAATTTTTATCTCTCCTTCAAAATCAGCATCTATTACCCCAGGAGCTATTGAAATTCCCTGCATAATAGTACTACTTTTTCCTAATAATAATCCCACAGTTCTTCTAGGTAATGGACCATAAACTCCTGTAGGTAGGGCCTGCATCCCCATTTCAGGAGTTAATACTGTGTAGATGGAGGAACTGGGGTCCAGTCCTGCGCTACCTGTGGTTGCTCTACAGAGGTCCTGAATGGATTTTCTTGCTGAGGGACCATGTTCTGTAGTGCCCCATAAATTTGCTGTGGGGCCTGGGGCGGGTCCCTTTTCCAATTTCCCTGCAGTAAAGGATTTCCTGTAGCATCTGCTTTTGATTTACAGTCATTAGCCCAATGCTTTCCTCTCTTACATCTTGGACATAGACCAGGTTCTTTTTGACTCCCGTTTCTCTTACTAGCATTAGGACATTTTTTTCTTAGGTGTCCCATTTGTCCACAATTAAAACAACTTCCAGATACCCCATTCTTTGGGCCTTTTTGTTGCTGAAACAATGTCTCTTTAATATTCTTTCCTTGTAAGGCCGCAGCTATAGCTATTTCCTGAATATAAGATTGTCCAATGTCTGAGCATAATCTGATATAGTCAGAAATATCTCCTTTCTTCCTAAAGGGTCTCAAGGCAGCTCAGCAAGCACTGTTAGCATGCTCATAAGCCAACTGTTTTACTAATAATAAACCAGAATTTTCATCACTTATAAGTCTGTTTGCTGCTTGCATTAATCTTGCCACAAAATCTTGAAATAACTCATCAGGTCTCTGACAGATTTTAGACAAATCTTCTACTTGTCTACCTGCTTGTGGAAGCTTATTCCAGGCTTTTCCGGCCGCAGCATTTACTTGAGCATAGACAGCCACATCAAAACCTAATTGCTGTCCTATTTCTCTGTAAATCCCTTCTCCTGCAAACAGATCATAAGTTATAGGAACTCCCTGAGCTCTATTAAGTTCAGCTGTAGCTCGACAAATCTCTTCAAAATCTGACTTCCATAATAAACTATCTCCTGCTGATAAGCATGCTCTTGTTAATAGTTTTCTAGTTCCCTGGGCAGAGAGCCTCAGTAGACAAGGACTCCAGCAGGGCTTGAGTGAAAGGCATAGTAGCACCATATTGAGCACATGCAGCTTTTAATTCTTTTAATTGTTTAAAAGGTATAGATGCATGGACTCTCATCATATTACCTTGTCCATCAGGTTGTTCTAGAACTGGAAAACCATAAAACTCAGTTGTATCATCTCCATTTTGTCTAGCTTCTTATAAAGAAGCTTGTAAGGAAGACACAGCTTTCCATACAGTAGACGGAGGCTGAAGTCTCTTTGTCATTGCAATTTTAGCAGACCCAGGAGGGCAGCCCAAACCTGCAACCGATGGCATTAAGGATCAAGCCTCACCTTCCCCAGTAGTTAATTCTTCAATTTTTCTGCTTATTTTCACCAAGCCATATTCCAATTTTTTAATATCTTTTTGCTAAGGCTTATGCTTTTTAACATGCATAGCCTGAATTGGAGGGTATTTCTCAGGATAATACTGATTTGGTTCGTCCTCCATCCCTGAAACCTCATCAAGATCTGAGTCATCTGCAAAGTCCTCTTCTGACGAGTAATTACTGTCATCAGGAGAGAAATACGTCTCCTCTGAAGGAGTTGATGGCCTAATATAATTTTGCCTTGAAGGCTGACACCTTTCTAACGTCTTTCTCTCTGAGCCTGAAAGTTTAACATTCTCAGTTTCCTGTTTCTTATACAGAATACCTTTAATTAAGTTCCATATAAAAAACACTAGGCTACTGCCTTGTCCCATTCTTTATTCTCGGATTTACTCACCGCTCCTTCAAATATAAATTTGAGCTCGAAGACAAACCAACAGTATCCTTTGCTTTATCCTTGTATCTCAGGCCCCACATTCAGGCGCCAATTCTGCCGGAGCCCGCCAGCAGAGCAGAACGGGTCCTGAGTCGGGAGTGAGGATTGAAATTAGTAAAATACACTACACATATTATGTTCCGAGAGGCTTTTGGCTGTTTGCTCTTAGCGCCAATGCACCCTGCACCTGAAAAGCAGTGAGGCCAGCCACTTTTTGTTTATTTATAGAAACAGTTTACACAATGGGTTAGCTTCACAAGGAGGTGAGGCAGAGTTGTGATTTCAAACAAGCTCTCCCACCTGCTGTCACAAAACAAAAGGCAGATGGACTTGCAAATTCTTCCCTGACTCCAGGGGAAAGGCCTGGTAGAGAAGCCTGTGTTCCGCACTGAGAGTTGAATTTCAAAGCTGCCACCAAAAGCGGCTGTGATGCAGTCCATGACAGATATCCCATCCTCATGGATCAGTAGATTTAACATAGTAAAAATGGCGATCTTACCAAAGGCAATCTAAATATTCAATACAATCCTCATCAAAATTTCAACACATTTTTCACAGATCTTGAAAGAACAATTCTAAACTACATATGGAAAATAAAAAACCCAGAATAGCTTAAAGAATCTTAAACAATAAAAGAACTTCTGGAGGTATCTTCATAAGTGACCTCAAGCTATACTACAGAACAATAGTAGTAAAAACTGCATGATACTGGCATAGAAATAGACTGATTGATTAATGGAATTGAATCAAAGACCCAGAAACAATCCTACTCACCTATGCACACCCAATTTTTGACAAAGGAGCCAAAACCATACAATGGATAAAAGAAAGCATCTTCAACAAATGGTGCTATTCTAACTGGATGTCTACATATAGAAAAATGCAAATAAATCCATATTTATCACCCTCCACAAGAGACCTCACCATCAAACCAGATACACTAGATCTGCTAGAGGAGATTTTGGGTAAGATCTTTGAACTTATTGGCAGAGGATACAACTTCCTGAACAGAACACCAACATCTCAGGGTCAAGAATCTACAATTAATAAATGGGACCTCTTGAAACTGAAAAACTTCTGTAAAGCAAAGGATACTATCAATAGAACCAAATGGCAACCTACAGATTAGGGAAAGATCTTTACCAATCCTACATCTGGCAAAGGGCTAATATTCAAAATACATAAAGATTTCAAGAAATTAAGGACCAACAAATCAAACAATCCAATTAAATTACGGGGTACAGAGCTAAACAGAATTCTTAACAGAGGAATCTTGACGGTGTAGAGCACTTAAAGAAATGCTCAGCATTCTTAGTCATCAGGAGATTGCAAATCAAAATGATTCTGAGATTCCATCTTATCTTACACCTGTCAGAATGATTAGAATAAAAAACTCAAGTGACAATAGATGTTTGCAAGGATGTGAAACACTCCTCCATTACTGGTGGGAGTGCATACTTGTACAACAACTTCTTAAATTAATCTGGTGCTCTCTCAGAGAACTGGGAATAGCACTACTTCGAGACTCATCTATATCACTCCTGGCATATACAACAGGGACATTTGCTCAACAATGGTCATAGCAGCTTTATTCATAGTAGCCAGAAACTGGAAACAACCTAGATCTCCCTCAACATAAGAATGGATAAAGAAATTGTGGTATCTTTACACAATGGATTATTATTCAGCCATTAAAACAAGGAAATCATGAAATTTGCAGGCAAATGGATGGAACTAAAAAAGATCATCCTGAGTGAGGTAACACAGACCCAGAAAGACATACAGGGTATATACTCATTTATAAGCAGATTTTCCCATGTAGTACAGGATAGACATACTATAATGTACAGAACCCAAGAAAATAAATAGCAAGTAAGACCCAAGGGAAGATATTTAAATCTCACTCAGAGTTGGAAATAGCATATATAGAGATAGTGGTTACAGAGTCGGTATAAGGCAGAAGAGGGAATACCAAGAGAAATCAAGGTGGAGAGTATGGGTGGGAGGGCAGAAGGTCTGCAGAGAAAAGAGAAATAGTGGGTGTGGGCATCTCTTCGACAAGCTGCAGACCTAAATCAGAATAGGACTCTGAAATGATATCAGGGGGATCTAGCTAATATTCCTAGTAGCAGTGGTCTTGGAGGCCGAAGAGGACACCCTTTATCTAGACAGGATTTCTAGTGGATGAAGGAAATTACCAACATCCACAAAAATCTCAATCCAAAACTTACCCTACATACAAAACCTGCAGTGACAAAGACAGAAGAGATAAAGCAGAGATTGAGGGAATGGCCAACCAGTGCCAAGCACAAACTAAGGTCCACCCAATGGAAGAAAGCCAACCCCTGTCACTGTTACTGATTCTCTGATTTGCTTGCAGACAGGAGCCTACCAGGGTTGTCCTCTGAGAGGCTCCACCCAGCTACTGAGACTCACAACCAAACATTGGGTAAAGCATAAAGAGTTTACTGGAAAAGGGAGGAGGGGGAATAAATGGACCTACAGGTGACAAAAACTCCACAAGATCATCAGAGCCAATCAACCAGGGCCCAGAGGGGGCCATGGGGTCTGAAGCACCAACCAAGAACAATGCATGGCCTGGACCTAGGTGCACTACATATAAGTAGCCTATCGGTAGCTTATACTTCATACAGGCCCACTAGTTAGAGGAGTGGGGCATATCTTTAGCATGAACTATGTAGCCTTCTTTTTGATCACTTTACCTTAATTGATCTGCCCTACTAGGATACGATAGAGGAACATGAATTCAGTCCTCATGTGAATAGATAAGTTGCAGTATCTGGGTAAGGGGTGCTTCCCTATTCTAGGAATAGGGGAAGAGAGAGGTGGGAGGGAGGGTGAGACTGGGAGGAGAAGAAGGAGAGACCTATGGCCGAGATATAAATTGAGTTAATTAGTAAAATAAATAAATAAATATATCTGACCTTTTGGGGGCCACTTTATTCAAAGCACCACATTCCATTCATTCCCTGGGCTCATTGGCTCATAGCCATCTAATAATGCAAAATGAATCTAGGCCAATTTCTAACGTCCCTATAGTCTATCATAGTTTCAACACAGCTTAAAAGTCCCAAGTTTAAAGTCTCCTCTGAGACCCAAAGTAATCTCTTAATTAGAAACTCCTGTAAAGTCAAAATCAAAAAGCATACCACATACTTCCAACATACAGTTCTAAAATGAAACATGGATTACCATTCTAAAAGAGCAGAAAGGGAACATAATAAGGAAATACTGGACCAGAGCAAGAATGAAAAGCAACAGCATGGCAGACTCCCAATTCTGCTCCATGTTATTTGTCAAATCACGTATTAGAACTCCAACTGCATTCAGCTTTATTGACTGCAACATACCTCTCCCTCAGGCTCTTTTGACAACCAGTATGCAGATCTAATTGGAAGGTATCTCACAAGTCTGTCATCTCCAACATCCTCCTGTCTCCAACACAATCCAGGCTTCATCACCATAGCTTCACACTCTGAGCCTCCATGCAGAAACACCCTTGACATACACCTGGCCTCCATGGCTTTTCTTATCCACAAAGGAAGATGTCTCTATCCCTTTCTGGTGTTTTTGAATTTAATGCCAGGCTTTGGTGGCCAAAGCTGGTATGTTCTGCAGCTTAATGAGGCTGAAACTTGGCCTTTTTAAAAATTAGGTTTATATCAGCTTTCTGTTGTATATGATGGCTTTACTCCTTAAGTTTTTCTTTAGTTCCTTTTCACAAGATGGAAGCTAACCTGGATGTGGTCTTGCCCTGAAGTCACTACTATCTTTATTCCATTTAATAACTGGGTTTTCTTTAATGATTTTATTTCCTTGAGCACTAGACTTGGCTCCAACATTATATTTCCTGATGTTCCCTTTCTCCTCAAACATTTAGTATTTTTCTTGAATCAGCTTGTGTTTTTTTATTATAGATCTGAATGATCATGCAACACAGTTTATGCAAGGCTGTCTTGAAACCTTCTCTGGTAATGCCACTTTCCAAACTCTTGAATTTAACCTCAGACAGATTTTTCACATGAGGAAAAAAGACAGCCATAACCTTTGTCAAAATATCACAAGAATGGTCACAAATTATTGAGGGGTTTGTTATAATCTACATTGCTTTCAGAATCAATTCCATGATTCTTCTTGTATGGATCATTAAGTGCCACTTAAATTTTTTGCTTAACCCATTGTCCTGAAGTTTACATTTTTCCACCATGCAGCCTGGTCAAGCCTGTCACGGCAATATCCCACTTCCTGGTACATCTATTGCTGTGAAGAGACACTATGACCAAGGAAGTTCTTATGAAAGAAAGCAGTTAATGGAAAGTTGCTTACTTTTCAGAGGCTTAGTCTATCATAATGATAATTTCAGACAGCATGACAGCACGCTTGGCCTTGTAGAGCTATATTCCAGCCCACAGACTGAAAGAGAATAGGGAGTTGACTCAGGTTCAAAGCCAACCCAGTGATAAACTCCCCCGCCCCCCAAAAAAGCCACACCTATTCTAACAAGGTCACATCTCCTAGTCCTTCTAATTCTTTAAATTTTTTTATTAATTACACTTTATTCACTTTGTATCTGCCCTGTAGTTTCCCCCCTCTTCCCCTCCCAATCTCTCCTTTCCTCCTCCTTCTCCAGGCATGGTGCTCCCCAAGTCCACTGATAAGGAAGGTCTTCTTTTCCTTCCTTCTTATTCTAGTCTATTAGGTCTCATCAGAAGTGGCTGCATTGTCTTCCTCTGTGGCCTGATAAGGCTGCTCCCCCCTCAGAGGGAGGTGATCAAAGAATAGGCCAATCAGTTCATGTCAGAGACGGTCCCTGTTCCCATTACTATGGAACCCACTTGGACACTGAACTGCCATGGGTTACATCTGTGCAGGGGTTATAGGTTATCTCCATGCATGGTACTTGGTTGGAGTATCACATAGTGCCACTCCCCAGTGACTAAGCATTCAAATACATGAGCCAATGGAGCCCATTCTTATTTATACCACAGGAACTCAACTGGTAAATATAGCTCCATAGAGGCATGGCTTACGGATTTATAGCCAAGTCACAGATTCATACTGAATCTCTCCTTTTATTGGCCAGTATCATGCCAAATGCTACTGTAACTGCCCAGATACCCACCACTATGTCTTTCATGCCTTGATGGAGACTATATTTTCTCAAACAATTAATAGAGATAAAATTTTCCTCTTCTTAGTTGCCTCTTATATTTATTTCATCATAGCTACAATGTACTAGGATGTTTTTCTTTCTGCCATAGCTCCCAGAATAATGACTCTTAAGGCTCATTAAGCATACATAACCTAAGTCATAGAGCTAGGCTCTTTTCTGACTAGCTCATACTAATTTATATTCTGACATGTGACTGGTTACCTGAGCTCAGGCAGCATGCATCCTTCTTTCACACATCTTGCAGTCTGAAACTCCTATGCCTGTCTCTATCCCTGAATTCCTTCTACCTGCCAGAAGTTCCATCAGTTTTCTGCCTCAGCCATTGGTCATAGGATTTTTTAATTGGCAGGTGTTGCATCCATACAATATACAAGAGATTCCTTCTATACAACAACATGAGTTAGAATACGATATCCATTCCCTTCTTTAAAACATGGAAGCTATAAAATACCTTTAACATAAATAAATATCCTACTCAAATCTATTTTACCCTCTCTGCCTAAGTGCCTAAATACTATGTTCCTTAGTCCATCTGTGTGTGCAGAGACACTATCAAGAATTTTATCTTGCAAATAGATTATTTTGAAACACGCATACAGTTTTAAACATGTCTCTTTCTATTTAGACTGAATGATTATTTTTTATTCACAATTCACTCTGCTCTCAAAAGACTGTATTTTAATTATGTCCTTGATCCTAAGGTCATTCTTATTATTTGTTTATATGTTACTGTTTTAAATTGAATTGATCACTCCTGTTAAATTTTAAGGTTAGCATTTGATAGAGAGAATTTTACCTTTTGTTGCCTTGAGGATATCTACTGCAAACATCATGTTGTGCTTGATAGACTTTCTCCTGATGAAAAGGTTCACAACAAAGAACAAATTACTTTTTGGTAACAATCAATGGTGCTACCAAAAGCATTTTTTATTCCTGTTACTTTTTTCCCTTTGTGCTTGTTCCCACATAGAAAACGGACTCCTGGCTCTTTTTAAAGAAATGTTATTATCTCCTTCTTGTAATAATTAACACAAGAACCATAGTTCATCTCGAACCTTGATCTAGCTGTGAATGCTCAGCAAACAGCCTTAGAACTACAGAGAAAATAGAAATAGACTGAAAGACCTCACTTTTCTGCAGCTAAGAAGTAGTCTTTCCTGGCTATGACACAATGACAGTTAGAGTCAACTGTTCTTTCCCTTCTTCAGAATATTGTGGTGTTCAAATTCACTGTGACAAGCAATCGACTTAGCCACAATTCAAATTCAGATTAAATAAATTTATTCTTACTGCTAACCTTAGAGACAATACATGCTGGAGGTTAAGAAAGGTTTTAAAGGCAGATATTAGAAAGGTATGTATTACAAATATCCATGGTTCTCATATTTGGGCAAGAAAAATGTTTTATTTCTCTCAGTTGTCTTTTTCTTCCCACTACATAGTTTCACTTTCATTTCATCCCCTTTTCCCACAGCAATAAGCAGGATTTATAAATATAATACTTCACAAACCATTATCGTACTCTTACAAACCTGCAGGGCACTAAGATCTCCCACACATTTCAGAGAAAAAGCTCCTATAAGAGATGCCTGCTTCAACAGAAATTCAAAGAGGATGGACATAGAAGAGGGAGAAAGCAGGGAACAGGACAAGTGCCTACCACAGAGGGCCTCTGAAAGGCTCTACCCTGCAGAGTATCAGAACAGATGTTGAGTCTCATAGCCAAACTTTTGGCAGAGTGCAGGGAATCTTATGAAAGAAGGGGGAGATAGTAAGACCTGGAGAAGACAGGAATTCTATAAGGAGAGCAACAGAACCAAAAAAATATTGGCTGTAAGATTTTTTTCTGATACTGATACTCTAACCAAGGACCATTCATGGAGATAACCTATAACCCCTGCACAGATGTAGCCAATGGCAGTTCAGTGTCCAGTGGGTTCCATAGTAATGGGAATAGGGACTGTCTGTGACATGAATTGATTGGGCTGCTCTTTGATCACCTCCCCCTCATGGTGGTGCAGCCTTACCAGGCCACAGAGGAAGACAATGCAGTCACTTCTGATGAGACCTAATAGACTAGGATCAGAAGGAATGGGAGGAACATCTCCCCTATCAGTGGACTTGGGGAGGGGCATGGTGGAGAAGAGGGAGGTAGAATAGAATTGGGAGGGGAAGAAGGAGGGAGTTACGGGGGGGGGAAACAAAGTGAATAAACTGTAATTAATAAAAATAAAAATATAAAAGAGATGCCCGCCTCCAAATTAAATTTCTTCACTCTTTAGTTTTTAGTAAATTATTGTAATGACTGGGGCGGAAAAGTTCATTTCTGGGCAGGCAAAATCACAGTGCCATCTGTTAGGGCTGCTTATCATGTCCTTACAAGGCACCATATTTATATCCACATACAAGATCCTGTGTACCATACATATACATCCACACAAATTTATGTATGCATGTACATGTAGAAATGTCCTCCTTAGTTTCTTTATCATAATGCTATGTCTCCTATGTTTATTAATATCTTATTTTTTATTACATATTATTTCTACAGTAAAGGATATATTTGTTGTTGTATTAGACGCTTTTTTGTGACTGGCCCTCTTTTTTAGTTCATAATAGACTTTTACAGTTCATGTACATTTTTAGAAATAAAATATGTCCTTATTATAACATAGTTCCTCTTTCTGCCCAACAATGGACCAGCCACATCCACCTGAAATGGACAGTTTAACCAGACCACTTTGTCAGAGTAGTTTTCATGTTAGAAGCAATCTATTCACCTCAGAGAGCATATTTTTTCACAAATACAATATTTAAAATCTCTCTTCATTATTAACTGTGTACCAGTTAATAATAATTTTTATTATTATCCAGGGAGATTTTTATCTTATTTTTATCTTATTTTAATAAGATTATTATCTTATTTTAATAATAAAAAAGTCAAATAACCTGTGGTTTTGAAGAGTTTTGGATGAACTCAGAAAAAAAATTCTAGCACTGTTCACGAATTTTTATAATTACAGTATTTTAAAGGAACTGCCTATAGTGAATGTAGATTATAGAAATAAATGTCTATAAATTTCTATAAAATGTCTTTATTATGACATAGTTCCATAGTCAGTTAATAAAACAGGGATGAATGTTAAAATTTCCTTTTTTAAAATATTTATTTATTATATATATAATGTTCTGTATGCATGTATATCTATATACCAGAAGAGGTCACCAGATCTCAGAATAGATGGTTGTGAGCCACCATGTGGTTGCTGGGAATTGAACTCAGGACTTCTGAAAGAGCTCTTAACCTGTGAGCCATATCTACAGCCCAAATGTTATAATTTCTATTGGTTTATTACAAGACAACATAGTAGGTGAAGCATGTGGAGCCTGGAAATTCAGTTTGTGATTTTTCTACTACTTATTAAATAGCATTATATTACAAGGGCTACAATGACCTCTCTGAAATATTCATGTGCTAGATTCATTTCATGGCTGTTATAAAGCACTTCACATTAGAAACATAAGGAAGAAAAATTTCAATTCAACTAATGCTTCTAAGTCATAGTCCAACATTGAAAGTCAGTGCAGGAACTCAATTAGGAATCTGAATGCTGAAACCATGAAGTAAACGTGTTGGTTAATCACCCTCTAGTTCTCTCATGCTCATGCAGCTTTCTTATTCAGTCCAGGACCACCTTCTTAGGAATATGTGCAGTCCACAGTGGGATGGACACTACTACATATATATTAACAATCAAAATAATCCCTCATATAACAACCTCAGGTTAGGTAAAACTAGAAAGGAAGGCAGTGATCATAGGGTCTCAGAAGCATGTACATGTAAGCCACCAAGCTTCAGATATCTACCTTGGTCAAAATATTCTTACCGTTTAAAAAATGAAAAATACAAAGATATCTCTTTACTGATTAACGTTCTGAGAATATAGGTCATCTGTTCAATGGTTTCCATTAAGCAACTCTTAATATTTTTTGCTTGATTTTCACACAAGCAAACTAAAATTACCATTAAAAGTACCACTAAATTAAACTCATATTACAACGAAATATTGTAGGTGTCACATTATAATACATGATAAAAAGATAGTCAATAGTTTAAGGTTCTGTCAGTGATTCTCAGACTTAACAAATGTAACCCAAGAGTGGGAACAAGTTCTGAAAGCAGATACAATAGTCATGCATTTTTATTTTACTGACAGACAGGGGCATTTGGGAACAGGTACAAAGGAAATCAGATTACGGGTAGAAGGACTGAATGGAAAGAATACAAAGAGAGACAGCTGAAATTAGAGGGCATGTGGAAAACTGTGAAAAAACCTAGTACACAGGAAACATCCTGGATTATATAAAGAAGATCCTAATGAGGACTCCTAGTAATGGAAAATGGGCCATCTCTTGTGGCCAGGCAAGGCTTCCAGTGCTGGGAATGGGATGCATTTGATTGAGTTGCTGGCCAAAAAGATCTCATATAAATTCCCAATCCACCCAGGCTGTTACTCAATACAAAGGTTTGCTGCTCTCCACAAATCAACACTAGGTCCTATTGTTGAGGTCAACACCCACACAATGTATTGAACATGGAGACATCAAGCTGGAAGCTACATGGAACCTATATTCTTATGTTCTAGTCTTTTTGGTGCAAGAAATTACTCTGTAGGCTAACAAAAGAGAAAGTTGGACACTAAACGAATTCCAAAACCTGTGATCTACCATATGTCCTGCCTGTAAAATATGCTAAGTGACAGAGAACTTGTAGGAAAGCCAATAAATAGATGATTTGACTTAATTGTTCATTTTTAATGTTATCCCAGAAGAAGTATAAAGCATGAAGTGATAATATAAAAATAACCCACTTTATAGTCTCATAGAAGCAGAAAAATAGAACAGTATGCTATTGCATGAAGAGAACCTAGACACCCTGCTCAAATGTAGCTAACAGACAGCTCAGTCTCTATGTGAGTTCCCTAGTAAGTGCAGCAGGGGCTGTCTTAACATGAACTCTGTTGGCCACTCTTTGATCACTTCCACTTGCCAGGCTACAGAAGAAGAGAATGCAAGTAATCCTGATGAGACTTGATAGGCTGGAGTCATATGATAGGGGAGGAGGAATCTTCCTTTCTGAGGACTAGGAGAAAGTTAGAGGGGGTGAGAGGGACCCTGGGAGGGATTAGGAGGAGATGGAGGAGGTGGCTACAATAGGGATGCAAAGTGAATACATTATTAAAAAATTAAATAATAAAAAGAATTTCAATCACAGAGATAGAAAACAGGAGTATAAGATCCACTTTCGGAGGGGGGACAAGATGGCAGCGCCAGGACTCCGCTTCTGAGCTGCAGAACAACATTTTAGGCACAGCGACCAAGGGACTGAACTCTGGGCCCTAAAACAACAGCGATCTGATTTCCCAGGTGAGAGGAAGCCCTAAGGTGCAGGAACCAGCACAGTCCATTCCCAGGACACCCAGCCAGAACTGGAAGAGATCCCTGGTCCCGCAGGCAGCTGGTCACCAGACCAGAATCACACGCCTGCCTGACCTGATCCCCTTCCCAGGCTGAACAGTGGGCACAAAAACACCATTTATTGGAGTTCCAGTGGAGAAAAAAACCCACAGGGAAGGAAGGAAATGGGACCAACCTAGGTCACCTACCCTTCCCAGGGAAAAGATCTCTCAGAAGGGCGGGCTTGCACATGCCATCTCTGAACTAGCCTCCACCCCAGAGCACTGAGATGCAGAGACATGCTGTGCGCCCAACTCTCCATCACAAAAGAACTGTGTACCCCAGAGTATCAGAGTCTGTGGTCCCCCGTTGGGGAAAAAACCCCACTGGGAAGGAAGCAAACAGGGACTGAACTAGGGTACCCAGAATCTCCCTAGCAAAGGTCCACTACATGGAGGGGGGGGCCTCACAGTCAGCCCAGAGACCTGCTAGAGCACCACCTGCGCTTCACAGACAGATCTGTGGGACCTAGATAACCAGACCCTGGGTTTCCCTGTTCCCGAGTTGGTGAATGGAGGGGCTGTGGAAACCAAAACAACCATAGGAGGAGCCCAGGGAGACAGGACACAAAACCTGATCTGAGTCCAATAGGACACAGGTCAACTGCGGTCATCTCCGTGGACTTCTCTTGGGGAATTGATTCCTGGCACTTCCATCCAATGGACAGAAGCAGCAGCAGACATAGCCAAGCCCTCAGCAGAGGAAGCAGGGGGAGATACCACAGCCAGCAGGAAAGCAGCATTGAAGGTACCCCAACCAGCAGAGAAGCAGAGGAGGCAGCCCACAGTGCACACAGCAACCTGCAAGGAGCACAGGAAGTGCATTCCAAGCACAGATCTCCAGCATTCCCCCACAGCCTTGCCTTAGGGGGTAGCTGCTGAGGAAGCAGATAGCACTTCCCAACTCAGGAAGCAGAGTGCAGCCTGCTGGGCTTCCAACTTCCAGCACAGAACTCTGGGCCAGGTGCAGAGAGTCTACAACTGAACACGTGCCATGTCCACAGCGCCAGTCACAGACCTCAGAGTTCAGCCTGCAGACCCCGCCTCAGTCTGTAGACCACCAGGTATCCAGGAATTCTGCTCAGGAACGACTGAAGCAACAACACACACTCTCAAACCTCTGGTCCTCACTGATCTTCCTGAAGAATTCTACAGACACCACAGTAAGACGGTTCCAGTCCGAAGGTCAGACTTGAGGAAGAAACAGAGAAGATTATAAATAAACAATGACCAAAGGACGACGTAGGAACTCACCCAACAAAAAACAGGACACCATGGCACCACCAGAATCACTAAAAACTAATGGATATTTTAATTCAGCAGAAATTCAGGAAAATAAATTTAAAGCTATGATTATCCAGTTAATTCAGGAACAAAAAGAAGAAACAAACAGAGCTCTCAAAGAAATTCAAAAGAATATAAAGGCCCACGTAGAGGAACAATTAGAAACATAAAGAGAGGAAACAAAAGCAGAAATAGGAGCAACCTTCAATCAGATGAAGGAAAGGGTGCAAAGTACGAAAACAGAATTAGAATCTATAAAGAAAACACAAACAGAGAAAAACCTGGAACTAGAGAACTTAGAGAAAAGATCAGGAACCACAAAGGTAAGCATCACCAATAGAATACAAGAGATGGAAGAGAGAATCTCAGGAGCTGAAGATACACTTGCAGAAACTGTATCCTCACTCAAAGACAAACTAAAATCAGAACAGTTCCAAACACAAAACATTCAAGAAATCAAGGATGCCAACAAAAGATGAAACCTAAGGATAATAGGAAGAAATGAAAAAGAAGACTCCAGGCTCCAAGGACCAGAAAATATTTTTAAGAAAATCATAGAAGAAATTTTTTCCAACTTAAAGAAAGAAATGTCCACAAACATACAAGAAGCCTACAGAACACCAAATAGACTAGACCAGAAAAGAAATACCTCTCGTCACATCATAGTCAAAACACTAAACTTACAAAACAAAGAAAAAATATTAAAGGCAACAAGGGAAAAAGGTCAAGTAACATATGAAGGGAGACCTATCAGAATCACTCCAGATTTCTCGTCAGAAACTGTGGAAGCCAGAAGGGCCTGGGCAAAGGTCATGCAGTCTTTAAGGGAACACAGATTCCAATCAAGACTGCTGTACCCAGCAAAGCTTTCAATCAACATAGATGGAGAAAACAAAATATTCTATGACAAAACAAAATTTAAGCAATATCTACACAGAAACCCCGCCCTACAGAATATACTAGAAGGAAAACTCCAATCCAACGAAAATAACTACATCAAAGAAAATATAGGATAAAGACGATCTCCCAGCAAAAATTAAAAGAGGAAAAAAAAGCAATGAATCATAGTAAGATCACCAACTCCACAATAAAAGGAATGAACAGTCATTGATCACTATTATCTATCAACATTAATACACTCAACTCTCCTATAAAAAGACACAGACTAACAGAATGGTTGCAGAAACAGGATCCAATATTCTGCTACATTCAAGAAACACACCTATGGACCAAAGATAAACACTACCTCAGAGTAAAGGGCTAGAAAAATGTGTTTCAAGCAAATGGACCCCAAAACAAGCTGGGGTAGTGATCCTAGTATCTAATAAAATAAACTTTCAACCAAAACTAATCAAAAAAGGTGAGGAGGGGCACTTCCTTCTCATCAAAGGAAAATCCCAAAAGGAGGACATCTCAATTTTGAACATCTATGCCTCAAATACAAGACCAGCTATATTTCTAAATAAAACGTTATTAAAGCTGAAATCTCACATAGATCCCAACACCTTAATAGTGGGAGACTTCAACACTCCACTCTCACCAAGAGATACATCATACAGTCAGAAGCAAAACAAGGAAACAAGGGCACTCACAGAGACCCTAAAACAAATGGATATAATAGATATCTACAGAACTTTTCATCCAAACTCAAAAGAGTACACCGTCTTTTCAGCACCACAGGGAACCTTCTCCAAAATAGACCACAAAGTTGTTCACAGCAAACCTCAGCAGATACAAGAAGATTGAAATGATCCATTGTATTCTATCTGACCATCATGGTCTAAAGCTGGACCTCAACAACAATAGAAACAGCAAAAAGCCTGCACATACATGGAAACTGAATAACTTGCTACTCAATGACAGCTGGGTGAGGGAAGAAATAAAGAAAGAAATTAAATTCCTAGAATTCAATGAAAATGAAAACACAACATACCCAAACCTATGGCACATAATGAAGGCAGTGTTAAGAGGAAAGTTCATAGCACTAAGTGCCTTCAAGAGGAAATTTGAAACATCTCACACAAGCAACTTAATGGCCCAACTGAAAGCCCTAGGGAAAAAAAAGAAGCAGGTACACCAAAGAGGAGCAGATGGCTAGAAATAATCAAACTCAGGGCTGAAATCAATCAATTAGACACAAATAAAACAATTCAAAGAATCAATGAAACCAAAAGCTGGTTCTTTGAGAAAATCAACAAGATAGACAAACCCTTAGCCAAACTAACAAAAAGGAAGAGAGAAACAATCCAAATCAGCAAAATGAGAAATGAAAA
>CM053753.1:361864-377740 GCA_028658305.1 Pachyuromys duprasi | reverse complement strand
AAAAAAGAGAATATTTGTGGGACCATCTAGCTTCATGCAAACTTTGTTATAATCTGGATCCTGGTCATACTTCTATTATTGAATTCATTTATTACAATAAAGATAGTGGCTGTTATTTAGGTATTTGTTACATTTTGACTGGTAAATAAGGTCCTCCAGAAGGATTGGGTCACCTGAACTACACAGAATAAACAGTTTTGCTACCATGAAAAGCAGAAAGTAATACTAAAATACATAATTTTTTCCTGTTACAATTTAATAGTATATGAGAATATTTGACTATGAACATAGTTATCCTTTAATTGGTTAACTCTGAAAAATGACTTAGTAAATAAACGAAAAATATCTTCATGAATTATTTTCTGACCAGACTTTGTGAGACAGAATACACATATCAGACAGACATATTAGGATGTTGAAAAAGTAACATACACATATATAAATGAATTAGGTAAACATTGTAATATATTCAGAAGGAAAACAAAGTGGGGAAATGAAAAGGACAAAGAACAAAATTTGTGGAAGATTAAGTTATAAACATGTATCGATCCCTCTTGGTCACACACACCCACATAAAATTCTTTCTCGTTATTCAGTCATATGGTAGCATGCTGCAAACTGCCTGACTCAATTCTTTCTTTTTCCCACTGTTGTTTTCTAATACGTGACATGTCCACTCTTTCACTGTATGATACATATTAACTGACGTATAAAATTTAAAAATTGTCACCCTTGGTCCAGGCTCAAATTTTACACATATTTTGTTTGACATTAAAAGTATGTTAAACACTAAAAAAAATTAAACTTCCACAAAATTTTTGTCATACTTGAAATATTTTACATGTACATATTTTCTGATAGTAATTATTTGCTATCTATTAAAGAATGCAGAAGATATTTAGTAAAGAAAGTAGTTTAAACTTTAAACCCAGAATTTCATACATAACTATCTCATTTTGGGTTTATGGTATATTCCCATAGACCCATGTGTTAAAATGCTTGGCCCATTGTGAGGGACACTATTAGGAGGGACCTTGTTGGAGGAAGTGTGTCACTGTGGGGTTAGGGTTTGAGGTCTCAAGCTATACACACTGTGACACAGTCTCTCCTTGCTGCCTTCAAATCAAAATACAGAACTCGCTGTTTCATCTCCAGTACCGTGTCAGACTGTAGGTTGCCATGATTCCCACTATGATGATAATGGACTAATCTTCAACAACTCTAAGCCAGCCCCAGTTAAATGTTGTCCTTTATAAGACTTGCCAATTTTATAATGTTTCTTCACATCAATAAAACCCTAAGACACTCATCCATCTATATATATTTATTCAATACTTACCATCTTCAAAAAACTTCTGGATAAGGGGTTAAAATGTCTAAAATCATCCAGAGACCAGTAAATATCAGAGAACAGCAGTTCCCTAGTCTACGCCATTTCCTGGGACCCAGCCTGATCTGTGACACCAAGACCATCAGGGAACCGGGAGTAGCAAATAAGAACCAGCCCTTCTACTGCCCTGCCACAATCTGCCAGCAAGAGTGGCCAGGTCAGCCCAGGGAGGTCTGTGATACACTTTCTGCCCACCCCACACCACAGTTGGCTAAACTGCATCATTTCCTGGGACCCACACGGATCTGAGACTCCTGACACCAGCACAGATCAGGAAGCAGCAGTTCTATGGCCTGTGCCATTTCCTGGGACCTACCTTCCGAGACCAGCACCATCAAGGAACAACAGAACCCATCCTTCAGTTCCCCATCCTGCAACATTCTTGAGACTCACCCCGATCTGAGGCAGCATAGACCAACAGGGATCAGGGAGCAACAGGAAAACCAGAGGACTGAGGCCATTTGGGATCATGAGCTCTCCATACAACCCTAAAGACTTATTACCATCAGAGACCAACAGGACTGCTGATAATAAAGTCAACCAAATGCCTAGACATCAGCACAAGGACACCAGGAAAAAAATCCCAAGGCCACATGACTCCCCCCAAACCCAGCTATCCTAGCTGAGAAAGTCCTGAGGATCCTATCATACCAGAAACTCAAGAAAACAATCTTAAATCTGAGGTTATAAAAATAATAAAAGCCTTAAAAGAAGAAAATTAATACCTTAAAGAACTTCATGAAAATACAACCAAACAGGTGAAATAATTGAATAAATCCCTTAAAGAAACACAGGAGAACACAATCAAACAGGTAAAGGAACTGAGCAAATCTCTTTTTAAAAAAAATTACAAGAAAATTCATCCAAATGGGAGAAGGAAAAGAATAAAATTGTCCAGGACCTAAAAAATGGAAATAAAAGCAATGAAGAAAACACAGTCCAAAGCAATTCTGAAGATGGGTAACCTGGCAAAGAGAACAGGAACTTCAGACACAAGCATCAATAACAGAATAGAAGAGAAGATGGAAGAAAGAATCTCAGGCATGGAAGAAACAATTGGTGAAATTGATACATCAGTCAAAGAAATTGTTAAATCTAGAAAGTTCTTGACACAGAGCATCCAAGAAATCTGGGACAATATAAAAAGACCAATCCTAAGAATAGTAAAAATAGAGGAAGAAGGAGGAGGAGAACTAGAAGAAGAAGAATCCAAATTCCAAGGCTCAAAAAAATTTTCTTTTTTTTTTTTGTTTTGTTTTTGGTTTTGTTTTTTTTTCCTCAAACATTATTTATTTATTATATAAACATTTATTTTTTAATATTAATTACAGGTTATTTACTTTGTATCCCAGCTGTAGCCCCCTCCTTCATTCCCTTCTTATCTCACCCTCCCTCATCTCCTCCCTGCCCCTTTCCAAGTCTACTGCTAGGGCAGGTCCTCCTCCCCTTCCATCTGACCCTATCTTATCAGGTATCTTCAGGACTGGCCTCAGTGTCCTCCTATGTGGCCTAGCAAGGCTGTTCTTCCCTCGGGGGGCAGGGGGAAGTAAAGGAGCCAGTCACTGAGTTCAGAAATAGTTCCTGTTCTCCTTACTAAGGAAAAACCCACTTGGATACTGAGCTACCATGGGCTATATCCAAGCAGGGGTTCTAGGTTATATCCATACATGGTCCTTGGTTGGAGAAACAATCTCAAAGAGGACCCCCATGCCCTGATATATTTTGTCCTTGTGGAGCTCCTGTGCTCTCCCATCATACTAACTCCCCCTTTTATCATATAATTCCCTGTACTCTATCAAAAGTTTGGTTATGAATCTCAGCATCTGCTTTGACACACTGCTAGGCAGAGTCTTTCAGAGCCTCTCTGCAGTAGGTTCCTGTTGCTTTCTCTTACTTCTCATGTCCATCCCATTTGTATTTTAAAGTGAGGATTGATCATCTTACCCCAGGTCCTCTTTCTTGTTTATCTTCTTTAGGTGCACATATTTCAGTATATTTATCTTATCTTATAGGACTATATAAGTGAGTATATACTGTGTGTGTTTCTGCTCCTGGGATACCTCACTCAGGATGATGTTTTCTAGATCCCACAATTTGCCTGAAATTTTCATGATTTCCTTGTTTTTAATTGCTGAGTAGTATTCCATTGTGTAAATGGACCACAATTTCTGTATCCATTCCTCCGTTGAGGGACATCTGGGTTGTTTCCAGGTTCTGGCTACTATCAATAAAGCTGCTACAAACATGGTTGAGCAAATTACTTGTTGTGTACTTGAGAAACTTTTGGATATATGCCTAGGAGTGCTATAGCTGGATCTTGAGGAAGTGCTATTCCTAATTATCTGAGAAGGCACCATATTGATTTCCAAAGTGGTTGTACAAATTTACATTCCCACCGGCAATGGAGGAGAGATCCTGATTCTCCACAGCCTCTTCAGCATGTGTTGTCAGTTGAGTTTTTAACCTTTGCCATTCTAACAGGTAGAAGGTGAAATTGCAGAGTCGTTTTGATTTGCATCTCTCTGATGGCTAAGAACTTTGAGCATTTCTTTAGATGTTTCCCTGGATTCTATATTCCTCTACAAAGAATTATCTGTTTAGCTACATTACCCATTTTTCAACTGGATTGCTTGATTTACTGCTTTCTAATTTCTTCAGTTCTTTATATATTCTGGATATCAGCCTTCTGTCAGATATAGAGTTGGTGAAGATCCTTCCCCAGTCTGTAGGCTGTCTTTTTGTGCTGATGACAATGGCTTTTGCTTTACAGAAGATTTTCAGTTTCATGCGGTCCCATTTATCAATTGTTGCTCTGAGAGCCTGTGCTGTTGGTGTTATTTTCAGGAAGTTGTCTCCTGTGCCAAAGAGTTCCAAGGTTTTCCCCAATTTTTCTTCTTACCGATTTAATATATCTGGTTTTATTTTGAAGTCTTTGACCAACTTGGACTTTAGTTTTATGCAGGATGATGAATATGCATCTGTTTTCATTTTTCTGCAAGCAGACATCCAGTTGGATGAGCACCATCTGTGGAAGATGCTGTCTTTTTTCCATTGAATGGTTTTGACTTCTTCATCAAAAATCAAGTATTCATAGGTGTTTGGATTTATTTCTGAGTCTTCCATTCAGTTCTATTGATATACTTTTCTGATTCTATGCCAATACCATGCCAATTTTATTAATACGGCTCTGTAGTAAAGCTTGAGATCAGGGGTGGAGATACCTCCAGATGATCTGTTGTTGTACAGTTTTGTTTTGAAAATTCTGGGGTTTTTGTTTCTCCATATGAAGTTGAGAATTTTTCTTTCAAGGTCTGTAAAGAATTGTATTGGTATTTTGATGGGTATTGCATTGAATCTGTACATTGCTTTTGGCCATTTTCACTATGTTAATCCTACCAATCCATGAGAATGAGAGATCTTTCCATCCTCTGATATCTTCTTCAATTTCTTTCTTCAGAGCCTTGAAGTTTTTTTTTCCAAACAGGTCTTTCACCTGGTTATTTAAAGTCACCCCAAGATACTTTATGTTATTGTTGGATATTGTGAAGGGAGTCGTTTCCCTGATTTCTTTGTCAGCTCTTTTGTCTTGGGTATAGAGGAAGGCTTCTGATTTTTTTGAATTAATTTGGTATCCAGCCACTTTGCTGAAGGTGTTTATCTGCTGAAGAACTTCCCAGTTGAATTTTTGGGGTCACTCATGTATACTATAGTATCATCTGCAAATAGTGACACTTTGACCTCTTCCTTTCTGATTTGTATTCCCTTGATCTCCTTTAGTTGTCTTATTGATCTAGCTAGGACTTCAAGTACTATGTTGAATAGATGTGAAGTGAGTAGGCAGCCCTGCCTTGTCTCTGATTTCAGTGGGATTGATTTACGTTTCTCTCTATTGAGTTTGATGTTGGCTATAGGCTTGCTGTATATTGCCTTTACTTTGTTCAGGTATGTGCCTTGCATCCTTGATCTCTCCAAGACTTTAAACATGAATGGATGTTGGACTTTGTCAAAGGCTTTTTTGGCATCTAAGGAGATGATCACATGCTTTTTCTCCTTCAGTTTGTTTCTATGGTGAATTACATTGATGGATTTTCATATATTGAACTAGCCTTGCATGCCTAGTCATGGTGAATGATATATTTTATGTGTTCTTGGATTAGGTTTGCTAGTATTTTATTGAGTATTTTTGCATCAATGTTCATAAGAGAGATAGGTCTGAAGTTCTCTTTTTGTTGGGTCTTTGTGTGGTTTATGTATCAAGGTGACTGTAGCTACATAGAATGAGTTTGGTAAAGTTTCTTCTGTTTTTATTTTGTGGAATAGTTTGAAGAGAATTGGAATTAGCACTTCTTTGAAGGTCTGGTAGAATTGTGCACTAAAACCATCTGTCCCAGGGTTTTTATTTTATTGGAAGGGAGACTGTTGATGACTACTTCTATTTCCTTGGGGGATATAGGAATATTCAATCTTTCTACCTGAGCTTGACTTAATTTTGGTAGATGGAATCTATCTAAAAAAAATGGTCCATTTCATTTAGATTTTCAAATTTTGTGGCATATAGGCTTTTGTAGTACAACATGATGATTCTTTAGATTTCCTCAGTGTATGTAGTTATGTCTTCCTTTTCATTTCTGATTTTGCTGATTTGGATACTATCTCTCTCCCTTTTAGTTAGTTTGGCTAGGGGTTTGTCTATCTTGTTTGTTTTTCCAAAGAACCAGCTCTTGGTTTCATTGATTCTTTGAATAGTTTTATTTGTTTCTAATTGATTTATTTTAACCCTGACATTGATTATTTCCAGGCATCTGTTCCTTTTAGTTGAATCTGCTTCTTTTTTCCTAAGGCTTTCAGTTATGCCATTAAGTTGCTTGTATGAGATGCTACAAATTTCTTCTTGAAGACACTTAGTACAATGAATTTTTCTCTGAGCTCTTCTTTCATTGTGTCACATAAATCTGGGTATGTTGCATACTTCATTTTCATTGAATTTTAGGAAGACTTTAATTTTTTCTTTATTTTTCCCTTAATCCAGCTGTCATTGAGTAGCAAGTTTTCAGTTTCCATATGTTTGTAGGCTTTATGTTATTTCTATTGTTGTTGAGGCCCAGCTTATTCCATAGTGGTCAGATAGAATACAGAGGATTATTTCAATCTTCTTGTATCTGTTGAAGCTTGCTTTGTGACCAACCATATGGGCTATTTTGGAGAAGGTTCCATGAGTTGCTGAAAAGAAGGTATACTCTTTTGAGTTTGGGTGAAATATTCTGTAGACATCTATTAGGACCATTTGAATTAGGGCCTCTATAAGTGCCTTTATTTCCCTATTTGGCTTCTGTCTAGATGATCTGCCCCTTGGTGAAAGTGGGCTGTTAAAGTCTCCCACTATTAAGGTGTTGGGATTGATGTGTGAGTTAAGCTTTAATAATGTTTCCTTCATGAATGTAGGCACTCTTCTACTTAGGGCATAGATGTTCAGAATTGTGATGTCCTCTGGGTAGAGTTTTCCTTTGATGAGAATGTAGTACCCCTCTTCATATTATTTGATTAATTTTGGTTGAAATTTCTGTTTTATTAGATAATAGGATTACTACCCCAGTTTATTTTCTGGGTCCATTTGGTTGGAAACCATTTTTCCAGCCCTTCACTCTGAGGTAGTATTTATCTTTGTTGCAGAGGTGTATTTCTTGGATGCAGCAGAATGATAGATCCTGTTTCCGCACCCATGCTGTTACTCTGTGTCTTTTTATTGGCAAGTTGAGTCCATTGGTGTTGATAGATAATAGTGACCAATGAATGTTAGGTCCTTTTATTGTGGAGTTGGTGGTCTTTCTGTGATTCATTGCTTGTTTTCTTTTAATTTTTGTAGGGTCATTTTCTGTATCCTATGTTTTCTGAGGTATACTTGGTTTTGTTGGATTGGAGTTTCCCTTCTAGTATCTTCTATATGGCTGGTTTGATGTGTAGAAATTGCTTAAATTTCCTTTTATCATGGAATATTTTGTTTTCTCCACCTAAGTTGACTAAAAGCTTTGCTGGGTATAGCAGTCTGGGATGGCATCTGTGGTCCCTTAAAGCCTATATGACCTCTGCCCAATCCCTTCTGGGTTTCATAGTTTCTTATGAGAAATCCAGTGTGATTCTGATATGTCTACCTTTATATGTTACTTGGTCTTTTTCCCTTGCTGCTTTTAATATCTTTTCTTTTTTCTGTAGATTAAGTGTTTTGACAATGATGTGACACAAGGTTTTTCTTTTCTTGTCTAGTGTTTGGTGTTCTGTAGGCCTCTTGTATATTTATGGACATCTCTTTCTTTAAGTTGGAAAATTTTTCTTCTATGATTTTCTTGAAGATATTTTCTTGTCCTTGGAGCCTGGAATTTTCTTTTTCATCTATTCTTTTTATTCTTAGATTTCGTTGTTTCATGGCATCCTTGATTTCTTGGATGTTTTGTGTTTGGGATTTTTCTGATTTTTCTTTGAAAGAAGTAGTAATTTCTGTAAGCATATCTTCAGCACCAGAGATTCTTCCATCTCTTGTATTCTGTTGGTGATGCTTACTTTTGGGGTTCCTGATCTTTTCTCTTAGTTCTCCAGCTCCAGGGTTTTCTCTGTTTGTGTTTTCTTTATTGATTCTATTTTTATGTCTTGTACCATTTCCTTTATCTGTTTGAATGTGACTTCCTGTCTCTGTATGATGGCATCTATTTTTTTTTTGTTTTTTTGTTCATTTATTTCTTCTCTATATGCCACTAATTTTGCCTCTACTTGTCCTTCTATTTGTATGGCTATTTCTCTGAGAGATTTGTTTGTTTCCTCTTTATGTGTGTCTAATCACTGCATAAGCATATCTTTAAGTTAATTTTCCTGTGTTTCAGAAGACTTGGAGAATCCATTGATTTTGGTCGTTGCTGGTAAGGCCATGATTTCCTGATTTTTGTTGGGTGTGTTCTTTTGCTGACATCTGGCTATTTCTTTATCTGTGACCTTCACTGTTTGTTCTTGGATTCTGCAGTTCAGATTGGTACTGTCTTTCTCTGGCATCTAGAGAATTCTTAAGGAGATGAGAGAGGTCCAATGGTTTCAGTGTGTATGTTGATGCTTCAGCTGTACCTGTGGAAGGGAAGTCCATTGGCACAGGAGAATAAATGCAGGCAAGGATGTATGTGTGCATGTGTGTGGAAATTTGCCTTGAGGGACAGTGCTAGAGAATGTAGAGACCATCACTGTGAGGGAAGAGCGCCTTGTGGTCACCGAAGGGGTCGTGGGTGCTTAAGTTATTGCATGCTCTGGTGATGATTGCATGTGCAAATTTCCTGAGTATATCAGTGGCCTACATGCTACTGATATTTGTCTCTAACTGAGCTCCAGGAGTGACTTGCCTAAGCTAAATTGGTCGTGCCACAGAGCCAGGGATTCCTTGTCGCAAGAAATTCTGTTTCCCACAATGGATATGTTTGTGATTTCTAGAGATTTCTGGTGTCTGGCTACTAGCTTAGAAGCACCCTGGATCTGAGGTTCTGCATGCACTTGGGGGTGTGCTCACTCTCTAGCAGGTCAAATCATATAGCACAGAGATTCCTCTGGTTCTCTACTGGCAGGTTTGGACCTGTGGAGCCAAATGTGTGCCCAGATAGCTCAGTGATGTTGTAGCCCCCGTACCCTGGAGTCTTGCTGCATAACTGGGGAGTCCAGATGCCTGCCAGGAAGTCCTGTGGAGCTAGTACTATGGCTCGGCATTTGGTGCACCTAGGTCGTTTTGCAAGTCTGTTGCACAGCCCACTACACAGCCTGCTCTCTGCAACTGATGGACTGAGAGGCCCACACGGTATAGTCAGGCTCTATGGAGTCAGTACAGCTGGCCGCTCTTGGGCATGGGACCCAGGCAGGCATTTAGGGCAGATCTTGGGCTCGGCAAGAGGGTTAGGCTGGCTGCTGAGGCTACAGTGTTAGTATTCCCACCTCTGCTGTCTTGGTTCTCAGGCAGCGAGATCCCTGTCACTGGAGCTGCGGCTCGGCCCTCCATGGAGGAGGGAGGCCCGAAGAAGGAAAGTGCCCCTCTCCATTCCCAGAGAAGTCCCCATCTGCCCTGAATCTCCTGTGCTGTCCCCCCTCCTTCAGGAAGCCACAATGTTGATTTTCTGGCTTCAGTTGCCCCTCCACTCACCAATTTCGGAGTTTCAAATCCTTTGCCTCTCAGAAATCATGCGTGCTGATCGCTGCCATCTTGCCCCTCTCAGAAAATATTTTCAACAAAATCATAGAGAAAAACTTCCCCAACCTGACATTCAAGAAGCCTACGGAACACCAAGTAGATTGGACCAGAAAAGAAAATACTTCCATCACATAATAATCAAAACAATAAATGTACAGAACAAAGAAAGAATATTAAAAGTCACAAGGGAAAAACGCCAAGTCAATAGTACCTAGCCTGGACTATGAGCATGATGGTGGGACATTTGCTAGATTGCTAACTGAAGTAGAAGTGTCCAGCCTACTGGAGATAGTACCAGCACAAAATGGTACTATGTAAATGGACCTGGGATATATACTGAAAATAACAGGAGTGAAGGGCAAACAGTATTCTTCCATGGTTTCTGCTTCAATCGATTACACTGTGTTTCTAACCTAACTTCTCTTGATAAAAAATGGAATTGGCAATATGAAATAAACCCTTTCCTCCACAAGCTGCTTTTGTTCAGTGTTTCATTATCACCACAGCAAAACTATCCAAGCCACTTTCAGATCATGAAACTTAAACTAATAAAAATAGATAATTAAAAATGTTCAACAAATTATATATTTGTGTGCTACAAAGACTGAATTACCTTAATAATCTCAAAGGAAAATCTCTGAGATCATAATTACTTTTTTCATGCATCAAATTTATTCAAGGAAATAATCAAAGCATCAGTATCCACTTGCTTCACTTTTATCTGCCACTGTATATCTGTCCATTGAAATTAAGAGGTGTTTTCTTAAATCCTAAGTGATTAATGGCACATGCTAATCAACACTGGCCCTTTTTCTGCAGAATTTACTGCCAGTGTAAGAACTGTTGTCAGAGACTAAGTGAGCCATTTAGACTTCACTGATTTCTCCACTTTTTTTTTTTTACAATGTTCAGTACCCAATCATAAGCAAGTAGGTAGGTATGTAGATTGATATAAATAGATAAGTAGATGGGTAGATACATAGATAAATAGATTCAGGAAAGAACTGAGGAAGACAACAAAAAAAGAACCAAAATTCTCACATATGTAAGAGCCTGGATCATAGAGAAATGAAAAAATATATCTAGGGAGTTTTCAGAATGACAAATCATTTAAGAAAAGTTTAGCAGAGTCACTGATACCTGGGAGCAAAAGCCTGAAGTCAGAATCTCAGCATTTCCATGAATAACCTTACTCAATTGGCCCTGCCATCATGATGGCGGGGAGCCATCCTAGGAGTTATGACCATTATATAACCAAGATGGATCCAGAATCTATATTCTTGAGACTTTGGTTGATTACCATTGTACAGAAGCTCTGAAAACTATATCCATATGTCCTCTAGAAATAAGAAAAATATAGCATAGATGAGAAAACCCAATGCTGTGTTCAACATATACTGGCTTGTTCAATATTTCCAGCTCCCTGTTCTATGCCTTTGTTTTGTGAGATTAAAATTCTGAGAATATAGCAGCATATATTAGCAGATGGTACAAATATGATTTTTGTTCTTGTCTCTCATTCCTTAGATACTTCCCAAACACCATGTCCTTGCTTCTACATTTTGGTCTTCTGCCTATTAAAATCAAGGAGAACACATTGAAAGTTGTTTTATTTGGACAATTCATAAATTATAATTCTATTGAAGTCAGTAACAAAGAAAAAATAAGGGAAATTTCCAGATATTGGATTAGAAAAGAAGTGTGGATGAGAGACTCTATTAATATCCAGGAAGCAGAGAATTCTGGAACCATGGTATACACTAGACTCTATGTATTCTATGCAGGGCCATAGATCTGCAATGTATTTGTTGTGAATGAAATGAATACAGATCAACAAAGACAACAACAATGTGATTATCTTCAGATAATATGCATAGACAAAGGTTAAATATATATAATTAAATTAATACAGCTGTTCCTGCCTAAAGAAGTGGATCTCAAGCTTGTGAGCTGTGATTAGCTTCTAGAGATAGCTCCTGATTCACACAACATGTATGAATATAAGAATAAATTGACTTTTTTGATGATATTCTCTTTCAACAAAGAAGTCAAAGTATCACTATTTGTAGACGATATGATAATATATATGAGTGACCCCAAAAATTCAACCGGAGAACTCCTTCAACTGATAAACACCTTCAGTAAAGTGGCTGGATATAAAATCAACTCAAAAAAATCAGAAGCCCCGCTGTATACCAAAGACAAAAGGGCTGAGAAGGAAATTAGGGAAATTTTTAAACTCTTAAGGGCATTTCTGCATTGTGTCCTATCAAATTCAATATGAAAATACAAAATCAATCTGGCAGTGAGTTACTTGTATGGCCTATAGATATGAAAATATCAACGAAGTGAAAAGTTTTTTTTCTTCTGTCTCGTTTTTCTGATGTTGCATGAATAGGGAGTAAATGAGGAAATTGTTCTACCACAACAAAGTGTTGCCAATATGATAAGCTAGGAAGACCAACAATCTTATAATCAGTTGATGCAGATCAAACTCTATATCAATTGTATTTGCTGTATACACCTATCTCTTCATATGGTCTGCTTCCTGATATAAAATAGAGATGGCTACTATTACTTCATAACATTATACCATTTTTTCTTCACTTTCCTGATTCCGTTGTGACTATATACATATTTTATTGACTATGTCTCATTTTTAAAATTTATTTATTATTTCTTATTTATTTTTATTAAATTTTATTTTTATGTTAATTACTGTTTATTCACTTGGTATCCCAGCTATAGCCCCCTCCCTCAGTTGTTCCCAATCCAACGCTCACTTCCTCACTCCTCCAATGGCCCTATAGAAGTACATTGATAAGGGAAGTCCTCCTGCCCTTTCAACTGACCCTCACTTACGTGGTCTCATCAGTCCTGGCTGCACTGTCCTCCTCTGTGGCCTGGCAAAGCAGCTCTCCCCTCGGGGAGGAGTGGTCAAAGAGCCAGCCATTGATTTCATGTCAGAGACAACCCCTGTTGCCCTTACTAGGAACCCATTTAAGACTGAGCTGCCATAGGCTTTATCTGAGCAGGGGTTATTGGTTATATCCATGATGATCCTTGGTTGGAGAATCAGTCTCACAAAAAAAGAAGTCTTGTGCCCAGATTTTTTTTCATTCTGTTGCTCTCATTGTGGAGCTCCTGATCCCTCCAGGTCTTACTATCTCCCACTTCTTTCATAAGATTTTCTGCACTCTGCCCAAAGTTTGAATATGAGTCTCAGCATCTGCTTTGATACACAGCAAGGTAGAGCCATTCAGAGATCCTCTGTGGTAAGCTTCTGACCTGTTTCCTGATTTATCCTTCTTCCAATTTCTATCCCATTTGTCTTTCTGAGTGAGGAGTGATCATCTTACCAAGGGTCCTCCTTCTTGCTTAGCTTTAGGTATACAGATTTTTAGTAAGTTTATCGTATATTATATGTCTAGTATTCACTTATAAATGAGTACACACTGTGTGTGTCTTTCTGGTTACGGGATACCTCACTCAGGATAACCTTTTACAGATCCCTCCATTTGCCAACAAATTTCAAGATTTCATTGTTTTTAATTGCTGAGTATAGGTCCATTGTATGAATGTACCAAAATTTCTGTATCCAATCCTCACTTGAGGGGCATCTGGGTTGTTTCCAGGTCCTGGCTATTACAACTAAAGCTACTCTGAACATGGTTGAGCAAATGTACTTGTTGTATACTTGAGCATATTTTGGATATATGCCTAGAAGTGGTATAGCTGGATCTTGAGGAATCACCATTCCTAATTGTCTGAGAAAGCACCAGATTGATTTCCAAACTGGTTGTACAAGTTTACATTCCTACCAGCAATGGAGGAGGGTTCCCTTTCTTCATATCCTCTTCATATCCTCTTCATATCCTTTCTTCATATCCTCTTCAGCATGTCACTTGAGTTTTTTATCTTAGGCATTCTGATGGGTAAAAGGTGAAATCAGAGGGTTGTTTTAATTTGCATCCTCCTGATGACTAAGGACTTTGAGAAGTACTTTTAATGCGTTTCTTTGCCATTTTATATTCCTCTGCAGAGAATTCTTGTTGAGCTCTGTATATCATTTTTTAATTGGGTAACTTGAATTCTTGCTTTTTAACTTCTTTAGTTCTTTATATATTCTTGATATTACCTCTCTGTCAGATATAGGGTTAGTGAAGACTCTTTCCAAGTCTATAGGCTGTTGTTTTGTTCTGACAACAGAGTCCTTAGATTAACAGAAGATTTTCAGTTTCATGAGTTACCATTTATAGATTGTTGAACATAGAGCCTATGTTGTTGGTGATCTGTTCAAGAAGTTGTCTCCTATGCTAATGAGTTCTAGGCTCTTCCCAAATTTTTCTTCTAACTGATTTAGTGTGTCTGGTCTTATGTTGAGGTTTTTGATCCACTTGGACTTTAGTTTTGTGGAGGGTGGTATGTATGGATCTATTTACATTTTTCTCCATGTGGACATCCAGTTAGACCAGCACCATTTGTTGAAGATGCTATCTTTTTTCCACTGTAAGGTTTTGGTTTCTTTGTCAAAAATCAAGTATCTGTAGGTATGTGAATTTATATCTGGGTCTTCTATTTGGTTCCATAGATCCACCATTCTATTTCTATGCCAATACTATGCAGTTTTTATTACTATTGCTCTGTAGTACAACTTGAGATCAGTGATGGAGATACCTCAAGATGATCTGTTGTTGTACAGGATTGTTTGGCAATTCTGGGTTTTTTGTTTTCGTATATGAATTTGAGAATTGTTCTTTCGAGGTCTATAAGAATTGTGTTGGCATTTTCATGGCAATTGAATTGAATTTGTAGATTACTTTTGTCAGGGTGGCCATTTTCACTACTGATCCATGAGACCAGGAGAGCTTTAAATCTTCTGATATCTTCTTCTATTTCTTTCTTCAGAGACTTGAAGTTTTTCTCAAACAGGTCTTTCATTTGCTTGGTTAGAGTCCCACCAAGGTACTTTATGTTATTAGTGGCTATTGTGAAGGGAGTTGTTTCCCAAATTTCTTTCACAGCCTTTTTGTCTTTGGTATACAGTAGGGCTTTTGAATTTTTTTTTGTCTTAATTTTGTGTAGAGGCACTTTGCAGAAGGATTTTGTCAGCTGAAGAAGTTCTCTGGTTGAATTTTTGGGGTCGCTCATGTATGCTATCATATCGTCTGCAAATAGTGACACTTTGACTTCTTCCTTTCCAATTTGTATTCCCTTGATCTCCTTTAGTTGTCTTATTGTTCTAGCCAGGACTTCAAGAATTATGTAAAGAAATAGAGAGAAGGGGCATACTTGCCATCTCCCTGATTTCACTGGGATAGATATAATTTTCTCTCCATATAGTCTGATGTGGGCTAAAGGCTTTCTGTATATTGTCTTTACAATGTTTAATTAGGTGCTTTATATCCCTGATTTCTCCAAGACTTTAAACATGAATGGGTGTTGGATTTTGTCAAATGCTTTTTTGGTATCAAAGATGATCATGTGGTTTTTATCCATCAGTTTGTTTATATGGTGGATTACATTGATGGATTTCCACATATTGAACCATCCATGCACGCCTGGGATGCAGCCTACTTGGTCGTGTTGGATGATACCTTTAATGTGTTTTTGAATTTGGTTTCCAAGTATTTTATTGAGTATTTTTACATTAATGTTAATAAGAGAGATAAGTATGAAGTTCTCTTTTTATGTAGATTCTTTTTTTTAAAGTCAGATCAAATGTTTTTTTTTCATGTATTCTTTTTTTCCTTTTTTCTTTTTTTTTGTTATCAATCACAGGTTAGGTAGTTTGCATCCCAAGCATAGCCCCCTCCCTCATTCCTTCCCACCCTCCCCAATCCTCCCTCATCTCCTCCTGTATTCCTAATCTCTCCAAGATTTTAAACATGAATGGGTGTTGGATTTTGTCAAATGCTTTTTCGGCATCTAGGGAGATGATCATGTGCTTTTTCACCTTCAGTTTGTTTATATGGTGGATCACATTGATGGACTTGCACATATTAAACCACCCTTGCATTCCTGGGATGAAGCCTACTTGGTCATGGTGGATGATATCTTTTATGTGCTCTTGGATTTGATTTGCAAGTATTTTATTGAGTATTTTGCATCAATGTTCATAAGAGAGATAGTTCTGAAGTTCTCTTTTTTTGTTGGATCCTTGTGTGGTTTAGGTATCAAGGTGACTGTGGCTTCATAGAAAGAGTTCAGTAATTTTCCTTCTATTTCTACTTTGTGGAACACTTTACAGAGAATTGGTGTTAGGACTTCTTTGAAG
>CM053753.1:345925-361364 GCA_028658305.1 Pachyuromys duprasi | reverse complement strand
CAGAGCAGATATTAAGACTCACAATCAAGCCTTTGGCAGAGGGCAAGGAGTGATGATAGAAATGGAGGAGGTTGGTGAAACTTGGAGAGAACAAGAGCTCCGCAATGACTAAACTGAGCAGGGCACAGGGGTCTTGTATGAGATGGTTTCTACAACCAAGGACCACGTGTGGATGTGGCCTGGAACCCCTGTTCAGATGGGACCCAGGATAGCTCGGTGTAGGACTAAAGACCCTAGTGAGGGAAACAAGGACTGTTTCAGTCTTGAACTTGATGGCTGACTCTTTGACCCTCCCCCATACAAGCCGGGGAGTGACAGACTGACTAGATCCCAGTGGAGGACATTGCAGCCAGCCCTGAGGAGACAGGATGAGCTGGGGTTGGATGGAAGGGGAGGAAGTCCTCCCCCGTTGGTGGACTTGGAGGGGGTGGGGAGGAGATGAGGGAGGGTTGGGGAGGGTGGGAGGGAATGAGGGAGGGGGCTATGCTTGGGATGCAAAGTACCTAACCTGTGATTGATAACAAAAAAGAAAAGAAAAGAAAAGAAAATTACCTAACTGAAATTTTCTTTTCAGCTGAATCTAAGCCAAGTCAAGTTGACAATGAAAGTTTATGAGGACAGCTATATATCAACAATAGTTGCATTATTCAGTTCGTCAGGAAATTTTGCAGTTAGTCACATGTATATGCAAAGACATTAGACAAGAGAAGCAGGTTTTTCTGGCATAGACTTCCTTGAAGAACACATTTTTTTTTTCTTGCTTGAATCCTCCACTTCTTTGGTTAGTGTTACACTTTGGATTAGATTCACCAGCCTCTTTCAGCCTCCAGAGTGCTAGGGATTAGAGATGTTTTCAATGACAGTTGGCTTGACTTGTATCTCTTATGGAACCTGGAGCCATTTTAGAGGAATAGCTGAAGGAGCTCTGAATAAGAAAACCTACAAACAATGTAGACTGTCTCCACTGGGACTTGGTTTAAGTTGGATTTTTACTGATGTTATCTTACATTTTCATTTATTTTATTGATAGTTGAATGAGCTTTGCTGTATGTTACATGTAGACTAGACGATATTGTTTTACATATAGAAAATGGAGTGCTCAGTACCTATTTTAGATGACAAATAAGTACTACACACTGTGTGCTGAAGCTTTATCCAAAAATTAAGAATATTAAGGAGAGTCAGAAGTGAGTCACAGGTGAGTGACACACCTGCCAGCAGAACTAATCCACTCCCTAGAGTTCATTCCCAAAGACCCATTCCAACCCACCCAACCTCAGTGCCCACCCTGCAGCCAGTCCCCTGCCCCAACATTAGAAGATTTCAGCTGCTCCGGAGATGACCACATCATTGAGAATAACAGAGATCCTCAGGAAAGAAACACCAAGGAACAACACACCCATCCAACAAGGAAAACTCAGAAATCAGCACCTAGATCTATATTCATCCCAAACCCAGATTCCTAAATATCAATGTAAGAACATAATGAACAACATCCAGGGAAATATAACACCACCAGAGCCCAGTAATTCTGAAAGTAAGATCTGAATATTTTAATAAAGCTGAAGCACAGACACACGCACAAAAACCTTAAAATCAAATTTATAAAGATGATAGAGGTCATTAAAGAGGAAATGAAGATAATCCCCTAAAGAACTCCAGGAAAAGGACTAAAAAAGGTTGAGAGGAAAATCAATAAAGCCCTTAAAGAATGCCAAGCAATGCAAAAAAAACAAACAAACAAACAGGAAGAAACTGTTCAAAACCTAAACATGAAGATAGACACTATAAAGAAAACATCAACTGAGAGAATTCTGCAAATCAAAAATTTAGGTAAGTAAAGAGAAACTATAGACACAAACCTCACCGATACAATATAAGAGATGGAAGAATGACATTCAGATTGTTTCCAGATTCTGGCTACTATGAATAAAGTGGCTAAGAACATAGTTGAGCAAATGTCCTTTTATGGTTGAGCATCTTTCAGACATATGCCCAAGAGTGGTATAGCTGGATCTTGATGTAGCCCTATTCTTAATTTTCTGATAAAGAGCCAGATTGATTTCCAAAGTAGTTGTACAAGGTTACCCTCCCACCGGCAATGGAGGAGGGTGAATCTCAGGCACTGACGATACATAGAAGAAAGAGGTAAATCAATCAAAGAAAATGTTAAATCTAAAAATTCCCTAACACATGACATTCAGGAAACCTGGGACATTATGAAAAGACCAAACCTAAGAATAACAGGAACAGAAGAAGAATAATTTCAGCTTAAATCACAAAATATATTTTAAAAAATCATAGAAGAAAAATTATTGTAACCTAAAAAACATACCATATTTTTACAAGACGTTTACAGAACACAAAATAAGTTGAACCAGGAAAGAAGGTACATGAGCCACATAATAATCCAAACACTAAACATACAAAACAAAGAAAGAATATTAAAATCTGCAAGAGAAAAATACCAAGTAATATATAAAAGCAGACTTATTAGAATTATGCCTGACTTCTGAAAGAAGCCTCTGAAGCCAGAAGGGTCTGGATAAATGTCTTGAAAACTATAAGATGTCATCCCAGACTACTATACTCAGCAAAATTTTCAATCACTGTAGATGTAAAAAATGATATCACATGACAAAGTCTAATTTAAACAGTATCTATCCACAAATCCAGCCCTAAAGAAAGCACTAGAAAGTTCTTTGCTTCCATTTTATTTGAACTATTAAAAAGGTATTTTAATTATGAATGTGGTAATTACAATGACATTCATTCTCAAGTATTTTTATATTTTATAAATCCTGTATAATTTTATTATACTGTAAAATACACATATATATTATATACATATATACTGTAATATATATGTACATATATATATAAATATATACCTTCTCAGCACCTTCTCAGTATATGTATAAATGTACATATATATTACATTATAAATACACATATATGTATATATAACATCTATAATATGAATATATATTACTCTATATAACATATGTGTGTATATATTACAGTTTATAAAAAGTGTACATATATATATATATATGTACACACACACACATACTTCCTAGGATAATCAAAGTAGAACACACTTCTGTAGAGCATTAGATATCTTGGGATATACTATATCTTTGTCGCTGATAAGAAGTTCTAAATTACAATTCATTATTCAGGAGTTACTTATCCATTTTATGAATTACCCAAGTCTTTTCTTCTGCCATTAATTCAAAGGCCATTAATTTCTATTTAATTGTCTAAGTGAGAGGGCATAGCTCAAAAGAGCCTATGATGCAGTTTTGTGTTAGCCAAGAGAAACCTTAAAATAGTCGAAAGGACAAGGTAAGTTGATAAACCCAGGGCATATAAGGCAGTTGTTCCATAGTACGAGTTTAAAACAAAACAAAACAAAACAAAACAAAACAAAACAAAAGGCATCCAAACATATCAGTGATTTTGCTTACAGGACAGTACTGTTACTATTGCTACCTTGACAACTTACCATAAACATAGGGACTTAGGAAAACATACATGTTATCTTAAAATTATGTGGGTCAGAATTGTTTCAAAATCTCCCTGAGGTAAAATCAAGGCTGAGTATGTAGGCGTGCCTTCCTGGAGTACATTGGAGAGATCTGACTTTCTTCTATTATCTAGTTATTTGGTTTCCCCATCTCCTTGGTTCTGACACATCTTCATCGACATTCAATGCTTTTTCTCTCCATCATTTTTTTTTTGATCAATGTTTCTTTTCCTGACTCCTGATTACATTTGGGAGGAGATGACTAATGCTAAGGTCTCGGCTCCTCTGTTAAACTGGCCCACTCACATAATCTATGACAATTTTTAATTAAAAATTATATGTTTTCAAATGAGTGTTTAATTGTTGCAGGATATTTGATCACACTGTGAAGCCTGAGATTATGTTATTAACTGGAAAATAAACCTGTTTTTAGTTGTGGTGTGGCTCAGCCTTAGCATACATCTTTGATCTAAGAGCTTTCTTCTTGAATATTGTAAACAGGACTAAATAAAATGAAATACAGATCAAGAGACAGAGCAAGCAACCAGTCTATAAGAAGTGAACATACAATTATTAAGAAAATGACAGAGAGAGGAAGTCAAGAGGACTGATAGATGCACAGGAAGTATTAGGTAGAGACTTTCAATTTGAATGAGGCTTTTTGAAACATCATGGGAGCAAGGGCATTCCTTCTGTGAAGTGAGCTGGGGAAGGTTAGCTAGGCACTTTCTCTGCTTCTCTGAGTTGGTACCCCAATATCTAGCTCCAAAGTATTTAGTGATAAAACTGAATGATTAATGGATAGAACTAGAAAATATCATCCCGTGTGAAGTATCCCAGAAGCAGAAAGACACATATGGCATATACTCACTTATAAGTGGATATTAAAAATATAATATAGGCTAAACATATTAAAATCTGTACATCTAAAGAAGCTAAGCAAGAAGGAGGACCCTGGGTAAGATGATCAATCTTTGCTTAGAAAAACAATGGGATGGATATTGGAAGGAGAAAACAAGAAACAGGATAGGAGCCTACCAGAGAGGACCTCTGAAAGATTCTACCCAGCAGGGTATCAAAGCAAATGTTGAGACTCATAACAAAACTTTTGGCAGGGATTTTGTTAATAAATCAATACTTAATGTCCCATTGCCAGGTAAAACAACAAATTCGAGAACATAAGGTGTGGATATCATTGAAGGAGTGTTATTCTATCAACCAATTCAGAATGTTCCAGCATTTTAAGTGTTATTATATTTGTTATGTAATACAATAAATTACACTTTTAACACACCAACATATCTCAAGAATAACACTTCTAATATTGAGTGCCAAGTTTTGAAGTACAAATAATATAACACACAACTTTCATAAAGCCACATGAAATATAGATTATAATATTACATATCAAGAAAGGGGTACTCAAAGTTTGTATTAAATCACACAACTTTGATTCAATACAGTGACAGTCAATGTTCAATTAAATTACTCTAAATCCTTCTGTCTAAAGAGTTAACTGTCTACCACTTTATAAGCATCCTATTCTAAGATATTTATATTTGGTCAACAACCCTCTATTAAATGGGAAAAAAATGGTCAATAGCAATGGTTATCCAGGTTTGGCCTATGTCAGATATATTTAATAAAATGTAGGTTGTTAGCTCCGTATGTACAATTTCTGATTCAGTCAGCCTCAGTGAAAAATGAGAATTTTAAACCAGCAACAGTTCTATTGGGTTATGCTGGAAACCATTGTTTGAAAGGAAGGGAAATCAGAATAGGACGAAGCCCTACCATTAATGTTCTCAGCAAGGGGGAATATGAAGGAACAGAGTGGTGCTAGCTAATTTTATGTCAATTTGACATCTGAAAAGAGAAGTGGAGAAAATATCTCCATGAAGTAGACCTCGAGTTAAGTATGATTTTTTTCTTAATTATTTTTTTAATTAATGGATGATGTCCAAGGTCCCATCCCATTATGACTGAAATGATTCCTGAGCTGAGGGTCCTGATTTCTGTAAGAAAGCAGACTGAGTAAGCCTTGGGGAGCAAGACAGTAAGCAGCAAGCACCCTTCTATGACCTCTGCATCAGCTTCTTCTTCAAAGTACCTGCCCTGTTCGGGTTCTTTGTCCTGACTTTTTATGATAATGAACAGTAATATGGAAATTGGAGTGTAGGCCAAAGTGCCCTGTCTTCCTCAATGTGATTTGGTCATGGTGTTTCATCACATCAATAGTAACCCAAGCTAAGAAAAGGGTAGAAGGAAAAAGAGAAAAGGGAGAGAAGAGAAATAAGGAAGGTCTAGCTGAAAGTTTGGTATAGAGTGTAACAATATTGAGAAGTAGCAGAACCTTTAAAAAATGGGACCTAGGAGATCCAAGATTGCAATGCCATTCACATACTGTATCTGATCAACAGAACAGCAGTGATTGCACATTGACTGGCAGACTGCACTGTGAGCCTCCAAACAGCAGCAACTGTGTTTCCCAGTGAGAAAAAAAACCCAAATGAGGAAAACAATTAGGTCCAGCCTCAGGTCACCCACCTAAACCATGGAAAATTTCCTGGGTTCCCATAGGCATGAGGTATTCAACATTTAGTCATACCTCTGCATGCTTACCTCCCAGTGAATACCTTCTGGGTAGTGGGGTGTGAAGCTCCAACTTCAGGCCTCCTACCACTTGGGAGCTATAGGAAAAGCCACTCCAAAGCTCAACCTATCTTCCTAGAGAAACAACCAACTTCTGGATTCCGAGTTCTTGAAGATGGCTGCTCCCAGCAAACACAGTATCTGAGCACAGTGTCTGGGCAAATGCCTCTCCTTACCTCAGAGCAAGAAAGCCACAGGTGGGGAAGCTGTCTCCAGGACTTCCACTAGTGACAGGAGAGCCACTGGGCTCCTGAGAAGTCCAGCTGGTCCACAGGATCATACACTTAAGAAAGACTGTGGCAATTCCCTGAGAACCTTGCACAAGTTGAGACAATACTCAACAATCAGAGGAGGACTTCTGTGGGGACATCCAGCTTCCTGCCCAATGCTTTTCCCAGAACCCCTCCCCCCAGAACTCCAGTGGGCACTAGAAACTACCAGCTAATGCTGGAGACAGCAAGATGGGTAAAGGCCAATGTGAAAACACAATCAACAAAAGCCAAACCAATATGGCATCTCCAGAACCCAGTTATCTAAAGGCAAGCAGCCCCGGATATCCTAATACAACTGTAACTCAAGAAAATTACCTTAAATCTATGCTTATGAAGACGATAACATAGAAAACAAATAAATCCTTAAAAAAAACACTGGAGGAAACAATAAAATATATTATAGCCTTTTGAGAGGAAAGAATTAAATCACTGAAAGAAGTAGGGGAAAGTTCAAATAGACAGGTAAAGGAAATCAACAAAAGAGTTCAAGATCTGAAGATGGAAATGCAAATATTAACAAAAACACAAACTGAAGAAATTCTGAAGATGGTGAACTTGGGGAAGAAAATAGAAACTATAGAGGTAAGCTCTCCAACAGAATACAAAAGATGGAGGAAAGAATCTGAGGTGTAGAAAACACAATGGAAGAAATTGATGAATCCTTCAAAGAAATTGTTAAATCTAAAAACTTCTTCACACAAAACATCCAAGAAATATTCCTATTATTCTTAAGTTTCAACTTAAGAATAATAGGAATATAGGAAAAAGATTCCCATCTTCAAGGCCCAGAAAATATTTTCAACAAAGTCATAGAAGAAAATTTCCCAAATTTATAGAGATGTCTATAAGCAAACAAGAAGCCTACAGAACACCTAATAGAGCATAAAATAAAATCCTTCTGATGCATAATAATCAAAACACTAAATGTACAGAATAAAGAAAAATATTAAAAGCTGCAAGGAGAAAAGGGTAATGTATAATGGCAAACCCATAAGAATTACACCCAACTTCTCAACAGATACTATGGATGTCAGAAGAACCTTGACAGATATCATTGAAACCCTAAGAGAACACAGATGTCAGCCCAGACTCCTATACCCAGCAAAACTCTCCATCATCATAGATGGAGAAAGCAAGATATTCCGTGACCAAAACAAAATTAAACAAAACCTATCCACAAATCCAGCCCTACAGAATATACTAGAAGGAAAAATCCAATCCACACCCAGAAAAATAGCTGAAATAGATCACTTCACTTCTGCAAAACTAAAAGTAGACAAGCACACAAACATACTACCACAACCAAAATCAAAATAAAAGGAACAGTCACTGGTCCTTAATCTATCTCAACATCAATAGATTCAACTCTCCAATAAAAAGACACAGATGAACAAAAAGGAAGTATAAACAGGACCTAACATTCTTCTGCATACAAGAAACACACCTCAGTCACAAAGACATTACCTGAGAGTAAAGAGCTGGAAGAAGGTTTCCAAGCAAGTGATCATAAAGGTAATGATCAGGAGAAGCCATTCCAATAGCTAATAAAATAGACTTTCAACTAAAAGTATTCAAAAGAGATGAGGAAGGACACTTTATCCTCAACAAAGGAAAATTCCACTACAATGCCAACTCAGTTTTGAACCTTTTATGCCTCAAATACAAAGGCATCCATGTTTGTAAAAAAATTAATAAAGCTTAAACCATACACATTTATAGTGGGAGAGTCAATAACTCACTCTCATTAAAGGACAGATCAACAAAACAGAAATGTAGCAGAGAAATAATGACACTAAGAGATGTCATGAATCAAATGGACCTAACAGACATCTACAGAACTTTTCACCCAAACACAAAAGAATATACCTTCTTAGCACCTCACAGAATATTCTCCAAAACTGACCATATAGAGGGTCACAAAGCAAATCTCAACAGATACAGGAAGATTGAAACCTTGTATCCTATCAGACCATGAAGGAATGAAGCTAGACCTCAACAAAAACCAAAAATAACAAAAATCCTACAAACACATGGAACCTGAACAACTCCCTCCTCAATGACAATTGAGTCAGAGAGGAAAATAAATAAGGACTTCCTGAAATTAAATGAAAATGAAGACATAACATACCCAAACTTATGGGACACAATGAAAGCACTACCAAGAGGGAAATTAATAACACTAAATGACTTCATAAAGAGTCATACCATACAAGCAATTTAATGGCACACCTAAAAGCCCTAGAAAAAAAAAACAAATAAAATAAAAGAAGAAGATGCAGACACACCGAAGAGGAATAGAAGGCTGGAAATAATCAAACTCAGGGCAGAAATCAATGAATTAAAGCAAAGAAAACAATTAACAAATGAAACAAAGAGTTCCTTCTTTGAGAAAATCAGCAAGATTGGCAAACACTTAGCAAAAGTAACTAAATGGCAAAAAGACACTAGCCAAATCAACGAAATCAGAAATGAAAAGGGAGACATAACAAAAGACATTGAGGAAATTCAAAGTCTAATTAGATCTTTCTTCAAAGGCCTATAAGGGGCAAATTTGAAAATCTAGATGTAATGGACAATTTTCTTGATAGAGTCCACTTACCGAAGTTGAATCAGGTAAACAAATTTAATATATCCCCTAAGGAAATAGAAGATGTCACCAAACTTTCCAACCAAAACAAAAAATAAAAACAAACAAAAAAACAGAAAAAAAAACCAGGGCCCTATGATTTCAGTGCAGAGATAATACCTACAATCCTCAAACTTCCACAAATAGAAATGAAAGGAAGATTAGCAAACTCATTGTGTTAGGCCACAGTCACTTTCATACCCAAAGCAAACAGCCAACAAAAAAAAGAGAATTTCAGGGAGATCCAAGATGGCACTGACCAGCACACACAGTTTTTGAGAGGCAGAGGAGCTAAAGCACCAGAGTTGGTGAGTGGAGCAACACTGAAGTCGGGAAATGACAGTCTGAACTGCAGAATCCAGAAACAAACAGTGAATGGACAGTTAAGGGTAAGAAAATGGCCAGGGGTTGGCTAAAGAACACATCCAACATAAATCAGGAAATCATGGCTTCACCAGCAACCCCCAAAATTAATGGTTACTCTAATTCATTGGAAACACAGGAAAATGACTTTAAAGCTATGCTTATCCAGTTATTTGAGGCACATAAGGAGGAAATAAACAAATCTCTTAGAGAAATAGTCGTACAAATACAGACAGTTAAAGAGGAAATGAACAAATCTTTCAAATAATTGTCCACCCAAGTGGAGGCAAAGAAAGAGGAAATAAACAAACTTCTAAAAAAAACACAGGCAAATATAGTCAAACAAATAGAGGCACAAGTAGAGATACAATTAGTGACATATAGAGAGGAAATGAACAAAAAAATAGAGACCATTATAGAGAGACAGGAATCCACATTCAAAGAGATGAAGGAAATGGTGCAAGGCATGACAACAGATTTGGAATCAATAAAGAAAACACAAACTGAGAAAATTCTGGAGCTGGAGAACTTAGAGAAAAGATCAGGAACCACAAAGGTAAGCATCAAGAGATGGAATACAAGAATAAGAAGAGAATCTCTGGTGCTGAACATACACTCACAGAAATTGATATTTTTCTCAAAGAAAAAGTAAAGTCAGAAAAGTCCCAAACACAAAACATCCAAGAAATAAAGGACACCGTGAAATGATGAAATCTAAGAATAATAGGAATTGATGAAAAAGATTCCAGGCTCCAAGGTCCAGAAAATATTTTCAAGAAAATCACAGAAGAAAACTTTCCCAGCCTGAAGAAATAGATGTCCATAAACATACAAGAGGCCTACAGAACACCAAGCAGAGTAGACCAGAAAAAAAACACCTCATGTCACATCATAGTCAAAACACTAAATCTACAAAACAAAGAAAAAAATATTAAAGGCAGCAAGGGAAAAAGGTCAAGTAACATATGAAGGGAGACCTATCAGAATCACACCAGACTTCTCATCAAAAATTATGAGAGCCTAAAGGGCCTGAGCAGATGTCATAGAGACTTTAAGGAAGCACAGATGCCAACCCAGACTACTATATCCTGCAACGCTCTTAGTCAAAATAGATGGAGAAAACAAAATATTCCACAATGAAACTAAATTTAAACAATATCTACACAGCAAACCAGCCCTACAGAAGATACTAGAAGGAAATGAAAACAACTATACCCAAGAAAACATAGGATACAAATAAAGTCCCTACAGAAATTAAAAGAAAACAAGCAATGAATCACAGTATGACCACCAACTCCATAATAAAAGGACCTAACATTCATTAGTCACTATTATCTATCAACATCAATGGACTCAACTTGCCAATAAAAATACACAGAGTAACAGCATGGGTGCAGAAACAGGATCTAACATTCTGCTGCATCCAAGAAACAAACCTCTGCAACAAAGATAAACACTACCTCAGAGTGAAATGCTGGAAAAATGGTTTCCAACCAAATGGACCCAGAAAACAAGCTGGAGTAGCAATCCTATTATCTAATAAAATAGGCTTTCAACCAAAATTAATCAAAAAAGATGAGGAGGGGCACTACATTCTTATCAAATGAAAAATCCACCAAGAGGAAAAAGACTTTCTTAATAGAGCACTATTAGCATACTCACAAATGTCAAGAATTAATAAATTAATAAAAGACCTCATGAAACTGAAAAGCTTCATAAGGCAAAGAACATCATAATTCAGACAAAGTGGGTGCCTACACAATGGAAAAGGACTTTTTACTATTTCACAGAAAGGAAGTTGATATGTATGGGATGGAAGTTGGGGAGTCACTGTAATGTATAAAGGGAAGAGAAGCTATAATCAGGATATATTGTACGAGAAAAGAATCTATTTTTGAGACAACCAAAATATGTTTATAATAAAAAAAGAAAATAAGAGAAGAAAAGAAATAAAATTTAAAAAATATCTGAGCAAACCAGGGAGAGCAAGACAACAAGCAGTTTTCTTCCATGGTCTCTGCTTCTGTTCCTTCCTTGAGTTACTGCCTTGGCTTACCTCAATGATGAAATTCTAGCCTTCAAAAAAAGGGGGGGGGGAATCTACTGAGAGATACTTAGTTTTTGAAAGGTGTCATCTTCAGGAGTGATTAATGTTGTTCCCTTAGGCTCACAGAAATGGATTGCTATTAAGAAACCTGGTACTTTCCATGAATCATCTGCTCAGAGAGGGCTCTGGTTCTCTCTCTCTCTCTTTCTTTCTTTTTTTTTTCTATTTTGTTCTGATGTTGCCATGGACCATTGGGAGGATACTGATGCCAGGTAGTTAAGACCTTCCACTCATGCAAATCAAAAGCCAAATTATATTCTTCACTTTATGCATCATCCAGAACTAGGAACAGAAAATAGAATGACACACATTTTTAGCAACAGAAAACAGAATGACATCTGTTTTAGCTTTTGCTTCATGTGATCTTGTAACAAACTTTAATCATCTATATTGTCTATTTTCAAGGATAATTGGAAGGTTGATATCCGAAGTTTGTTTGAGCATATGGAATTATAAATGGTATAAACTCCAACTTGTCCCCATCACTTTACTAATTTAGGGTACGTGTGGCATGCACAGTCTGATCATCATGATCAACCTGTTAACTCTCCTTCTAGAGTGTCATTTTTTAATACTAGCTACCAAAGTACCACTTCTCGTTTCTCTCTCTGAAGTTCCTTGGCAAAATATGTGCTAAGTGCCTGGCTCTTAAGAGCATGTTTCTGGCTCCAGAACAACCACAAAGGAGACATACTGGTCTACCTTTAATCTTTTCAAAGAGGATTTCAACTCTGCTAAGCTTGACAGAAAGTCCAACATTCACTCCACCCTTTTCTGGCACAAGCATCTCTTTTGAGGTTTCTGACACCAAGTATGTGCCTCTGGCTACAAAATAATAATAATAATAATAATAATAATAATAATAATAGCCTATAATGTGTGGAGTACAGATGCCTTAGATCTGAGGCAAAGAGAGTAAGATGAGGCAATGTAAGAACTGCAGCATGTTCACTAAGTTTCTACTTGTCAGCAATGTTAAAATATGTAGCTCAAAGCAAATGCAGATCAGCAAATTCCTGGAATAGATATTTCACTCTATTTCCTAAGATGATTCATTCAAAGAAGCTATTTATTGTATATATAGTTTCAAGAGCACGTGCTCATATTCTAGAGTTATTCATACATAAATATATCTTATTGACTCCAAAATTAGCTTTACCAAGCCACAAGGGAGCAAGGAATTCACTCAAAAGTATTCACTGTAAAGTATTAGACATGATGAGATTATTCTAGGAATAAAAGATGTCTCTAACACAGGATAATATGATCACCAAAAGGATAATATATGATTTTTCAGTTTTGACTTGAGCTTGAATTTAATTGGTACACAACCCTCCCACCTAGAACTTTATTAGAAAAGACCAATGTGTGAAGTATATCATTAAAGCTCAGTGAGGCAAACAGGGAACCTTTGGTGTAAGTATTGGTATTCTTCCACTTTGCTTCTGTGGCAGAAATTTATGTAAGAAATCTTAATGTTCTTTCTATTGGGCAATCATGGAATGTGCTTAGACCACAATTTTACTCCTATCTCTTTAGGGCATTGACTTAGATGCAAAATTGCTGGGTGGGTAGGCAAAAATAGTACCATGAAGTACAGATGATTTGTGAGCTAGCATCTAAAAGACTGAGGTCACTAGTCTGTGTAACAAGCTCTCATAACACAGCTCTTCCTAAGGACATTACAAGGCATTCTCTGTGCGTTTGGCTAATTCTCAGTTCCTCATGTCCCTCAGACTTTCTGTCTCTTTCTTCCTAGCATTATGCACAGAGGTGTAACTTTGGTATTTCCCTCTAGTAAGTCCTGCCCCCTTGCTTTCAGGAAACTCTTCTTTCTCTTCATGCCCCTGTAGTTTCTCAGTGAGACACAGCACATTCTGGTGATTTTGTGCTATAATCCAGCTTCATAAACAGGCAGTTCCTCTCTGAGGAGCCACAGAATTTTAGAACTCTAATCAGAATGGGTCGTATGAAAATAATGATAAGCAGGAATGTATAGGAGTTTGCATTAACTAGGTAAATGTGAATTTAAAATAAAATTCTGTTCTGTTAGCTGAGACTACGAGAACCAGTTTGTTTAGAGCATTAAAGAAAAATAGCTTCAGAAGTTTAACATTTCACTGCAGTCACAGAATGAAGGTAGGAATATCTAGGACCTTTTGAGGTTGACAAAAATGATGATGGGGGAGATGATAATATTTTTTCTAATTAAAACCATTTGACATTATTGAAGTTACCACTTAATATGCAGATTTAAACTTACCTGTATTTACATAGAGCTCTGAATCTTCCAATTATATTTATATCTACATCAAATGTATTTTAAACAATGGCATGGTTGTATTACAAGGAGCAGTGGCATACCTCAGATTGAGTGGTAGGTGGAATAGCTGCCCTTAATTACATCAGTCCTCCCGTCTCTGTACAAAAGTTCAAAGTCCTACCTTTAAGGCTTCCCATAATCAGAACCTGGGGAATGTTAGAAACAATATCAGAGCTCAGGATCAAACTTACAATAATTAGTTTCTTGGAGCAGTGCCAAATAATTAGTATATTTTTAGAAATATTGTAGGACTCTTAATGTATAGTATATTTTTAGAAATATTGTAGAAGCCTGTATGGGGTAAAATTCTGAGCAAGGAGCTGGATAGCTTCCTTTATCATAGGTAATATTGGTTCACAGACTGTGTACTTAGCTTTGAGTCATGGGCAACTAAGCTAAGTGCCATAGCAAGCATGCCTTTTCAACTTCTCATGTTGTTACAGCTGTTTTGGGATACTTGTTTTAGGAGTGAGACTATGATGAAATCAAAGGAAGAATACAGCACAAGCAAACAGAAAGTTTTAGATTCTACTGAAAACTCCATCTCATCCAGTGACTTAAAATTTGTCTTAGGCCCTAGTCAGACACTAGAGTGAGAGAACTCTAGTCACCTAAAGTGACGAGCAGAAAGGCAGTCCTGACTAACTGTGCATCAAATGGATTCTTCTCTAGGTCAGTTTCTAATAAACTATAAACGTCCACTCAACAGGGGCCTAAGTATTATTATAGTGGCCATCATAAATGCTACTGAAAATCCTATGGAACAGGAAAGATGAATTTGCAAAAATATCTAGAAGATATTCTTCATGGACACATCTTTTACTTCAGAGTTCTTCCACTAAAACTGACTATAGAAACCTTAATAAAGAAATAAGGAAAGGGATCCAAGATGGCTGCTCCAGGAGGACACTGTGTCTGAAGAGCAGGACAGTAGTGTAGGCACAGCGACCGGGAGACTGAGATCTCGGACATAAAACACCAGCTTTTGCAACTGCCAGGTGAGTGGAATTCCAAGTTTAAAAGTGCAAGGGACACCCAACTATTCCCAGGAAAAACTCCGGAGGGAGACAGGCTGCACACAGCTGCTCTGGGCGCCTAAGCCGCCATCTTGGGCTGGGACACAAGGTACCCCAGACTGACTGTGTTTCACCCAGATACCACGGGCTGCACTGCGCCAGCCCACAACCCTCTGTGCCAGTGGCCGCCGCTTTGGGCTGGGGCACATGATACCCCAGACGGACTGAGTTTCACCCAGATACTGCAGGCTACACCGGTCAGACCCACACCCTTAGGCATACCCAGCCACCAACCCGGATTGGGACCCATAGTATCAGGTCCAGACCGAGGTGCCCCAAATACGATCTCAGACCGTGGTGCAGACTTTAAGGGACCAAAGATGCCAACCCAAACTAATATACCCAACAAAGACTTCAATCAACATAGATGGAGAAAACAAAACATTCCATGGCAAAATTAAACTTAAACAGTATCTACATAGCAACACAGCCATACAGAAGATACGAAAAGAAAAACTCCAATCCAAAGAAATCAAGTACACACATGAAAA
>CM053753.1:331056-345425 GCA_028658305.1 Pachyuromys duprasi | reverse complement strand
TACAACCAAGGACCACGTGTGGATGTGTCCTGGAACCCCTGTGCAGATGGGACCCAGGATAGCTTGGTGTAGGACTAAAGATCCTAGTGCGGGAAACAGGGACTGTTTCAGTCTTGAACTTGATGGCTGACTCTTTGACCCTCCCCCATACAAGCCGGGGAGTGACAGACTGGCCAGATCCCAGTGGAGGGCATTGCAGCCAGCCCTGAGGAGACAGGATGAGCTGGGGTTGAATGGAAGGGGAGGAGGTCCTCCCCCATTGGTGGACTTGGAGGGGACGGGGAGGAGATGAGGGAAGGTTGGGAAGCGTGGGAGGGAATGAGGGAGGGGGCTACACATGGGATGCAATGTACCTAACCTGTGATTGATAACAAAAAATGTATAAGAAAAATTAAAAAAAAATTTGAGAAGAGCCTTGAACCCATTGGCAAAGGAGACAATTTCCTGAATAGAACACCAACAGCACAGAGGTTAAGATCAATAATCAATAAATGGGAGTTCATTGAAAAGCTTCTGTAAAGCAAAGAACATTGTTGTCAGAAAAAAAACAAAAACGACAGCCTAAAGATTGGAGAAGGGTCTTCAACAACCCAATATCAAAGAGAGGGCTAATATCCAGAGTATATAGAGAACTGAAGATGTTAAAAACCAACAAACCAAGTAATGCAATCAGAAATTGTGGTCCAGAGCTAAATAGAGAATTTTCAACAGAGGAATATCAAATGTCAAAGAAATAGTTAAAGAAATCCTCAACTTCTTTAGTCTTTAGGGAGATGCAAATGAAAACAACCATTAAATTTCACCTTACATACATCAGAATTGCTAAGATCAAAAAGTCAAGTGATATCATATGCTGGAGAGGATGTGGAGAAAGGGCAACCCTCCTCCATTGCTGGTGGGTATGTAAACCTGTAAAACAACTTCAGGAATCAATCTGGGGCTTTCTCAGACAATTAGGAATAGTGCTACCTCAGGATCCAGCTATACCACTCCTAAACACATATCTAAAATATGCTCAATTATACAACAAGGACATTTGTTCAACTATGTTAGTAGTATCTCTATTTGTAATAGGCAGAAGCTGGAAGCAACCTATATGTCCATCAATGGAGGAATGCATACAGAAATTTTGGTACATTTATACAATGGAATATTACTCAACAATTAAAAACAATAAAATCATGAAATTTGCAGACAAATTGTGGGATCTAGAAAAAAATCATCTTGAGTGAGGTAACCCAGAAGCAGAAAGACACACATGGTATATACTCACTCATAAGCGGATATTAGCCATATAATGTAGGATAAACACAGTAAAATCTGTACTACTAAAGAAGCTAAACAAGGAAAAGCCTAGGGAAGACATTCAATCCTCATTCAGAAGGACAAACGCAAAGATATTTGAAGCTGGAGAAGACAGAAAACAGGACAGGAGCCTACCACAAATGGCCTCTGTAAAAGTCTACTAATCAAGGAATCCTAGAAAAGGCTGAGACTCATAGCCAAACTTTTGGCAGAGTGCAGGGAATCTTATGAGAGAAACGGGAGATAGAAAGACCTGGAGGAGAAAAGAGCTTCAAAAAAAGACCAACAGAGCCAAACAACAACAACAACAACAACAACAACAACAAACAACAAACAAAAAAACTAAACCCAAACCAAAAAACAAAAAAAACCCACAAACAAAAAACAAAGAAACAACAACAAAAACTGAGCTTTAGGGTCCCTGTAGAGAAGACAGATACCCCCGTCAAGGACAATGCACAGAGAAGACCTAAAATCCCTGCTCAGATGTAGCCAATAGATTTGGTATTCAAATGTGGCCCTTAATAAGGGTAGCAGAGGTTTCTCTGGCACGAACTCAGTAACAGGCTTTGTGATCATCAACCCCTGTGTGTGTGTGTGTGTGGCAGGGGTAGGTGCACCCTTGCCAGGCCACAGTGGAAGACAATGCAACCAGTCTTGATGAGAACTGATAGGTTAGGGTCAGATGGAAGGGGAGGAGGATCTCCTCTATTAGTGGACTAGGGAAGGGGCCTAAGGAGAGAAGAGGGAGGAAAAGTGGAGCTGGTAGGAGATGAGAGAGGGTGCCACAGAAGGGCTAAAAATTGAATAATTTGAAATAAGTAATAATAATAATTGTAATAAATAATAAAAAATAATGTTTCTGTTAGGAATGCAGTTGTCCTTTTATGTGGGACATAGATGTTCAGGACTGTGATATCCTCTTGGTGGTTTCTTCTTTTGATGAAATGAAAGTGTCTTTCTCAATCTTTTTTGATTAATTTTGGTTGAAAATCTATTATATTAGATATTAGGTGGCTATTGCAGCTTGCTTCTTGTGTCTGTTTGCTTGGAAAATCTTTTTTCAGCCCTGTATTCTATCTTTGTTCCTGAGGTATGTTTCTTGAATACAGTAGAATGTTGGATATTGTTTCTGTAACTATTCTGTTAGTCTTTGTCATTTGATTGGAGATTTCAGTCCATTGATGTTGGTAGATACCTGTGACCTATGATTGTTAGTTCCTTTTGTTGTGGAGTTGATATGTTTGTGTGCTTGTTTTCTTTTGTTTGTTGTTGTGAAGTTATCCTGTGCTATTTTGAGAAAAGTTGACCTTCTTGGGTTGGTGTTTCCTTCTAGTATCTTCTGTAGGGCTGGGTTGGTGCATAGATATTGTTTAAATCTGTTTTCTCAATGGAATACCTTGATATTTCCATGCATGGTGATTGAAAGTTTTGCTGGGTACAACTGTCTGGACTGGCATCTGTGCCTCAGATGGTAGCTGAGCTTTGGCTTACCATCCTAGTAGACACTGAGCTCCTGGAACTGTGATTTGTCTGGGCTCCGCCAACTTGGATGCAGGATTTCATCTGATTTTATTGTCCAGCTAGTTTCCACATGGGCCCAGTAGAACCTTAGTTTGGAGGATGGAAAGCCATCTCTGGAATCCAGACACTGCCCTAGACGGTCCTTGCAACTGGGGCCTGTGCTCCGTCGAGTATGTTGAAAGGGCAGGGGGCTTATAATTTGTGACTCCTAGGTCCAGGGGATTGCCATGGAGCTGAGGGCTGGATCTGATAGTCTCCAACTCCCAGGATGCTTCAGTCCAGGAAGAACCAGAGTCGGGGTTTGGGTCTAGCCGCCCTTTTACTCACTGGTTTCCAATCCCCGATCTTCTTCCCTTAGACATGCTACGCACTGGTCACCACAATCTTCGACCTCCAGGTTCATATATTTTAATACTTATTCACAAGAGCAGCATTAACTTTAAAGTTTGGAAGGATTAGGATGTGTGGCATGGTGGAATTGTTGTGGCCTTGTTGGAGGAAAAGTGTCACTGGTTATGGACTTTGAGGTTTCAAAACCCAATTCAAGCTCAATGTCTGTCTGCCTGTCTTTCTGTTTCTCTCTCTCTCTCTCTCTCTCTCTCTCTCTCTCTCTCTCTCTCTCTCTCTCTCTCTCTCTCTCTCTCTCTCTCTCTCTCTCTCTCTCTCTCTCTCTCTGTGTGTGTGTGTGTCTCTCTCTGTCTTTATCTCTGACCGCTGACAAGGATGTAGCTCTTAGCTAATTCTCTAATGCCATTTATGCTCCCTAATATGATGATAATGAAATAAGCCTCTGGAGCTATAATCAAACACCCAGTTAAATGCTTTTTTTGGTAAGAGTTGCCTTGGTCATGGTGTCTTAGTCACTAGAGCAGTGACTGAGACAAATCCCATATATTTAAGCTTCTATAGTCTTCTAAAGTAGTTCCACACTCTGGGGAGTAGCTGTTCAAAGACAGACATCTATGGGGGACATTACATATTCAAACCATAACCCTGATCTGCATAGGCTCATGACCATCTCCTTATTTAAAATCCATTCTTTCCCAACTACAAAGTCTCCTTATATGTAACTGTATTAAGATAGTTAAAAATCTTTTTTGAGGAGGTAGGCAATTTCTTACCTGTAAGTGCCTGAGTTTTTTTTGTTGTTGTTGCTGTTGTTGTTTTCTTATTTTTGTTTTGTTTTGTTTGTTTTTAAGACAGTTATTGTTCTGGTGTGGTGGCTATTCTTCATTGTCAACTTGACTCTATCTGAAATGAACTAAATTCGAAAATGGAGAGGCACATCTGTAGTGATATTTTTTCTTTTTGCTTAATTTTAAGTGGGAAGATCTACTTTTAATTTAGATATTTTAGGTAGGAAGACACACCTATAAAAGATCTTTTGAGATGGGAATACTCACCCCTAATCTGGGCCCCATCTTCTGCTGGAAGCATCTATATGGACATGGAAGAAGGAAGCTTTCTACTTCAGGATTCTGGCATATATACAGGACCAGCTGACCCATCCAGCTGCCTGGACTGAAAAACTACTGCAGCCATTGTTACATTAGCTTGATAATAGCGTGCAAATCATTCTAATAAATAACCTTTCACTCTATATATAGAGATTCATTCTATAAATTCTGTTACTCTAGAAAACCCTAACTAATACAACTGACTAGTTTTATGTCAACTTGAAAAAAAGCTAAAGTCGTAAGAGAAGGAACCTTAATTGATAAAATACTCCCATGAAATCCAGTTGCAGGTATTTATATTTAGGAATTGAGGGGGAAGATCCAGCCCATTGTAGGTGGTGCTACCCCTGGGCTGGTGGTCTGACATTCTACAAGAAAACAGCCTGAGCAAACCATGATGAGCAAGCTAGTAAGCATTCTCCTTTCCCCCATCACATCTGCATCAACTCATGTCTCTAGGTTCCTACCTTGTTTGAGTTCCTGTCCTGCCTTCTTTTAATAGCTTACTAAAATGTGGAAGTACAAGCCAAATAATACTTTTTCTCTTTAGCTTGTTTTTGGCTATATTGTTTCCTGGTAACAATTGAAATCCTACTTAAGAAAGTGATAAATATACAGATACACAACACACCAAAGAAAACCAGAGGATAAGAAGAAAACATCAGACCACAGAGACTCACAAACAGCCTTTGGAAATAACAATGCTGGCTGTCATTGAAGCTTCAAAAGCATTTTGTGTCCAATCTCCATGTCTGCTATAGTGATGTCCCTCAATGTCTATTGTTCTTCCTCTGCAGCCATCTCATGTAGCTAGAATCTACGTTCTGCCAGAGCCCACAAGCAGAGCAGAATGGGTTCCTGAGTCAGGAGTGAGGATTGAAATTAATAAAATACACAACACATATTATGTTCTGAGAGGCTTTTGGCAGTCTGCTCTTAGCACCATGCGCTCTGCACCCGAAAAGCGGCACAGTCAGGTAGCCTTGCTGTATTTATACAACACAGTTTACACAATGGGTTAACTTCACAAGGAGGTGAGGCAGGAGCTGTGATTTTAACAAGCTCTCCCACCTGCTGTCACAAAACAAAAGGCGGATAGACTTGCAAATTCTTCCCTGACTCCAGGGGAAAGTCTGGTAGAAGCCTGTCTTCCGTGCTGAGACTTTACTATCAAAGCAGCTGCCAAAAGCAGCTGTGACCCAGCCCCCGACATACAGCATCTTGGGATTTACGTTAGAGTTACGGCTTTAGCTTCCAAGCTTCACACACTGTCCTCTTAGAAAAGTTGCTACTTACCCACAGCTACAGAAGCCACTGTGTGCTTTCTCAAATGCAGCTTGAAAACATGTCTCTAGGTGGCTTGCGAGGTACCCATGAAGATTTAATTTTCAAAGGCACTGTACTGTCTTTTTAGATAATTATTCTTTCAAATGTAGCTTTGTCCAATGCTTTTCAGTGTTGAACCCTACATTGTTCCATGAACCAGTTCCTGCCCCCTGAGACCTTTTCTATTCTCCCGATGACAAGACTGAGGCTTTTCTTTACTGGTTTTATTCCCTTAACATCATTTTAAAATTACTTGAACATCAAAAGTACTTAAAACACAATATGAAAAATATTTTACCATATGTCCAAACTCTTTAAATATTAATGTTCTACAAAACTACAGTTCAAAATTTTAAAATTGGAAATATAGCATTGTGAAATATAAGTACATAAACATATTGATCAATTTTCTAACTGAACAACAAATAGTCTTTAGTATAGTATAGTATAGTATAGTATAGTATAGTATAGTATAGTATAGTATAGTATAGTATAGTATAGTATAGTATAGTGGCCTTCATGCAAGGTCAAAAGATGCCTCTTGTTGCCATGGTTTTTTTGTGCAGTTGGTTTTTTTGTCTTTCTTTTTCTTTTACTTTTTTTAAAACTTTCTTCTATTAATTTTTGTCTTTCATATTCTTCACATTACCAAGACCACTGGAGTGCATTTATAGAATGCTTTTAACATTATTTAGCCAGATTTATTTTTAATTATTTTGCATAATAATAATCATATCTAATGTATGATTCTGTGCCTTTTCAGCACATCATTTTTAAATAATTATTTTTATTCATGGATATGCATTTGCTGTATACATGTGCATGTATATGCATGAAAAGGCAAGAAGAGAGCATCAGATCACCTAAAGATAGAGTTACAGGCAGTTATGAAACAAGCAGTTGTGCACCACTTGATGAAGTGCTAGCAGCCAAACACATATCCTTTGGAAGAAAAATGAGCATGCTTAATCACTCAACCATTTTAGCACTCCTTGGTATCCTCAGGCTCATGAGTTCCTTTGTCTTAGTAAAGTTAATATTCTTTGGCTTTCTTCATTTTATAATTATGCTTTTTGTTTTTGAAATGAAGAAGCATTTAAGCAGTTTCTTTGAAAGTATGCTTTAGCCTAATATCTATAGCTGACAGTTTCTTGAAAAAAAATGGCATTCATTCTAAATCCATAAATTTTGAATTTTCCTTTAAAAAACAACCATCTTTTTCTCTTTAGTTATTTGTTTATTTTTTCAGTTATTTGATCAATATGGATTCATTTTTTTACTCTATGGGTGGTAACTTCTTACTATCATTGCTCATCTTTCAGAAATTATTCTAGGGCAACTATGGAAGTCAATCTGTAATAAGTGACAGAAAAAGAAGCTATAAAGGTAAATGACTGTGAAAGGGCAAGGGCTGTTCCCACATATTGTGTCATGGCAAATAGGCAGGAAAGCAGGCCTTAGTCAGAGAGGGTTGACAAATAGGTACCCAGCATTCCTGTAATCTGGGTGTGAGAAACTATACATCTGTGATATTTCACAGTCACATACTACCCATCTTGAGACATCCTACATGTCATTTCCCACAGGTTCTATACTACTAAGCCATTGTTCTGCTGGTTTGTGATACAGAACCCCATACTCTACTTCCCAGCAAGGAACAGCTATAATTGAATGAGCCCTCACACACTGTGAATTAAACATCATTCAGATGGAAGTGAAAGATGCTAGGAGTACAAATGGGACAGTGATAAATTTTGGTAATCAGGTCTTCTTGTTTACTTGTTTAAATCAGAAAGGATAACATCAAATAGGTAAAGCATTATTTTGTTTTACAATTTATTTAAATAAAACTAAGAAAACCCGAGTGACGAAGTTCCATATCATACACTATATTGTATAACTATTTTGGACAGCACCAGAAAGTAATCTCAAGATTAAGATCAGATGTAATCTCTACTTCTGTTTATAGATGCAGAGTTTCTAGAGTCTGGAACGCTCTCAGGGGAAGCAATGTTTTATTTGCATTTCTGAAGTCCCTGGAGCTATCAACTACAGGAGGTCCTAATGCTTACCTCACCATATAAACTGATACCACCTTCAGTCAGTTTCAGTGATTGTTCTTTTGCTGTTTGGCTCAGTTGACACAACTATGCAATGCCTACATAACATTTTTTGTTCTTTTCCCCACACACCCACTTTTCTTTATATCACAAAGGTAATGAAACAATAGTGAAGGCTTTCCAGTTGATGACACACATAGCCAATGTGATAAATAATCCGATGCTTATAATCTAAAGCATAGATTATGTCTAAATTCATTCAGTACAGAAGAGAGGTATGTTTCATACTTTTAGTAGAATTAATGGAAGGGTCCAAGAATGGCCGAAGGAAGACATCAGACGCAAATAGTATGTAAAAGCAAAGACCATTTATTCTGCTGAGACAACCAGCAGAATGGGTTGACCATTCATACAAAATGGTTATCTTGAGAGAAGCCTGTAAGCTCCTTTTAAACGCAGCTAGGGGATTTCCAGTCAAGGTTTGGTAATTCTTACCAGGATTGGTTGGGTTCATGGTAAGGGATACTTGTATATTCCTGATTGGTTCTATTCTTAGGAAAGGAACAATCATCTCATATAGGCCCAGGGCAGATGACAGAGCATTTGCTTATTTGCTGTCCATCTCCTGTTTTTGTTTTTGTTTGTTTGTTTTTGTTTTCTTTTATTTTTCCAGAACTTGTCTAACAAGAAAGGGGAAAGAGTGGCTTGCCCCTTTGGCTCAGTTTTGGGCCTAGTCTCAAAATGGAGTTAGTCATTTTGTTTATTTATAGACCTAAGAAACAATTATTAATATAAGATACCAATCACTAGTCAATTACAGTTTATCTATCAGCTACTTTCCCTTATGATAGCAGCCAACAATATGCAGGTAAATGTCAGAACCCCCACTTCTATGGAACTCACATCTTTAGGAAACTGTTCAGTCATGTAATTTTGTGAGAAGCAGAAGATACTTATAACACATTCCTTCCACAACATCTATATGGTAGAAATGAAGCTGGAATAACAGTGCAGGACCATGATGGGGAGGAATTAAGATATGATGACAGGGATCCATGGTTACTTTAGATAACCAAAAGGATAGCTAACCAAGGAATCCACACGATTTGTTTTCAAACAGGAAAGTGATCCAAATGGTAATATCAGAATGGTGAAAAAAAAAAAAAAAAACGACTTCAATCAAGGGAAGTAATTTGGTCTGTTGTTTAAAACTGTTCTCTGTCACAAAGGCAGTCATTGAGTATTAAGATGGGCTTTCACCACTGTGTGCATCATGCCACAGGTTTCAGAACACCTTCCCCTTGCTTACTACAGAAGCTCACTTGCCACTTCTTGGGATTTTATTGAAAACCCAGGACCACTCTAGATGTCATCTAGCAATCCATAGGGAATGTTGCAGTCTATCAGCCTGCTTCTCAGAAAGGTTTTTTGTTTTTGTTTTTGTTTTTTTGTTTTACAAAGGAGGCTACGGTGTTTATATCTAAAGAAGATACTCACATGCTCTTCATCCAATACGTCAAGAAAAATATATGAAATAAAAATGGCTTGCAGAAATAGTATATGTCACATGGCAGACTATGCCTGATACATACAATGTAATTATGAACATTGCAAGCATTTGGATTCTTTATTACTCTGAAGACATTAGAGTTGGTGATGAGAGAGAGAGATAGAAAGAGAGAGGGAGATCATCTATGGTTTTAATAAATATTTTAAATGTACATAATAAAGTCTTCAAAAATAAAGACATAAAGAATTCTTTCCCAAGTTCCTCTAATCTTGAAAAACTGCTTTATTTATTTTTTATAGTATATATATATACTATATATATACTTTTTTAAGTTTAATAGTTTTCGGTCTCCCTTGCTACCATGCAACAGTACAGAGATATTTTCAGTCTTGGGTACTGCATTAAGATGTTCATGTCATCTCAGACACTGTTCCTTTCCTACTCTGATTTCTACACAGACGGCGTTTCATTATATGGCAGAAGATTGTGATTGCTGACTAAAAAAGTGGAGAGCCAAAGAAATATCAGTGTAAAGGTTTAGCTGAGGAATTTCATCTGCGAGCTAAAGAATGTGGGTGATGTCTAAAGTCAGAGGAGCAAGAAATTCTCTGTGTCCTGTGGGAACACAATTGTGGAATCATGATTTCCAAAATTCAAGAAATGTCTGATAATATTTCCTGTTATTTTAAGCCATAAAATTTTTGATAATTTGTTACATCCTTGATAAAACAAACAACAAAAAATAAAATAAAAATCTAGCATTATTATTCAGAACTTTTTTTTAAAATCATTTTTATCATCAGAGGTTGTACCAGAACATTGACATTGTGTGTGTGTTAAAAACAAATGAAACCACTCATTTGGAGAAGTGATACCAGAATTCTACAGGGGCATGAATCTAAAAGTAAGGTCACACACATACAGAACAGCCAAATAAATACAATATTTTTAGTTAACCATTTAATTAAATTAATATTTTATGTGAAACATACACAAAGATGTTATATGTGAAGTAGTTTGACATCTTGGTTTCAAAACACAAAATTTACATCCTATTAAGGACAATGCACTATTCTTTATCAGCATAATCACTTTCTTTTTTAGATGGAATCTCATGTAACCTAGGCTATCCTTGAACTCACGTGTAGATAAGTATAGCCTTGATCCTTGGATCCTCCTACCTTTATTTTCTGACTGCTGGAAACATGAATGCATTATTACACCTATGTGTAGTGCTGGCAATCAAACCTAAGGTTTCCTGCAAGCTAGGTACTCTCACGATGAGTATATATGAGCTATTTGCCAGCTCGAAAGATGTCCTGGGCTAGTTTTAAGCTCATAATGCTCTTGCCTAACTATTTTTTAACACTTGCCTGATGGCTTGAGGTACTGCAGCCAGCATCAACATTTCAACTGCTTTACTCACAACATTTAATTTTTAGTATTAAAAAAATTCTTAGACATTACTGAGAAAAATATTTCCCGAATTGTATGGTAATATTAGAGCAACAAACCATGACATTAATATTTTCTCAGTTGTATTTCCTCAAATCATTGATTTATCTGATTATGTCACCTCATAACATTACCAGTTCAGTATGGCAGTCAGTTTTTCTCCATAGGAAATATAGGCATAGATCCCAAAATGTATGTCTAAAACTGCACAAAGTACTGAATCCAATTTAACCTAGAAGAAACCACTATCTGCAACCTTTCACAGTTTAAAGCATAAGAGCAAAAGTAGTAGAGAATTTCTTTTTTCTTTCTCTTAGTTTCTCAAAGTTGCGTTTTCACCTACAGTGCTTAGCAAGCTCAGCATGCCATTTTGTTTTGCAACCTTTCTCTGAGCAGAAGCAATTTAAAGCTTTTCTTTGGTGTTTCCTGATTGTGATCATCTTTAGTCTTCATTTGGGGGCAGTTAAGTAATATGAGGGCTGTATAAGCACAAATACCACCATCTCTTAAGAATCAATTTGACAAATGAGAGGGTCATTAGGTGATGGATAATATATACAAAATGGACACACTAACCCAGTGATAACTCACACCCCAGTGAGGATGGAGTGTTAGACGCAGAGTCCATCCTGTTGCAAGACTACACAACTGAAAGATTCCATTAACTCCTAGAGTCCTGGATGAAGCTGTGGCTGATGTGCTGAAGATACTGGGTTCATATGCAAAGAATATGAGTCCAGAAAATATGTATTATACCAGTCAGGAAAAGAGCAGCCAGGCAGTTCTGCCTAGGCTGTTTGTTATTATTGTCCATAGTGTTGGTACATATGGAGAATGGAGTGAAAGGTTTAAGAACAAGATCAGGAATCACATTTTTAAATGCCTTATATACTAACTCTAACATTCTTAGTCTAGAAATTTATCTCTACCACCTAGGTTTTCATGATAGCATATTTTTTTGCACACTAAGACAACCATGGGTGTTTAACTTGGTTGTGAGTGTTGTTGGGGCACAGTGCTTCAGGACTCCCTTCTCTTTTCTTAAGTTTCAGTTTTGACTCACAGCACTGCAGAAATATGTGTTCACAATACCAAGACCCTTGAATATATCCAATGCATTTTTGAAACTAACAAATATTAAAAATAACCTAAGAGACTCTTTTCATCTATCTTTTCCTCACTTATTGTGGCTTATGTTATACATTTTTCTGTTACCTAAGATGCTCTAAAAATACATTAGGAAGATGCTGTTAAAGTGATTCCTATGCTTTCTTTTTTCTTCACAAGTCATCATGGTCTCAAATCAATTTAGGAGGTTTTTAAAGTAAATTCTTATTTCTTCTACATTTAGTCCTTGTGTCTTGGTCTTGGAAAGCAAGTTTTGTTTTGTTTTATTTCTTCCCTAAAATTTACTCAGTTTTTTCTTTTTGCATATTAACTTCCCTGGTCTGTATTAGAATCCATCAACCCTAGTATTTTTTCATAAATCTGTCCATTAGTGACCAGGCAGCTGTGCTGTCAGCCCCAGTAATCTGGCAATAGCAGAAGATGTCACCACCAGTGCAACTGCCACAAATTGCATGTCTACCTCCTGCGCATGTACCAAGTCACCTTATGAAAGGACCTGTTCTCTTTCTCTGCCCCCTCTCCGGCCACTTTTCCCCAGAAGCTGGTTCCGAATCGGCCTTAATAAACTCTCACGATTTGCAAGTATTTTATTGAGTATTTTTGCATCAATGTTCATAAGAGACATAGGTCTGAAGTTCTCTTTTTTTGTTGGGTCTTTGTATGGTTTAGGTATCAAAGTGACTATGGCTTCAGAATGAGATTGGTAATGTTCCTACTGTTTCTATTTTGTGGAATAGTTTAGAGAGAATTGGAGTTGGCACTTCTTTGAAGGTCTGGTAGAATTCTGCACTGAATCCACCTGGACCAGGGCTTTTTTTTTGGATGGGAGACTGCTGATGGCTGCTTCTATTTCCTTGGGGGATATAGGCCTATTCAATTTTTCTACCTGATCTTGACTTAATTTATGTAGATGGAAGCTATCAAGAAAATCGTCCATTTCATTTAGATTTTTAAATTTTGTGGCATATAGGTTTTTGTAGTAAGAACTAATGATTGTTTGAATTTCCACAGTGTCTGTTGTTATGTCCCCCTTTTTATTTCTGCTTAGGCTGATTTGGATTGTTTCTCTCTGCCTTTTTAAAATACTCAATAAAATACTTGCAAACCAAATCCAAGACCACATAAAAGATATCATCCACCATGACCAAGTAAGCTTCATCCCAGGCATGCAGGGGTTGTTCAATATATGGAAATCCATCAATGTGATCCAACATTTAAACAAACTGAAGGAGAAAAACCACATGATCATCTCCCTAGATGCTGAAAAAGCATTTGACAAAATCCAACATCCACTCATGTTTAAAGTCTTGGAGAGATCAGGGATAAAAGGCACATACTTAAACATAGTAAAGACAATATACAGCAAGCCTATAGACAACATCAAACTAAATGGGGAGAAATTTAAATCAATCCCACTGATATCAGGGACAATGCAAGGCTACCCATTGTCTCCATATCTCTTCAACAGAGGACTTGAAGTCCTAGCTAGAGCAATAAGACAACTAAAAGAGATCAAAGGGATACAAATTGGAACAGAAGAAGTATCACTATCTGCAGATATGATAATATACATGAGCGACCCCAAAAACTTCAACCAGAGAACTCCTTCAATGGATAAACACCTTCAGCAAAGTGGCTGGATACAAAATCAACTCAAAAAAATCAGAAGCCCTCCTGTACACTAAAGATGAAAGGGCAGAGAAAGAAATTAGGAAAACAACACCCTTCACAACAGCCACTAATAACATAAAGTACCTTGCGGTGACTATAACCAAGCTAGTGAAAGATCTGTTTGAGAAAAACTTCAAGTCTCTGAAAAAAGAAATTGAAGAAGATATCAGAAGATGGAAAGATCTCCCATGCTCATGGATTGGTAGGATTAACATAGTGAAAATGAACATATTGCCAAAAGCAATCTACAGATTCAATGCAATACCCATCAAAATACCAACACAATTCTTTACAGACCTTGAAAGAAAAATTCTCAACTTCATATGGAGAAACAAAAAACCCAGAATCTCCAAAATCATCCTGTACAACAGATAATCTGGACGTATCTCCATCCCAGATCTCAAGCTCTACTACAGAGCAATAGTTATAAAAACTGCATGGTATTGGCATAGAAACAGAATAGTGGATCAATGGAACTGAATAGAAGACCCAGAAATAAACCCACACACTTATGGAAACTTGATTTTTGATAAGGAAGCCAAATCCATCCAATGGAAAAAATACAGCATCTTCAACAAATGGTGCTGGGCATCTGAATAATGAAAGATGCAGAAAAATGAAAATAGATCCATACTTATCACCCTGCACAAAACTAAATTCCAAGTGGATCAAAGACCTCAACATAAAACCAGACACATTAAATCAGTTAGAAGAAAAAGTGGGAAAGACACTAGGTCTCATTGGCATAGGAGACTACTTCCTGAACAGAACACCGATAGCACAGGCTCTAAGAGCAACAATCAATAAATGGGACCTCATGAAACTGAAAAGCTTCTGTAAAGCAAAAGATACTGTCATCAAAACAAAACTACAGCCTACAGACTGGGAAAGGATCTTCACTAACCCTATATCTGACAGAGGGCTAATATCCAG
>CM053753.1:311663-328296 GCA_028658305.1 Pachyuromys duprasi | reverse complement strand
TCAATTTCTTTCTTCAGAGATTTAAAGTTTTTTTCAAACAGGCCTTTCACTTGCTTAGTTAGAGTCACCCCAAGGTACTTTATGTTATTAGTGGCTATTGTGAGGGATGTTGTTTCCCTAATTTCCTTCTCGGCCCTTTTGTCTTTGGTATACAGGAGGGCATCTGATTTTTTGAGTTGATTTTGTATCCACCCACTTTCTGAATGTGTTTATCAGTTGAAGGAGTTCTGTGGTTGATTTTTTGCGGTCACTAATGCATATTATCATATCGTCTGCAAAGAGTGATACTTTGACCTCTTCCTTTCCAGTTTGTATTCCTTTGATCTCCTTTAGTTGTCTTATTGCTCTAGCTAAGACTTCAAGTACTATGTTGAAGAGATATGGAGACAATGGGTAGCCTTGCCTTGTCCCTGATTTCAGTGCGATTGATTTAAGTTTCTCTTCATTGAGTTTGATGATGGCTATAGGCTTGCTGTATATTGTCTTTACTATGTTTAGGCATGTGCATTGTATCCCTGATCTCACCAAGACTCTAAACCTGAATGGATGTTGGATTTTGTCAAATGCTTTTTCAGCATCTAGGGAGATGAACATGTGGTTTTTCTCCTTCAGTTTGTTTTTATGGTGGATCACATTGATGGATTTGCGTATATTGAATGACCCTTTCATGCCTGGGTTGAAGCCTACTTGATATTGGTGGATGATATCTTTTATGTGTTCTTGGATTTGGTTTGCAAGTATTTTGTTGAGTATTTCTGTGTCAATGTTCATAAGAGAGAAAGGTCTGAAGTTCTCTTTTTCTGTTGTCTTTGTGTGGTTTAGGTAATCAAGGTGACTGTGGCTTCATAGAACGAGTTCAGTAATTTTTCCTTCTATTTCTAACTTGTGGCATAGTTTAGAGAGAATTGGTGATAGGACTTCTTTGAAGGTCTGGTAGAATTCTGCACTAAAACCATCTGGCCCAGGGCTTTTTTGGTAGGGAGGTTGTTGATTATTGCTTCTATTTCCTTGGGGGATATAGGTCTATTCAATCTTTCTATCTGATCTTGGCTTAATGTAGGTAGGTAGAGTCTCTCAAGAAAATTGTTCATTTCATTTAGATTTTCAACTTTTGTGGCATATAAGCTTTGGTACTAAGACCTAATGATTGTTTGGATTTCCTCAGTGTCTATAGTTATGTCCCTTTTCTCATTTCTCATTTTGCTGATGTGGATAGTTTCTCTCTGCCTTTTTGTTAGTTTGGCTAGGGGCCTGTCTATCTTGTTGATTTTCTCAAAGAACCAGCTCTTGGTTTCACTGATTCTTTGAATAGTTTTATTTGTTTCTAATTGATTGATTTCAGCCCTGCATTTGATTATTTCCAGCCATCTGCTCTTCTTGGGTGTATGTGCTTCCTTTTTTTTTCTAGGGCTTTCAGTTGGGCGATTAAGTTGCTTGTATGAGTTGTTTCTAATTTCTTCTTGAAGGCACTTAATGCTATGAACTTTCCTCTTCATACTGCCTTCATTGTGTTCTATAAGTTTGGGTATACTGTGCTTTCATTTTCATTGAAATCTAGGAAGTCTTTAATTTCTTTCTTTATTTCTTCCTTAACTAAGCTATCCTTATGTAGCATGTTGTTCAGTTTCCAAGTATGTGCAAGCTTTTTGCTGTTTCTGTTGTTGTTGAGGTCCAGCTTTAGACCATGATGGTCAGATAGGATACAAGGGATTATTTCAATTTTCTTGTATCTGCTGAGGCTTGCTTTGTGACCAACTATATGGTTTATTTAGGGGAAGGTTCCATGAGGTGCTAAAAAGAAGGTATGCTCTTTTGATCTAGGGTGAAAAGTTCTGTAGACAGCTATTAGGTCCATTTGATTTAGGGCCTCTGTAAGTGCCTTTGTTTCCCTGTTTGGTTCTGATGGGATGATCTGTCCCTTGGTGAGAGTGGAGTGTTGAAGTCTCCCACTATTAGTACGTTGGGATTAATGTTTGATTTCAGCTTTAATAATGTTTCTTTTCCAAATGTGGGTGGTCTTATATTTGGGGCACAGATGTTCAAAATTGTGATGTCCTCCTGTTGGAATTTTCCTTTGGTGAGAACAAAGTGCCCCTCCTCATTTTTCTTGATTAGTTTTGGTTGAAAGTCTATATTATTAGATACTAGGAGCGCTACCCCAGCTTGTTTTCTGTGTCCATTTGCCTGAAACACACTTTTCCAGCCCTTTACTCTGAGATATTGTTTATCTTTGTTGCATAGGTGTGTTTCTTGGATGCAGCAGAATGTTGGATCCTGTTTCTGCAACCATTTTTTTAGTCTGTATCTCTTTATTGGAGAGTTGAGTCTATTGATGTTGATAGATAATAGTGACCAATGACTGTTAGTTCCTTTTATTGTAGAGTTGGTGGTCTTAGTATAATTCACTGTTTTTTTTTTCCTTTTTGTTGGGAAGTTATCTGAATCCTATATTTTCTTTGGTGTAGTTGTTTTCATTGGATTGGAGTTTTCCTTCTAGTATCTTCTGTAGGGCTGGGTTGCTGGGTGGCTGTGTAGATATTGCTTAAATTTAGTTTTGTCATGGAATATTTTGTTTTCTCCATCTATGTTGATTGAAAGCTTTGCTGGGTATAGTAGTCTGGGTTGGAATCTGTGTTCCCTTAAAGACTGCATGACCTCTGCCCAGGCCCTTCTGGCTTTCATAGTTTCTGTTGAGAAGTTTGGTTTGATTCTGATTGGTCTACCTTCATATGTTACTTGACCCTTTTCCCTTGTGCCTTTAATATTTTTTCTTTGTTTTGTAGGTTTAGTGTTTTGACTATGATGTGAGAGAGGTATTTCTTTTCTGGTCTAGTCTATTTGGTGTTCTGTAGGCTTCTTGTATATTTATCGACATTTCTTTCATTAATTTGGGGAAATTTTCTTCTATGATTTTACAGTCCCTGGAGCCTGGAGTCTTCTTTTTCATCTCTTCCTGTTATTCTTAGGTTTCTTCTTCTCATGGCATCCTTGATTTCTTGAATATTTTATGTTAGGGACTTTTCCGATTTTATTTTTTCTTTGAGTGAGAAATCAATCTCAGCAAGTGTATCTTCAGCTGCTGAGATTATCTCTTCCATCTCTTGTATTCTGTTGGATGCTTACCTTTGTATTTCCTGATCTTTTCTCTAAGTTTTCCAGTTCTAGTTTTTTCTTTGTTTGTGTTTTCTTTATAGATTCTAATTTTGTTTACATGCTTTGAACCATTTCTTTCATCTGATTAAATGTGGCTCCTATTTTATGTTGTTGTTGTTTCCTCTCAGTGTGTCTTTAATTGTGCCTGTACGTGGGCAGTTATATTCTTCTGTATATCTTTGAGGTTCTTGTTCATTTCCTCTTTTTGTTCCTCTAGTAACTCCATAAGCATAGCTGCAATATTATTTTCCTGTGTCTCTGTTGAATTAAGATCTCCATTGCTTTTGTGTGTTTCTGGTGGTGCCACGGTGTCCTGGTTTTTGTTGGGTGAGTTCTTACATCTACCTCTGGCCATTTGTTTATATATAATCAAGGAGCTGTTTGTTCCTTGAAGCTGAATTTCAGTCTGGAACTTTTAGTCTCTGGTGTCTGGAATATTCTTCAGGAAGATCAGGGAGTTCCAGTGGTTTGATAGTGTGTGTTGTGCCTCAGTTGTCCCTGTGGGAGGAAAGGCCTCTGGCACAGTTGCCTTGTTGGGGAGGGGGAGTAAGTGTGTGTGTGTGTGTGTGCACGTTCGAGTGCCCTGAGAAGGTGTCTTAAAGGGGAGTGTTAGGGGAGTGTATATGGTTGAACACTGGGGCTTGGGAGCAAGCGCAGGAGGGGATGAGGGTGCTAGCGTGTTTAGCAAGCGCAGACTGTGGGCAAGCGCCTGCGCAGATTTCCTGTATTCCCAGTGTTCTTCACTCTGTGGCAGGTTCTGTAGGCTGGACTCTGAGGCCAGTGGGTGGCGCTGCAGGCGGGACACATACTCTGTTGTTAGCTCTGTGTGCCTGGCTCTGTGCTCTGTGCTAGAAGCTGTGAGTACCACAAGCTGGTCACCCCTCTGGTCTGGAGGCTCGGCTCCTCAGTCTGTGCTAGAGGCTCAGTGTCCCTGTTTGAGATGGTGGCTGGGGATGCTGTTCTGTTCCGGAGTCTGCATTCTGACCTGGGCTTGCTGCTAAGGGCTCCCATCTGGTCTGGGGACTTGATGCCTCCTTCTGAGCTAGCAGCTGTGCACCCCAGTCTGGGATGGTATCTGGGGACACCTTAGTGTGGACCAGATACTATATGTCCTCGTCCGTGGTGGAGGCTGGCGGCACGGTGGGAGGCGAGTGTTGAGATCAAGGCTAGTAGATGTGCACCTGCCAATGCACCCTCGTTTGGGATGGTATGTGAGGTGCCTCAGTCTGGACCGGAAACTATGTGTCCTGGTTATTGATGGCAGGGTGGCGGGAGGCTGCATGGTTAGATCAGGGTTAGCAGATGTGCATCGCTGATGCACCCAGACTGGAATGGTGTCTGGGGTGCCTCAGCCTGGCAGAGAGATTGTGTGTCCCCATCCGGGCTGCTGGCAGCCTGGAGGGAAGGTGCTCGTTCAGGTCAGGGCTGTGCACCGCTGGTCATCCAGAGTTTTTCCAGGGAATAACTGGGTGTCCCCACTTGATTTCTTCACTGTAGGAATTCTGCTCACCTGGCAATCACAAATGCTGGTGTTTTAGGTCCCAGATTTCAGTCTCCTGGTTGCTGTGTCGACGCTGCTATCCTACTCCTCAGACACAGTGTCCTCCTGGGGCCACCATCTTGGATCTATATCGCACAATTTCTTATCTGACATTTTAATTGACTCCATGCCATCAGCTTCCATTTCATAAAATTTATATGGCTCCAAATGAAAGGTGATGTTTGGAGTACTTATGAAACATATCAAAGTTAAGTGCAAGTGCTAACACTATATATGGTGATGGTAATTCATAGGAGTAAAATGAAAAAAAAAAGAAAATGGAGAGAGAAAAAAAGCAAAAGTAGTTAAGGATAGCTTTCGGAGTAGAGAGGGAGGAAGAAGGCATGCTTGAGTAGCAAACACTGTAGAATAGCCCTTAATGAAACTGCTGCAGGGAGATCTAATAAAGATAGAATGTCAAGAAAAACCAAGCAAGCAATACATGCAAAAGCTTCATTCTACACCATACTCAGTTCTGAATCTCCACAAGGGTCAGGCATGGGTGGAGGCCGTTCAGAACACATATAAACTTGGTTGAATGCTGAGATGGACCTTGGAGGTGTCTGGGCTTTGTGAACTGTGTTCTTTGCTGCAATTTCTTAAATAGGAAGAAATTTGTGCACCTCACCATTATGGTCATAAAGGATAATTGTTAATGATTTTATGTCTTCCATTGCATTAATTTGGTAACTTTCTAGTAGAGAGTTAAAATAATGTAATATCCTTAATTTAATGTAATTTGTTCATTTAGCTTGAAGAAATTGGCACCATTATTTTTTAGGATGCCTACTTTTTATAAAGAATATCATTATGTAATCTGTCCATCATCAGAAAAGAATGCCATGTTACTTACAGAATTCTTGGAGAAAGCAAAAATATCACATGAAAAACTTAGGGCTTAGTTATAACCATTCAGTCAGGAACTAAAGGTGAAATAAAATCAGAGGCTAAAACCACACAGCCAGATTATGGTGATATCTTTCTGGGATATTTCCTTTTCCATGTTGATTTGATGCTTTATCACCCAGTTCACTAAACTAGGAGTAACTCAACTATATGTTTTGGGTTGGTGTTGTGGGTTGGATGTTCAATCAGTTTACTCTAAAGTATGATTTAATTTTTCAAAGTGTAGTATCACAGATAATGTTCAGGAAGTTGTATCTGCTAGCTATAAAAATTGTCATTTTATGGCTTTTCTTATCTTTTTTATATCATCACACTGTAAAATTGAGTTGTTATATCTCCAACTTTCTCTCACAATTAACGTCTATCTTATGCCAACCAGTAGTGATAATGGTTATAAAAAAATTCAACTTCTTGAACCATCTCTTAATACAAACCTAGGCATAGATGAACAACTTTAAAATTATGAACTGAACTAAAAGTACTGTGATGTGATTATATTTAAAAGGTAATATTCAATGAAACTAGATATTAAATACTAATTAAATATCTTTGAAAAGGATCTTAGGGTTACACCATTTAAAGTAGAAGTAATGCTTTCAAATTTTGTATTTGAAAAACAGAGCTATCAGTAACTATAGTCAAAAAGAAACTTTATAAAATTACCTTGAGTAAAAATAATGTTATGACTTCTAAAATAAAATCTCATATAAATTAATCATAATGTTTTATTTTTATAAAAATATATTAGATGTTTATTGTTGTATAATAGATTGCTAATCTCAAACTCAGTAACCTAAACAACACATTATTTTTATCTTATAATTTCAGTAAGACAGAGATCTTGGACTAGCTGTACTAAGTTATCTTTTCAGGTTCTCATAAGGCTGTGATCAAGGCAATGCCCACAGTCCATTTTTATATGAAGTTTGACTTGGAAAGAGTTTCCTTCCAGGATGAAAAATATTGCTGAGGAATCCATTTTCCCTGGACTATGTTTGAAGCACTGCCCTTTGGCAGTCAATTGCAGGTTTTCCTTAAACTGAAGCTATGTCCAAAGTTCCTAACATTTCACCAGCTACTATGATCCAGAAGCTGTCTCCAGCATAGCTTTCTATTGACTTCATCTAGACTGCAAAGAGACTCTTGAGCTTTAGCTGGCTAATAAAAGAATCCTATATAGCACAATATTTTTTTGTTTTGTTTTTTTATGAAAGGCCTTTCATATAGAATTGTATTTTATACTGTATCTTTTAATATATTTTTTATTTATTACAGTTTATTGAATCTACAGATTCAATGCAATCCCCATCAAAATACCTTCACAATTCTTCACAGACCTTGAAAGAAAAATACTCAACTTCATATGGAGAAACAAAAAACCCAGAATCTCCAAAATAATCCTCTACAACAACAGATCATCTGGAAGTATCTCCAACCCTTATCTCAAGCTGTACTACAGAGCAATAGTAAAAAAAAAACTGTATGGTATTGGCATAGAAACAGCATAGTGGATCAGTAGAACCGAATAGAAGACGCAGAAATAAACCCAAGCACTTATGAATACTTGATTTTTGGCAAAGAAGCCAAAACCATTCAATGGAAAAGAGACAGAATTTTCAACAAATGGTGCTGTTCCAACTGGATGTCTACATGCAGAAAAAAGGAAAATAGATCCATATTTATCACCCTGCACAAAACTAAAGTGGAAGTGGATCAAAGACCTCAACATAAAACCAGACACACTAAATCGGTTAGAAGAAAACGTGGGGAAGAGCCTAGAACTCTTTGACACAGGAGTCTACTTTCTGAACAGAACACCAACAGCACAGGCTCTAAGAGCAACAATCAATAAATAGGACTGCATGAAACTTTAAAGCTTCTGTAAAGCAAAAGACACTGTTGTTAGAACAAAACGACAGTCTACAGACTGGGAAATGATCTTCACCAACCCTGTATCTGACAGAGGGCTGATTTCTAGAATATATAAAGAACTAAAATTTAAAAAGCAATAAATTAAACAATCCAATTAAAAAATGGGGTATGGAGTTAAACAGAGAATTCTTTGTAGAGGAATATAGAATGGCAGAGAAACAAAGGAATGCTCAATGTCCTTAGCCATCAGATCAAATCAAAATGACCCTGAGATTTCACCTTTCACCCATCAAAATGGCTAAAATAAAAAACTCAAATGACAACACATGCTGAAGAGGTTGTGGAGAAAGGGGAACCCTCCTCCATTGCTGGTGGGAATGTAAACTTGTACAACCCCTCTGGAAATCAATCTGGCACTTTCTTAGACAATTAGGAATAGCACTTCCTCAAGACCCAGCTTTACCAATCCTAGGCATATATGCAAAAGTTGCTCAAGGACAGAACAAGGACATTTGCTCAACCATGTTTGTAGCAGCTTTATTTGTAATAGCCAGAACCCAGAAACAACCCAGATGTCCATTAATGGAGGAATAGATACACAAATTGTGGTATTTTTACACAATGGAATACTATTCTGTAATTTAAAAAAAGGAAATCATGAAATTTTCAGGCAAATGGTGGGATCTAGAAAAGATCATTCTGAGTGAAGTATCCCATATAGGATTTGTGAAATTTAGAAACTGTGAGAAGAATCAGTCAAAGGGGAAGAAGCAAGTGCAGCTTAAAAAAAAATCATTGATAGAACAATGAAATAGAAAAGATTAAGCTTGTCACAGTGTCTTTATCCTCTTCCAAAATATAATCTTTATAGTCCCCTCTTGCAAGCAAATATATTGTGAAAATAGATGGTACATCCTTCTCAGGACCCTCTTCAGAAGACACAAGTAACATTTGAGGCAGGAGCTGCAGCAAAAGCCTAGTGTTAATCAAGTACATGGAGCCAGCTCAAGGTTTGGGTCCATAACATAAGAAGATGAATTAATTTCTCACTCCCTGGTCAGCTCAAAGAGCTCCAGTAATACAAGCAAATCTGTTAGGGTTACAAAGCTGTTGGGAGGAATGCATCTATGTTTCGTATAATGAAGGCAGGTAAATGTGAGGAATGATGACAGATGTCTAAGCTTTTCAAGGAAGTGGCCCCAGAGTTACTGCTGCACTCAATATTACAATAAAAATATCTTCTCCCAAGAAGTACCACATGTGGGTGAAAACAAAATGGGTCTTTTTGATAACTGCCACTCACAGCAAAAAGCTTCCTTGGAAAAGTCTAACATTACCACTAATTTATTGATATAAACACATTTTTTAAAAAACTAACCTGACACATACACATCCATTTAATAAAACAATAGTAGTAGGCTCCCTGATGGCTCCTATAGCCTTCCTAAACACACGATTGTTTTCCCCCAGCTTACAATACCAAACATAGATTCCTTTCTGGGGAGTAATCGAGATCACTAAGGTTGCTGGATAAAGATCCTACTGCCGGGGGTGTGCAAACATTATTGTCCAATAAGGCCATGAGCTCCTGAACACACACACACACACACACACACACACACATCTCACACAGGTGTACATAAACTGTCACTCAAAACACAAAATAAAACAAAGACCTATTGTCTACTGTTGCTAGTTGCATTCTAGAATTATGTGGTAAGTGCCTATTGATGAAGTCTCCAATCACTTTGGCTGCAGGACATGGATAAATCAGGCTGAGAATGAATTAGAAATTCCCTCTTTGCTGTATGGCTTTTGTGGTATTATATAGTATGTTTTCTGGGAGACATTATTCACCCAGATTTCAGCTTGTTAATGGACTCTGCTTGGTACGCTATCACCATACTGGGAAAGATGTACCCACTGATGAAAAGAGGCATGTCTTTTATGGACACAAACAATCACTTTTAAAACAAATTAGGCACATATTGTTTTGTAAAATGGATAGCTACCTGTCAAGTTACTTAAAATTTTTTTTCTGCTTAACTCAATAAAATAGTGGTGGTGTTAGCCTTTTCTAAAGAAGCTATTCTTAGTAAGCGGCATTTACCATACTCATACAGAGAAACTGCTGAGAATAAGGGATATGAGAATATTATAGCGATGCTCAACGATGAGCATAAAAGTGGTCGTACACATAGGTCCTCAAATTTAAAATGTAAGAAGTGTGTCAAGAAAAAAGGCAGAAAAAAATGTGAGAACCAGAGTAGGAGGTAGAGTTGTCAAACAACTCTCTCAGCATTGAATACACCCCTTGTAGAAAGAGGAGGAAGCTTAGGAAAGTTATGAATCTCACAAGACTCCCCCAAAATTCATGAAAAGTTAAGGATGCATTTGCTCCAAGATTAAGAAATGTTACATTTAAATTACCAATGACTAAATAACAAAATACCTCAAAACATCATGGCTTAGAAAAACAATGTTATTTTTTTGCATGAATATAAGGGCAAATATTGGTCATTTGAGCATGTTCTTCAAGGTATAGTGCCAGATATGACTACAGTACTTATCTGACCAGTACCAACCAATGTGGCTTCCTTACTTGACCAGCAGGAGATGTTGTCTTTGGGGGTAGGAATGCTATTTAAGCTTCTGAGTAGAACTCACACACACTGCCCCTCCATATATGGCTCTGAGTTCAGAGAAGCAAATAGATTTTGAGAAGGGGCATCTTTTAAGTGATTGTTTCTAGAGTGAGCAGTGAGAAGGTACTAGAGATTGTGGAGTCTAAACATGGAAATTTCACAATGTGACTTATCCAATGTGGTTTAAGCATCACATAATCAAAAATATCAAAGAATGTAGAAATAACCACTTTCTAAGGACACCACAAATGGCTAGTTAATGTTGAATGCCATGGAAAGTGTTAATTCTTCTTTAAATCACTTGGTCTTAAAATTCTGAGTTGTTCTGTGAGACTGTCTTCTTGCTCTGACCATTTTTTTCTTCTGGATACTTTGAATATAATTTCACATATTAGGTAGACTTCTTCATATATAATTAAATGAAATAGTAAGTGAAAAAATCATATACTGATCTTCTATACAAGTGAGCACTGTTTTCTATATGTTCTCTAAAGTTGTTTTCTTGTTTATCCTGCCACATTCTCATCTAGTCAGTATTATCTCTGTGTCAAAGAAGAAATATATTACATGGTAACTAAATTCATACCACATGTGCTGGTATGAATGGTTTCACAGAACGAGGTTCAGACTAGAACAGTCCCACTGAGAGGACCCCGGGCATGGAACTTTTGCCTTGCTCTTTCTTCACTGATGACAAGATTAGAGTGTAGAAACTTAATAAGAAACAAGACAGCATCTGCTTTGACACACTGCTGGGAAGAGTCTTTCAGAGGCCCTCTTCGGTAGGCTTCTGTTTTGTTTCCTGTTTTCTCCCTCATAGCCAAACATTAGGCAGAGTGCAGGGAATCTTATGAAAGAATGGGGAGATATAAAAGACCTGGAGGGGACACGATCTCCACAAGGAGAGCAACAGAACCAAAAAATATGGGCACAGGGGTCTTTCTGAGACTGATGCTCCAATCAAGGATCATGCACGGAGATAACCTAGAACCTCTGCACAGATGTAGCCCATGGCAGATCAGTATCCTTGTGGGATTCCCTAGTAAGGGGAACAGGGACTGTCTCTGACATGAACTCAGTGGGTGTCTCTTTGATCACCAACCCTTAGCAGGGAACAGCCTTATCAGGCCACAATGGAAAACAATGCAACTAATCCGGATGAGACCTGGTAGGCTAGGGTCACATGGAAGGGAAGGAGGACCTCCCTTACCAGTGGGCTTGGAGAGGAGCAAGGGAGGAGATAAGGGAAGGAGGGTAGCACTGGGAGGGAATGAGGTAAGGAGCTACCATATGGGATAAAAAGTGAATAAACTGTAATTAATATAAAATTAAGAATAAAATTTAAAAAAGAAACAGGAGAGCTCAGAGCAGCATTTGGCCTTAGTAGAGGTATAAATACTCAAATGACACTTAGTTTAAAAATGTGATTATTGAGTGATCTGATCAAGTGACCTTGTTCCACAAGATGATACTCATATTGTTCTAGCAAAAATAGAAACTTGAATTTTTGGCATCTTTAAGTTATAAACTGATTGTATTCATGGATCTTTGTAGTTCAGAGACCTCAGAATGACCACTGAAAATTTTCCATCTCTATATTACAGTTTTAAGTCCAACTGAGGTAAATGACAACAATGTTTGACTTAAAACTAAGAGTAACCTAAGGATGTCCTATAAAAGGAAACACTCATTCCCAATCCCTAATATTGCTGCACTATATCCATGCCTTTTAAAGACCATTTTGAAAAATAATGACAATTTTTTATCGGCACTAACCCTTTATTGCTCTACTAATTTATTTTAGTGTATTTGTTTACTTATTTCTCTTTAATGATACAGCATCTCACTAACTTGAACCTACAATCTTCCTGTCTCAGTTTCCTGAGAGGATGGCTTATAAGCATAGTCTACAGTGATTGCTTCCTAGTGTTTTGTTACATTTCACTGATAATTACTTTCCAGTTATATTTGCAAAAGAAGTTTCCTAATCATCCAGTGCCCTAGTTATGGAGAAATGAAGTGCCACATCATTTATAACAAAAAAGTCAATTTAAAATATTTTCTTATGCTCTTAACATTAATTGCTCCTTAATATCTAGTGGGAAATTGGAAACTTTGAATGTCCTGTGGGTCATGGAAACTGGAGTATGCTCTTGGATGATTGGGTGGTGTTCTTAAAACACAAAGTCTCAACAGGAAAGTTCCATTCCCTTTCTCCCCATTCAAGGCAGAAACTCAAATCCATTTTTGATATTTAAAATTTTACAATTGGAGATAGAGAGCTGGTTCAGGCATTGAAGAGTAGACTGACAACCAAAAATAAAATGCTACAACTTCTTCTGAGGTTGTATCAAGTATATATGATATCAGTCTTAGTTTTTCTATCACATTTCCAGAGAATTATTCCAGAAACACTTTTATAGAAAGGAAGGTGGTCATTCATTCCTGTAGTGGAAAACATATGAGGTATTTTAGAAGAACAAAGTTTGTTTAAGTTGTGATGTTGTTCCAAGTTCTTTGATCCCCAAATGCTTCTGCTGGACACCTGTTAACACCTGTCAAGGCTAGCATGCCATACAGGTACTTGTTCTAACACATGTCCTGCTTATTTCCTTCCCAGCATCTCTGGTATGTGTGTGTGTCCTTTTTACTTATTTATTGCATTTTATTCACTTTGCATCAAGGCTATACCCCCGTCGTTCATCCCTCCCAGTCCCACCTGCCCTCACTCATCTCCTCCCCTGCCTCTACCCCAGTCCACTATTAAGGGAGGTGTTCTTCCCCTTCCATTTGACCATAGTCTACCAGGTCTCATCCAGATTGTCTGCATTGTCTTCCTTTGTTGCCTGGTAAAGCTGCCCACACCTAGCTCAGAGGGAAGTGATCAAAGAGCCAGCCACTGAGTTCATGTCAGAGATGGCCTCTCTTCCCCTGCAGAAGTTCTAGGTTGTCACAATAGAAACTTGAATTTTTGCCCTCTTTAAGTTTTAAACTGATTGTATTCATGGATCTTTGTAGTTCACAAACCTCAGAATGACCACTGCATGGTTATTATCCCATTCGGTTGGCTGTCCTTTTGTTCTGACAATAGTGTCCTTTGCTTTACAGAAGATTTTCAGTTTCATGACGTCCCAATTAATAAAATTGTTGATCATAGAGCCTGTGCTGTTGGTGTTCGGTTCAAGAAGTTGTCTCCTGTTTCAATGAGTTCAAGGCTCTTCCTCTTTTTCTTCTAACAGGTTTAGTTTGTCTAACTTTATGTTGAGATCTTTGACCTACTTGGACTTTAGTTTTGTGCAGGGTCATACATATGGATCTATTTGTACTTTTCTACATGTAGATATTCAGTTAGACCAGCACCATTTGTTGAATATACTATCTTTTTTGCATTATATAGGTTTGCCTTCTTTGACAAAAACCAAATATCTATAGATGTGTAGGTTTTTTCTAGGTCTTCGATTTGATTCCATTGATCCACCAGTCTGTTTCTATGACAATACCATGCAGTTTTTATTTATTTTTTCGAGCTGCATTTTTATTAAATTCTTTATTAATTACACTTTATTCACCTTATATACTCCTGTAGTTCCCTCCCTCCTCCTGTCCTAATCCCTCCCTTCCTCCCCCTTCTGCACCCATGTCCCTCCCCAAGACCACTGATAGGGGAGGTCTTTCTTTCCTTCCCTCTGATCCCAGTCTATTAGGTCTCATCAGGAGTGGCTGCATTGTCTTCCTCTGTGCCCTGGTAAGGCTGCTCCCTCCTCAAGGGGAGGTGATCAAAAAGCAGGCCAATCAGTTTATGTCAGAGACAGTCCCTGTTCCCATTACTATGGAACCCACTTGGACACTGAAACGCCATGGGCTATATCTGTGCAGGAGTCCTAGGTTATCTCCATGCATGGTACTTGGTTGGACTATCAGTCTCACAAAAGACCCCTGTACTCAGATTATTTGGTTCTGTTGCTCTCCTTGTGGAGTTCCTGTTCTCTCCAGATCTTACTATTTCCCACTCCTTTCATAAGATTCCCTGCACTCTGCCCAAGTGTTGGCTGTAAGTCTCAGCATCTGCTTTGATAGAATTCAGGGCAGAGCCTTTTTGAGGCCCTCTGTGGCAGACTCCTGATTTGTTCCCTGTTTTCTTTTTCTTCTGATGTCCATCCTCTTTGGCCTTTTAGATAGGGATTGGGCATTTTAGCAAGAGTCCTCCCTCTTGATTAGTTTCTTTATGTGTACAGATTTTAGTAGGTTTATCCTATAGTATATATCTATATGAGTGAGTATATACCGTGTGTGTCTTTCTGCTTCTGGGATAGCTCACTCAGGATGATCCTTTCCAGTTCCCACTATTTACCTGCAAATTTCATGATATCCATGATTTTTATTGCTGACTAATATTCCCTTGTGTAGATGTACCACAATTTCTGTATCCATTCCTCAGTTGAGGGACATCTGGGTTGTTTCTAGCTTCTGGCTAATACAAATAAAGCTGCTACAAACATGGTTGAACAAATGTTCTTATTGTGTACTTGAGCCTCTTTTGGATATATGCTTAGGAGTGGTATAGCTGAATCGTCAGGAGGTGCTATTCCTACTTGTCTGAGGAAATGCCAGATTGATTTCCAGAGTGGTTGTACAAGTTTACATTCCCATCAACAGTGGAGGAGGGTTCCCCTTTCTCCACAACCTCTCCAGCATGTGTTGTCACTTGAGTTTTTGATCGTTGTAAGGTGAAATCTCAGGGTTGTTTTGATTTTCATTTTCCTGATGAGTAAGGAGGTTGAACATTTCTTTAAGATTTTCTCTGCCATTCAATATTCTTTTATTGAGAATTTTCTGTTGTGCTCTGTACCCAATTTTTTAATTGGATTTTTGATTTGTTACTGTTTACATTTTTGAGTTCTTTATATATACTGGATATTAGTCCTCTGTCAGATATAGGGTTGGTGAAGATCCTTTCCCAATATGTGGGCAGTTGTTTTGTTCTGACAACAGTGTCCTTTGCTTTACAGAACCTTTTCAGTTTCATGAGGTCCCATTTATTGATTGTTGCTCTTGGAGCCTGTGCTGTTGGTGTTCTGTTCAGGAGTTGTCTCCTGTGCCAATGAGTTCAAGGCTTTTCCCCACTTTTTCTTCTAAGCGGTTTAGTGTGTCTGATTTTATACTGAGGCCTTTGATCCACTTGGACTTTAGTTTTGTGCAGGGTGATAAGTATGGATCTATTTGTATTTATCTACATGTAGGCATCCAGTTAGACCAGCACCATTTTTTGAAGTTGCTGTCTTTTATCCATTGAATGGTTTTGGCATCTTTGTCAAAAATCAGGTTTCGATAAGTGTGTGGATTTATTTCCAGGTCTTCTATTCAATTCCACTGATCCATCACTCTGTTTCTATGCCAGTATCATGCAGGTTTTAGTATTGTTGCTCTATAGTACAGCTTGAGATCAGGATATGTCCAGAAAATCTTTTACCTTAGAGGATGTTTTAGCAACTCTGGGTTTCTTGTTCCATATGAAGTTAAGAATTTTTCTTTCAAGGTCTGTAAAGAATTGTGTTGGTAAGTTGATGGGAATTGCATTGAATCTGTAGATTGCTTTTGTTAAGATGGCCATTTTTATTATATTAATCCTGCCAAGCCATGAGCATTGGAGATCGTTCCATCTTCTGTTATCTTCTTCTAATTCTTTCTTTAGAGACTCAATTTTTTTCATACAAGTCTTTGACTTGCTTGGTTAGGTTCACACCAAGGTACTTTATGACCTTTGTGGCTTTTGTGAAGGGTGTTGTTTTGCTAATTTCTTTCTCAGTCCTTTTTTCTTTTGTATACAGGAAGGCTACTGATTTTTTTTTTTTGAGTTAATTTTGTATCCAGCCACTTTGCTGAAGGTGTTAATCAGCTGTAGGAGTTTCCTGGTAGAATTTTTGGGATTACACAGATATACTATCATATCATCTGCAAATAGTGATACTTTGACTTCTTCGTTTCCAATTTGTATCCCCTTGATCTCCTTTAATTGTCTTATTGCTCTAGCAAGGACTTCAAGAACTATGTTGAAGAGAAATGGAGATAATGGGCAGCCTTGCCTTGTCCTTGATTACAGTGAGATTGATTTTAATTTCTCTCCATTGAGTTTGATGTTGGCTATAGGCTTGCTGTATATTGCCTTTACTATGTTCAGGTATGTGCCTTACATCCTTGATCTCTCCAAGACTTTAAACATGAATGGATGTTGGATTTTGTTAAATACTTTTTCAGCATCTAAGGAGATGATCATGTGGTTTTTCTCCTTCAGTTTCTTTATGTGGTGGATCACATTGATGGATTTGCATATATTGAACCACCCCTGCATGCCTGGGATGAAACCTACTTGGTAGCAGTGGATTATATCTTTGATGTATTCAATTTGTAAGTATTTTGTTGAGTATTTTTGCATCGTTGTTCATAACGGAGATTGGCCTGAAATTCTCTTTTTTTTTGTTGTGTCTTTGTGAGGTTTAAATACCAAGGTGATTGTGGC
>CM053753.1:298118-311563 GCA_028658305.1 Pachyuromys duprasi | reverse complement strand
TTTAAATACCAAGGTGATTGTGGCTTCATAGAATGAGCTTGGTAATGTTCCTTCTGTTTCTTTTCTGTGGAATAGTTTGAAGAGTATTGGTGATAGCTCTTCTTTGAAAGTCTGGTGGAATTCTGCACTGAAACCATCTGACCTTTTTTTTTTTTTTTTTTTTTTTGCATGGGAGACTTTTGATGATGGCTTCTATTTTCTTAGGGAATATAGGACTATTTAATTTATTTACCTGGTCTTAATTCAGCTTTAGTAAGTGGAATCGATCATGAAAATTGTCAATTTCATTTAGATTTTCCAATTTTGTAACATATAGGCTTTTGTAGTAAGACCTAATGATTGTTTGGATTTCTTCAGTGTCTGTTGTTATTCTCCCCTTTTTATTTCTGATTTTGTTGATTTGGATAGTGTCTCTCTGCCTTTTTGTTAGTTTGTTAGTTTGTCTAAGGGTTTTTCTATCTTGTTGATTTTTTCAAAGAACCAGCTCTTGGTTCTTTGAGTTGTTTTATTTGTTTCTAATTGATTGATTTCAGCCCTGAGTTTGATTATTTCCATCTGTCTACTCCTCTTCGGTGTGTCTGCTTCTTTGTTTTCTAGGGCTTTTAGGTGAGACACTAAGTTGCTTGTATGAGATGTTTCGAGTTTCTTCTTGAAGGCAATTAGAGCTATGAACTTTCCTCTTAACACTGCTTTCATTGTGTCCCATAAATTTGGGTATATTGTGCCTTCATTTTCATTGAATTCTAGGAAGACTTTAATTACTTTATTTCTTCCCTGATCCATCTGTCATTTAATAGGAAGTTGTTCAGTTTCCATGTGTGTGCAGGCTTTTTGTTATTTCTGTTGTTGAGCTCCAATTTTAGTCCATGGTGATCAGATAGGATACAAGGGATTATTTCAATCTTCTTGTATCTGTTGAGGGTTGCTTTGTGACCAAATTTATGGTCTATTTTGGAAAGGGTTCCATGAGGCCATGGAGTTTTTATTACTGTTACGCTGTGGTACAGCCTGAGATCAGGGATGGAAATACCTCCGGAAGTCTTTTATTTTACAGAATTGTTTTTGCTATTCTGGGTTTTTATTTTGTTTTTCTATATGAAATTGAGAATTGTCCAATCCAATTAAAAACTGGGGTACAGAGCTAAACAAAGAATTCTCGAGCTGAGGATCCAAGATGGCGGCAACCAACGTGCACAGTATCTGAGAGGCAGAGAATCTGAAACTCAGAAATTGGTGAGTGGAGGGCATCTGAAGCCAGAAAATTGACATTGAGGCTTCCTGCACAAAGGGGACATTATGTGAGCTGATACCATTTAGATTCAGATCACCTGGGGACTTCTCCAGGGAAGGAAAGTAGCAAACATTAGATCCCCGAACACTCTCCCTTTTTGGACTTCCCTCCCCATCAGCAGAGCCGACCCACTGCGCTGGAGATTCTTAGCACAGAAATTACTGTCTGGGGACTCAGACTTCAGAGACAAGACTCCTTGCTCCTCCGTGGTGGCAGCCAGCTGTACCAGCCTTCTAGGTCATGGATCTGCCATACCAGCCTTCTGCGTCCAGGGTCCGCAGTATCAGCCTTCTGTGTCCCGGATCTGCTAGTCGCTGTACTGACTCCACAGGGCATCCCTGCCAGTGACTGTACAGACAGCCAAATCCCTCAGTGGCAGACAGTCAGTTGTACAGCCACCAAAGTCCACCAGACCCACCAAGCCACCCAGGTACAACAGGCCCGTTAGGCCTCCTAGGTCTGTGGACCACTATATTGGCTCCCAGGACTTCCTAGCAGGCACCTGTACTGGCCTCCCAGATCTGCTGCTGTGGCTGGACTACCAAGTTTCACGGCTGCAGCTCCAATGAGTTGGCAGAGCTCCTACACTCACATTTGCCCCATCAGGCCCAAACTTGAGGAGCAGAGAACAGGGGGAACACCTGTGCTTTCTGATTTGAATGCTAGAGAGTGAATGTGCCTTCAAGCACCTGAAACCTGCAGATCCAGAGTCTGTCTAACCTAGCAACCAGACATCAGATCCATCCCACCAACCCACCCACTTTGGGAAACAGAGGGATTCTTGGGACAGTATTCTCAATATCGAAGGCCCTGTTCGGGTGGGTCTACCAGTGGAATTCAGGGAAACAACTCCAGGAGACCAAAAAAGCTGAATACCAGTGGCCTGTAGGCCACTGAGGTATTCAGGGAATCCACACAAGTGAATTGCACCCTTGAATTCACAGTTTCAAGAAAGGCACCCTTCAAAAAGTTCACCTCTGCAGTCTTGTGTTTTCTACTAGAAGCCTACTTCAGATATAAACATGTGAAAAAAATGTTGCTGAGTTTGTAATAATCAAAGCCAGCCAGTGCCTGCAACCTTTCTGTGCATGCATGAGTGCCACTTCCCCACACTGCAGGCTCCTACATTCTCTAGCACCCTGTCCCTCAAAGCATACTTCCATGCACATGCTGGCCCATATTTGTCCTTCTGTACCCATAGAACCCCCTCCCTTAGGTACAGCTGAAAGACCAACGAACACTCTCAAACCCCTGGACCTCTCTCATCTTCCTAAAGAATACTCCAGACACCAGAGAAAGATGGTATGAGTCCGAACTACAGAATCTAAGAACAAAGAGTGAAGGTTACAGATAAGCAGATGGCCAGAGGTTGGCATATGAACACATCGAACAAAACTCAGGCCTTGATGGCTTCACCAGAACCTCCCAAAGTCAATGGATACTCCAATTTATTGGCAACACAGGAAAATTATCTTAAAGCTATGTTTATCCAGTTATTAGAGGCACATAAAGAAGAAACAAACAAATCTCTCAAAGAAATAGCCACAAAAATGGAGACAAATAAAGAAGAAATAAACAAAGCCCTCAAAGAAATACAGGCAAATATAGTCACAACAATAGAGGCACAAATAGATACAATTACTGGCATATAGAGAGGAAACAAACAAAAAAATTGCAACCATCATAGAGAGACAGGAATCCACATTCAAACAGATGAAGGAAATGGTGCAAGGCATGAAAACAGAATTAGAATCAATAAAGAAAACACAAGCAGAGAAAACCCTGGAGTTGGAGAACTTAGGGAAAAGATCAGGAACCACAAAGATAAGCATCACCAACAGAATATAAGAGATGGAAGAGAGAATCTCTGGTGCTAAAGATACAGTTTGCAGAAAGTGATACTTCTCTCAAAGAAAAAGAAAATCAGAAAAGTCCCAAACACAAAACATCCAAGAAATCATGGATGCCATGAAATGGCAAAATCTAAGAATAATAGGAATAGATGAAAAAGAGGATTCCAGGCTCCGAAGTCCAGAAAATATTTTCAAGAAAATCATAGAAGAAAATTTTCCCAACTTAAAGAAAGAGATGTCCATAAACATACATGAAGCCTACAGAATACCAAATAGAATTAGACTACAAAATAAACTCCTCATGTCATATCATAGTCAAAACACCAAATGTACAAAATGAAGAAAAGATATTAAAAGCTGCAAGGGAAAAAGTCCAAGTAAGATATAATGGTAGACATATCAGAATCACACCAGATTTCTCATCAGAAACTATGAAAACCAGAAGGGCCTGAATAGATGTCATGCAGACTTTAAGTGACCACAGATACCAACCCAGACTACTATACACAGCAAAGCTTTCAATCAACCTAAGTGGGAAAAACAAAATATTCCTTGACGAAACTAAATTTAAACAATATTTACACAGCAAACCAGCCCTACAAAAGACACTAGAAGGAAAACACCAATCCAAAGACAACTGCACCCAAGTAAATATAGGATACAGATAAATTTCCATACAAAAATTAAAAGAAAACAAGCAATGAATCAGAGTTAGACCAGCAACTCCACAATAAAAGGAACTAAAATTCATTGTTCACTATTATCTATCAACATCAATGGACTCAACTCTCCAATAAAAAGACACAGACTAACAGAATGGTTGTGGAAACAATATCCAACATTCTGCTGCATCCAAGAAACACACCTCTTCAACAAAGATAAACACTACCTCAGAGTAAAGGGCTGGAAAAATGTTTTGCAAGCAAACAGACCTAGAAAACAAGCTGGGTAGCTATCCTAATATCTAATGAAATAGACATTCAACTAAAATGAATCAAAAAAGGTGAGGAATAGCACTTCATTTTCATAAAAGGAAAAATTCACCAGGAGGGATATCACAATTCTGAGCATCTATGCCCCAAATAGAAGAGCACCTACATTTGTAAAGGAAACATTATTAAAGCTGAAATCACACATCTATCCCAACACCTTAATAGTGGAAGACTTCAAAACTCCACTCTCACCAAGGCACAGATCATCCAGTCAGAAGCAAAACAGGGAAACAGGGCACTTATAGAGGCCCTAAATCAAATGGACCTAATAGGTGTCTACAGAACTTTTCATCCAAATTTAAAAGATCATAACTTCTTTTCATCACCTCATGGACCCTTCTCCAAAATAGACCACATATTTGGTCACAAAACAAGCCTCAGCCGATTCAAGCATATTGAAATAATCTCTTGTATCCTATCTGACCACCATGGACTAAAACTGAACCTCAACAACAACAGAAATGGCAAAAAGCCTACACATACATGGAAACTGAATAAGTTGCTACTCAATGACAGCTGTGTCAGAGAAGAAATAAAGAAATTAAAGACTTTATAGAATTCAATGAAAATGAAGGCAGAACATACCCATATGGGACACAATGAAATCAGTGCCAAGAGGAAAGTTCATAGCACTAAGTGCCTTCAAGAAGAAATTTGAATCATGGCATACAAACAACTTAATCATTCACCTGAAAGCCTTAGGGAAAAAAAGGAAGCAGATACACCCAAGAGGAATAGACAGCTGGAAATATTCTAGCTCAGGGCTGTAATCAATTAATTAGAAACAAATAAAACAATTCAAAGAATCAATGAAACCAAGAGCTGGTTCTTTGAGAAAATCAACAAGATAAACAAACCCTTATCCAAATTAACTAAAAGGCAGAGAGAAACTATCCAAATCAACAAAATCAGAAATGAAAAGGGGAGTGTAACAACAGACACTGAGGAAATCCAATCATTAGGTCTTACTACAAAAGCCTATATGCAACAATATTTGAAAATCTAAATGAAATGTACAATTTTCTTGATAGATTCCATTTATCCAAATTAAATCAAGACAAGGTAAACAGATTGAATAGCCCTATATACCCCATGGAAATAAAAGCAGTCATCAAAATTCTCCCTTCCAAAAAAGCCCAGGGCTAGATGGTTTCAGAGCAGAATTCTATCAGACCTTCAGATAAGAGCTAACTATAATTCTCTTCAAACTATTCTACAAATTATATACAGAAGGAATAATACTAAACTCATTCTATGAAGCTACAGTCAGCTTGATACCTAAATCACACAAAGACCCAACCAAAAGAGAGAACTTCATACCTATCTCTCTTATGAACATTGATACAGAAATATTCAATAAAACATTTGCAAACCAAATCCAAGAACACATAAAAGTTATCATCCAATATGACCAACTATGCTTCATCCCATTTATGCTAGTGTGATTCAATATATAAACATGCGTCAAGGTGATGCACCATATAAACAAACTGAAGGAGAAAAAACACATAATCATCTCCTTAGATGCTCAAAAAGCATTTGACAAAGTCCAACATCCATTCATGTTTAAAGTCTTAGAGAGATCAGGAACACAAGGCACATACCTAAATGTAGTAAAGGCAATATACAGCAAACCTATAGCCAACATCAAACTCAATAGAGAGAAACATAACTCATTCCCACTGAAATCAGGGACAAAGCAAGGCTGCCCACTTTCTCCATATCTATTCACCATAATTGAAGTCCTAGCTACTGAAATAAGACAAGTAAAGGAAATCAAGAGGATTCAAATAGGAAAGGGAGAATTCAAAGTATCACTGTTCACAGGTGGTAAGATAGTATATGTGAGCTACCCCAGAAAACTCCTTCAGCTGACAAATACCTTAAGCAAAGAGGCTGGATACAAAATTCACTCAAGAAATTGAGTAGTTCTCCTGTATACCAAAGATAAAAGGGCCGAGAAACAAACCATTGAAACAACACCCTTCACAGTAGCCACTAACAAATAAATACCTTGGTGTGACTCTAACCAAGCAAGTGAAAGGCCTGTTTGGATAAAAACTTCAAGTCTCTGAAGAAAGAAATTGAAGAAGTTGGAAAGATCTCTCATGCTCATGGATAAGTAGTATTAAAATAGTGAAAATGGCCATTTTGCCAAAAGCAATCTACAGATTCAATGCAATTCCCATTAAAATACCAACACAATTATTTACAGACCTTGAAAGAAAAATTCTCAAATTCATATGGAATAACAAGAAACCCAGAATTGCTAAAACAATCCTCTACAGTAAAAGATCTTCTGGAGGTATCTCCATCCCTGATCTCAAGCTGTACTATAGAGCAACAATACTAAAACCTGCATGGTACTTGCATAGAAACTGCCTGGGGGATCAGTGAAATCAAGTAGAAGACCTGGAATAAATCCACATACCTATGAATACTTGATTTTTGACAAAGAAGTCAAAACCATTCAATGGAAAAAAGACAGCATCTTCAACAAATGGTGCTGGTCCAGCTGGATGTATACATGAATAAAAATGAAAATAGATCCATATTTATCACCCTGCACAAAACTAAAATCCAAGTGGATCAAAGACCTCAACATAAAACCAGACACACTAAACTGGTTAGAAGAAAAAGTGGGGAAGACCCTAGAACTTATTGGCACAAGAGACAGCTTCTTGAGCAGAATACCAACAGCATAGGTTCTAAGAACAACAATCAATAAGTGGGACCTCATGAAACTGAAAAGCTTCTGTAAAGTAAAAGACAGTGTCATTAGAACAAAACAAGAGCCTACAGACTGGGAAAGGAGCTTCACCAACCCCATATCTGCCAGAGGGCTTATCAAGTATATATAAAGAACTAAAGATGTTAAAAACAACGAATTAAGTAATACAATTAAAAAATGAGGTAGGGAGCTAAACAGAGAATTCTTTCTAGAGGAATGTAGAATGGCAGAGAAACACTTAAAGAAAGGCTCAAAGTTCTTGGCCATCAGGGAGATGCAAATCAAAACGACCCTGAGATATCACCTTACACCCACCAGAATGGCTAAAATCAAAAACTCAAGTCACAACACATGTTGGAGAGGTTGTGGAGAAAGGGGAACCCTCCTCCATTGCTGGTGGAAATGTAAACTTGCACAACCACTTTGGAAACCAATCTGGCACTTTCTCAGACAATTAAGAATAGTCCTACCTTAAGATCCAGCTATACCAGTCCTGGGCATATATCGGAAAGATGCTCAACCATACAACAAAGACATTTACTGCTATGTTCATAGCACCTTTTTTCATAATAGTCATAATCTGGAAACAACCTAGAGGTCCCTCAACCAGTGAATGGATACAGAAATTGTGGTATATTTACATGATGGAATACTACTCAGCAATTAAAAACAAGGAAATCATGAAATTTGAGGGGAAATGGACAAAACTTGAAAAGATCATCCTGTGTGAGGTAACCCAGAAGCCGAAAGACATGCAAGGTATATACTCACTTACAAGTGGATATTATCCATTTAATATAGGATAAACATACTAAAATCTACAGTCCTTAAGAAGCCAAACAACAGGAAGGACCCTAGGGAAGAGGCTGAAACTTTCATTCAGAAGGCAAACAGGATAGAAGTCAGAAGTAGAAGACAAATAACAGGATAAGAGCCATCCACAGGGGGGCTCTGAAAGACTACCCATCAGGGTATCAAGGCAGATGCTGAGACTCATAGCTAAACTTTGGACAGAATCAAGGGAACCTTATGGAAGAAGAGGGAGATAGAAAGACCTGGAGGGGACAGGTGCTCCATAAGACTAACAGAGCCAAAAAACCGTGGGCCCAAGGGGCCCTGCAGAGACTGATACTCCAACCAAGGATGATAAATAGAGAGGACTTAGTTCCCCTGTTCATATGAAGCCCATAGGCTGCTCAGTTTCCAAGTGGATTCCCTAGTAAGGGAATCAGGGGCTGACTCTGACATAAACTCAGTGTCAGGCTCCTTGATCACCTCTCTCTGGGGGAGAGGGGGTGCATCCTTACCAGGCCACAAAGGAAGATGGTGCAACCAGCCTTGATGAGGCTAGATAGGGTCAGATAGAAGGGGAGGTGGTCCTTTCCTCTCAGTGGACTAGGGGAAGAGCATAGGGGGACAAGAGGAAGGGTGGGTAGAACTGGGAGGGGATGAGGGAAGGCTACAACCAGGACAAAAAGTGCATAAACTCTAATAAAGTAGGAGAAAACAAGAAACAGGACAGGAGCCTACTGCACAGGGCCTCTTAAAGACTCTACCTAGCAGTGTATCAAAGCAGATGCTCAGACTTATAACCAAACCTTTGGTAGAGTGTCAGGAATCATATGATAAAAGGGGGAGTTAGTATGACTGGGAGAGGACAGGAGCTCCACAAGGACAAAATATATCAGGGCACGGGGGTCCTCTATGAGACTCTTTCTCCAGCCAAGGAGCATGTATGGATGTAACCTTGAACCTCTGCTTGGATGTAGCCCTTGGTAGCTCAGTATCCAAGTGTGTTTCCCTAGTAAGGGGAACAGGAACTATTTCTAACATGAACTCAATGACTGGCTCCTTTACCTCCCCCAGCCCCCCGAGGGAGGAACAGCCTTGTTACGCTACAGAGGACATTGCAGCCAGTCCTGAAGATACCTGATAAGCTAGGATCAGATGGAAGGGGAGGAGGACCTCCCCTAGCAGTGGACTTGGAAAGGGACAGGGAGGAGATGAGGGAGGGAGAGTGGGATTGGGAGGGAATGAGGAAGGGGCCACAGCTGGGATACAAAGTAAATAACCTGTGATTAATATTAAAAAATAAAAATTTAATATAAAAATATAGATAAATTAATTGATTTAATTAAAAATAAATAAAGAGAAAAAAGCACATCTAATTCAAGTCCATTTTCTCTCTTATGATCATTGTTCCTTTCTGATTGTCTTACTCTTGTGCCTCATGTCTTCCATTGGTATCATGATACTTATAGATTTGGGTCCCTTAAAACTCATTAGCTGTCAGTAAAAACCAAACTAATGCAGTTATATGTGCATCTTTCTAAAACACTCTTTCTTGTACAATATGAATGTAAAAAAAAATACTTTGAGACATTTTAGATCTGCTATTCGAGCCAGAAACCAATAACAACTTCACAGGCAAGAGCTTGATGCTTAGTTACATCAACAAGAGTATCATCAGGAGCATGTGTTTCCTAGTGTGGAGTTTCAGTCTACATGAGACACAACAGGGAAAGTGGTAGGTAAAAGATTCTGTAGTCTATTCATTAGATTTTTACATAATCATGATCGAAACCATAAGCCAGCAAGTCTTCCTTTTACAAACAACAAAAATTTCCCCATAATCTATACAGAAACAAACAAACATTAGTGCTGTGGTTATAAAACAGTCGCAGGCAGGGGAATTCAAACACTCACTGCTTTAATAATTGAAGGCAGGTTTTGAAAACATACTAATAAAGGGTCAGGGTTAGCCTTAGAATTTGAGAACAACAAAAGGAGATTGAGACTACCTTCTGTGATTATTGAAATCTCCTTAGACTTGAACCCAGATGTCACATACACAAAAGTAGTTTTTGATACTATCACTTTAAATTTCCTTCTTTATGGTATTCTTTATGGTATTCTGTGACAATAGAATTACTACTGCTTTGTACATTGTATTTTATTTTTCTGAGTTTTATATACGTACATTCTTAGGCCCATAGAAAGTATATTATATAGGTGGCTTAATGAATAGTTGTGGAATGAAACTTCTAGTCAATTTTAATGAACATCTAGCTTTGTCTTTTAAGTGTCTTAGTCATTGTTATGAAGGCAGAGTAAAGTTAAATATACAGTTTGCATTATGCAAAGGATTATAAGTTAATTTTATTTCCAACTATAAATACTTATGATGAATAAAAATTTAATGTACAAATGAGCCCTATACAGTAATAAACTTTTCCAGTATGTCTGTCAAAAGTATACTGAACCTAGCTACATCCTAGTTACTTTTGAGGCAGAAGCAGAAAGAGCACAGTTTGAGGTTTGCCTTAGTACCAGAATGAGCTTAAGGATAGCCTGGGGTACAAACTAAAACCATGTTTCAAATAAAAGGGTCAAAATTGGGCTGAGATTATGTTTTAGCTTTGGAGCTCTTGCCTATGTATGTAGGCATCTAGGTCTAATTCTAAATAGCACAAACAATAACAACAAAAGACAAAACCACATTCCAGCTTTAGGGCTGGTGGGCATATATGGGGAGACAAAGTTCTTTTCTGGGTAGAATGCTGGATGTATTAAAAGATGGCAACATGGCTTGATGTGTATATCATGTAAGAAAAGACTCTACAGAAGGCCTTTGTGTATAATATGCTTGAAACACTGATCTTGTCTGAGTGTGTGTCTCAACAGGAAACTGAGTTTCTTATTTGAGAAAATAAAGTGTGAATGTTCCTGACAAGTTGGAGCTAGACAGGGAAAGAAAGAAAAGAAAATGCAACAGAAAATCAGAAAAACTACAACTAAAGAGTGGGTAATTTCTAACAGCTGAGTAAATTTGGTTACAAATTTAAGTATTGAGAACAACAAAAGGAGCTTGAATCTACCTTCTGAGATTACTGGAATCACCTTCGACTTTAACTCAGATGTCACATTCGCAATCAGATGAGTCCAGAAATCAGACATTGACTGGTTTCACTAGTAAATAAATAACACCCCAGGATGATCAGTTCAGCTCCTTAAAGATGTGCATGTACAGATGGAGTTACAAGAGAAGGTTATGGGCTTAGAACATAGCATAGGTGGGCAGGCCATCTAGAATGTTGAATGTAATCAGGTAATTTACTTAGAATTTAAAGAACTGACAATGTAAAACTTGTCTGTGTTGAAATATACAGCTTGTGTTTGTGAAAGGCTCTTTTCTCATGCTTCTCTCTCTGTGCTACTTGACATTTATGTTTGGATAGTGTAAGTCTTATCTTCAGGCCTGGACCTGTATACAGGTGTATTATGACTCAATACTGGGGAAATGCTTGTATTGTAAAAGAAAATGTTGCTGGTTTTAAAAAGAAATTTCTACAACAAAACGGGCAGAAATAAGGCATTTATCAATTACTATGAGTTTCTCTCTATAAAATCATATAATTTTAAAGTTTTTCACATATGCTAATGTAGATTCCATAATCTTGAACATAGCATTAGCAGATGTGTTGGAGGCAATGAAAAAGAAAAACCAACATTGTTTTTATTGTCTTGATTTACAGAGAGGACAATCTTCATTTAAGACTTGAGAAAAAGGCTTGTGTTCTAAATGTTGTGCAATGAACACATGCACACAGACACTGCAGTGCACAGATGTATTTTAATTTAGCCAGAGGTGTCACCAAACTTCATTCATAAAGCTCTGAGTCAAATTTAGCAATGGTGAAACCTGAATTATTTTGGCTAGAGAAAATGCAGTCAGCTTGTCAGTTTGCATTATAAACAGATGATCTGGGACACATGTTTTATATCTACATGCCTAATAAGTTTGTGGGACAAACAAAAATCATCTCAATAATACACAAAATGAATTTTAATTCATGCACATATTCCATTTATTATTCAGCACATCCTTTTTGTAAATATGAGTCTTTAAGTATGAAAAAGGTAAAAGAACAAACTTTGTTCAAGCTTATATATTTCATATTTTTCAAGTTGATACTGTTTTTAATTAATTTATTTACTTATTCACTTTACTTTTTTGTTTTTATTTTTATGTGTATGAGCCTTTTGCCTACATGTATGTATGTGCAACACATCCATGCCCCCCTGAACTGGAGTCAGAAGATTGTTGTGAAGCCACTTGGCTCACACCTTTAATCTCAGTATTCAGGAGGCAGAGGCAGGCAGATCTCTATTTCAAGGCCAGCCTGGTCTACCAGCCAGCCAACGCTAAAAGAGAAACCCTGTCTTGAAAATCGAAACCAAACCAACCAACCAAACAAACAAAAGATGGTTGTGAGTTGCCCTGTGGGTGCTTCTGAACTAAATCCAGATCCTTTGCAAAAACAGGGCATATTCTTAATTGCCGAGGTATTTCCCCAGTCCTTAAAAGATCTTTTTATGTGCCTGTATATCCTCTTCAGAAACATGTCAGGTTGATGTTTGTTTGTTTGCTTGTGTGTGGGGGGGCACAGTGTTTATTGAGGGGAAGGGGGCACCAGTCCTTCTTGGCCTCATAGCTGCCAGTGCGTTGTTCAGCTCCTCCTGCGTCCTCTCAGCGTGGATGTGCGTGCCCACCCTCTTGACGAACTTGAGCGTGCACTTGTCCTTAGACACCTTGAGCAGCTCCATGATGTGCTGCTCATAGGGTGTAAAGTGACACACCAAACGAGCTTGGTGTGCTTGGTAGGACGCCCGCAGCACCGGCTGTGCCTCCGTTTGCTGACATTCTTCCTCACCTCACCTTGTGGCCCTTATTAAGACCCCAGCCATGGGGTAGGGCAGGGCCATAGCTGCTGCTCTGTGATGGCGGCCGAGACAGTTTTTTTTTGCCTATTGTAAAAAAAGAATTATTTTTGTTTGATGTATATGAACATTTATTATAGACAGTTGTGAGCTGCCATGTGGGTGCTGGGAATTAAACCTGGATCTTCTGGAAGAGCAGCTGGTGCTCTTATCCACTGAGCCATCTCTCCAGCCCTGTTTTTGCTCTTTTTTTTTTTTTTTTTTTTTTTTTTTGAGATTAAGAAGGTTAATTTTATTATAGAGATGCCTTTTTAACTTCCAAAGTGTATGGACTTCCTTACTTTTTTTTTTTATTAATTTAATTTTTGTTATCAATCACAGGTTAGGTACTTTGCATCCCAAGCGTAGCCCCCTCCCTCATTCCCTCCCACCGTGCCCAACCCTTCCTCATCTCCTCCCCGCCCCCTCCAAGTCCACCACCAGGGGAGGACCTCCTCCCCTTCCATCCAACCCCAGCTCATCCTGTCCCCTCAGGGCTGACTGCAATGTCCTCCCCTGGGATCTAGCCAGTCTGTCACTCCTCGGCATGTATGGGGGAGGGTCAAAGAGCCAGCCATCAAGTTCAAGACTGAAACAGTCCCTGTTAACCTCACTAGGGTCTTCAGTCCAACACTGAGCTATCTTGGGCCCCATCTGAGCAGGGGTTCCAGGCCACATCCACACGTGGTCCTAGGTTGTAGAAACGGTCTCATACAAGACCTCTGTGCCCTGCTCAAATTGGTCTTTGTGGAGCTCTTGTTCTCTCCAAGTCTCACCAACCTCCTCCATTTCTATCATCACTTCTCGCCCTCTGCCAA
>CM053753.1:271651-297618 GCA_028658305.1 Pachyuromys duprasi | reverse complement strand
AAAAAAAATTTTTACAAAAAAAAATAATAAAAATAAAAAGGAAGAAATGGCCATACATGTAATTACAACTGATTACCTAGTAAAGTCAGAATATTACAGATTGACAGTTTACAACTCTGGCTGCGCAATGAAATCCTGCTAGGAGGGAGATCCAAGATGGTGGTGATCAGCTTGCACCATTTATGAAAGGCAGAGGATTTGAAACTCTGAAAATGGTGAGTGGAGGGGCAACTGAAATCAGAAAATCAACATTATGGCTTCCTGAAGGGGGGGGGGCACCACAGAAGCAGAGAACTTTTTCATTCAGGTCAGATGCAGACTTCTCTGTGAACAGAGAGGGGCACTTTCCTTCTTTGGGCCTCCTTCCCCCTCAGAGGATCTGAGCCACAGCTCCACTGGCACAGGACTAGCTGCCTGAGAACCCAGACAGCAGAGTGGGGGATAGTAGCACCTCAGCCTTAGTAGTCAACATCATCCATGTCCTGAGCTTGAGATCTGGGGTATAATCCTGCCTGGTTTCCTGTGAGCGGCCAGTGGTGCCTACTCCACAGAGCCTGACTCTATGAGCTGCTCAGTCCCTCAGTGGCTGTGCAGCCACCAAAGTCCAGCGGACCTGCAAAACCACCAAGGGACACCAAGCGCTACACAAGACTTCCCGCAGGCACCTAGACACTCCAGTTCTGCAGCCGCAACTGGATTCCCAGGTACAGTGGCTGCAACACCACTGAGCTGTCTGAGTGCACATTTGGCTCAGCAGACACAAACCTGCCAGTAGAGAACAGGAGGAACCAATGTGTATTTTGAATTGACCTGCTAGAGAGTGTGTGCGCCCCCAAGTGCCTGCAAAGCCCCATATCCAGGGTGCTTCTAAGCTAGCAGCCAGACATCTGAAATCTCCCACCCAGACATCCACTGTGGGAGACAGAGGGTTTCTTGGGACAAGGAAGCCATGGTTCTGTGGAGCTACAGTGGAGTTTAAGCAAATAGCTCCTGGAGCTCAGATAGAGGTAATTACCAGTAACCTGTAGGCCACCGACATACTCAGAGAATTTGGGCACATGATCATCACCAGCACTTGAAATAACTTCAGCGCCTGTGACCCCTTCGGTGACTGCAAGGCTCCCCTCCCTCACACTGAAGGCCTCTACAATCTCTAGCACCCTGTTCCTCAAGGCAAACTGCCATGCACACGGACATGCACACACACACACACACACACACACACACACACACACACACACACACTGGAAACCATTTGTCCTTCTGTGCCCGAGGACTTTCCTCTCACAGGTACAGCTGAAGTACCAATGCACATGCTGAAACTATTGGACTTCTCTAAACTCCCTGAAGAATTCTCCAGATGCCAGAGAAAGATGGTACCAATCTGAACTTCAGAACCCAAGAACAAACAGTGCAGGTTACAGTTAACCAAATGGCCAGAGGTAGGCAAAAGAACACACCCACCAAAAATCAGGAAATCATGGCTTCATCAGCAACTCCCAAAATCAATGGATACTTCAATTCATTGGAAACCCAGGAAAATGACCTTGAAGATGTGCTTATCCAATTATTAGAGTCACATAAAGAGGAGAAAAGCAAATCTCTCAGAGAAATAACCAAGCAAATCCAGACAGTTAAAGAGGAAACAAACAAATCTCTTAAAAACTTGAGCTCCCAGATGGAGGCTAAGAAAGAGAAACTGAACAAAGTTCTCAAAGAAATACAGACAAATATAGCCAAACAAATAGAGGGACAAGTAGAGGCAAAATTAGTGGCATATAGAGAAAAAATGAACAAAAAGATAGAGGCCATCATACAGATTCAAACAGATGAAGGAAATGGTGCAAGACATAAAAATAGAATTAGAATCAATAAAGAAAACACAAATAGAAAAAACCCTGGAGCTGTAGAACTGAGAGAAAAGATCAGGAACCACAAAAGTAAGCATCATCAATAGAATACAAGAGATGGAAGAGAGAATCTCTGGTACTGAAGATACAGTTTCAGAAGTTGAAACTTCAACAGAAAAAGTAAAATTGGAAAAGTACCAAACTCAAAACATCCAAGAAATAAAAGACATCATGAACAGAAGAAATCTAAGAATAATAGGAATAGATGAAAAAGTTTCCAGTCTCCAAGGTCCAGAAAATATCTTCAAGAAAATCATAGAAGAAAATTTCTGAAACTTTAAGAAAAAGATGTCCATAAACATATAAGAGGCCTACAATACACCAAAAGACAGGACCAGAAAAGAAAATCCGCAATCACATCATTGTCAAAACACTAAATATGCAGAACAAAGAAAAGATATTAAAAGAAGCAAGGGAAAAAGGCCAAGTAACATATAAAGGTAGACCTATCAGAATCATACCAGACATCAGAAACTATGAAAGCCAGAAGGGCCTGGGCAGAGGTCATGAAGACTTTAAGGGATCACAGATGCCAACCCAGACTACTATACCCAGAAAGAAATCAGGGAAATAACACCATGCACAATAGCCACTAATAACATAAAGTACCTTGTGGTGATTTTAACCAAGCATGTGAAACACCTGTTTGGAAAAAAGTTCAAGTCTCTAAAGAAAGAAATTGAAGAAGATATCAGAAGATGGAAAGATCTCCTATGCTCATGGATAGGTGAAAATATCCATCCTGCCAAAAGCAATCTACAGATTGAATGCAATTCCCATCAAAATACCAACACAATTCTTTACAGACCTTGAAAGAAAATTTCTCAAATTCATGTGGAGAAACAAAAAACCCAGAATTTCCAAAATGATCCTGTACAACAACAGATCATCCAGAGGTATCTCCATCCCTGATCTCAAGCTGTACTACAGAGCAGTAGTAATAAAATGAGCAAGGTATTGGCATAGAAGCAGAAAGGTAGATCAATGGAACCAAACAGAAGACCCAGAAATAAACCCAAGCACCTATGAATACTTGATTTTTGACAAAGAAGCCAAAGCCATTCAATGGAAAACAGACAGCATCTTCAACAAATGGTGTTGGTCCAACTGGATGTCTACATACAGAAAAATGCAAATAGATCCATACTTATCACCCTGTACAAAACTAAAGTCCAATTGGATCAAAGATCTCAACATAAAACCAAATACACTAAATCGGTTAGAAGAAAAAAATGGGGAAGAGCCTGGAACACATTGGCACAGGAGACAACTTCCTGAACAGAACACCAACAGCACAGGCTCTCAGAGCAACAATCAATAAATGGGACCTCATGAAACTGAGAAGTTTCTGTAAAGCAAAAGATACTGTCATCAAAACAAAACAACAGCCTAGAGACTAGGAAAGGATCTTCACCAACCCTATATCTGACAGAGGGTTGATGTCCATTATATATAAAGAACTAAAGAAGTTAAAAAGCAATAAATCAAGCAATCCAATTTAAAAAATGGGGTGTGGAGCTAAACAGAGAATTCTCTGTATAGGAATATAGAATGGTAGAGAAACACTTAAAGAGTTGCTCAAAGACCTTAGCCATCGGAGAGACACAAATCAAAACGACCCTGAGATTTCTCCTTACACCCATCAAAATGGCCAAGATAAAAAACTCAAGTGAAAACACATGCTGGAGACGTTGTGGATAAATGGGAACCTTTCTCCAATGCTGGTGGGAATGTAAACTGGTACAACCCCTCTGGAAATCAATCTGGTGCTTTCTCAGACAAGTAGAAATATTAATTTCTCAAGATCCAGCTATACCACTTTTAGGCATATATCCAAAAGATGCTCAAGTACACAACAAGGACATTTGTTCAACCATGTTTGTAGCAGCTTTATTCATAATAACCAGAACCTGGGAACAAACCAGTTGTCCATCAATGGAGGAATGGATACAGAAATTGTGGTAGTTTTATACAATGTAATACTACTCAGCAATTAAGAACAGGGAAATCATAAAATTTGCATGCAAATGGTGGGAGCTACAAAAGATTATCCTGAGTGAGGTATCCCAGGAGCAGAAAATGACACACATGGTATATACTCACCTATATAGACCTATAAGATAGGATAAACTTACTAAAATATGTGCACCTAAAGAAGATGAACAAGAACAAGGAACCAGAGTAAGATGATCCCCACTTAGAAAGACAAATCAAATGGGCAGGGGAAGTAGGAGAAAACAAGTAACAGGACAGGAGCCTACCACAGAGGGACTCTGAAAGACTCTACCTAGCAGTATATCAAAGCAGATGTGGAGACTCATAACCAAACCTTGGGCAGAGTGCAGAGAATTATATGAAAGAAGGGGGAGTTAGTATGACCTAGAGAGGACAGGAGCTCCACAAGGACAACATATAACAGTCTCTGAGACTGTTTCTCCAACCAAGGACCATGTATGGCTATAACCTAGAACCCCTCTTTGGATGTAACCCATGGTAGCTCAGTAACCAAGTGGGTTTTCCTAGTAAAGGGAACAGGAACTTTTTTTGACATGAACTCAAAAGTGGCTCCTTTACCTCCTCCCCCCGCCCCCGAGGTAGGAACAGCTTTGCTAGGCGACAGAGGAGGACATGGCAGCCAGTCCCAGAGACAGCTGATAAGCTAGGGTCAGATGGATGGGCAGGAGGATCTCCCCTAGCAGTGGACTTGGAAAGGGGCAGGGAGGAGATGAGGGAGGGAGGGTGGGATTGGAAGGGAATGAGGGAGGGGGTCTATGGCTGGGATACAAAGTAAACAACCTCTGATTAATATTAAAATTAAAAAAAGAAAAAAGAACAAAAAGAAATTATGCTAGGAGTATTTTCAAGAAACACAGAGTCAAAAATAAAATAAATTAGTTTTGTCATGGAATATCTTGTTTTGTCCATCAATGGTGGTTGAAAGCGCTGCCGGGTATTGTAGTCTGGGCTCACATCTATGGTCTCTTAGAATTTGCAAGACATCTTCCCAAGCCTTTCTGACTCTTAGAGTCTCTGTTGAGAAGTTGGGTATAATTTTATTAGTTCTTCCTCTATGTGTTAATTGTAATTTTTTTCATTGTAGTTTTTAATATTGTTTCTTTGTTCTGTACATTTGGTATTTTTATTATCATGTGGCTGGATAATTTTTTTTTCTGGACCAATCTACTTGGTGTTCTGTAAGCATCTTTTACCTTTCTTTAGGTTAGAGCCATTTTCTTCTATGATTTTGTTTAAAATATTTTCTGGACATTACAGATGGAAATCTTCTATTCTTATTATTTTTAGGTTTGCTCTTTTCAAAGTGCCCCGATTTCCTGGGTGTTTTATGTCAGGAACTTTTTAAATTTAACATTTAACATTTTCTTTGACCAGCATATCAATTTCTTCTATCATATCTTCTGTGCTTGAGATTGTTTCCTCCCATCTCTTTTATTCTGTAAGTGAGGCTTGTATCTGTATTTTCTGTTCACTTATTTAGGTTTTCCATTTCCAGGAGTCTGCCAATTTCAGGTTTTTTAAAAAACTATTACTGTTTCTATTTCCATTTTCATACGGTTTATTTATTACCTTCTTCTGTTTGATTGTATTTTCTTGTATTTCTTTATGGGTTTTTTTAATTTTTTTTCCTTAAAGACCTCTATTATTTTCACAATATTGGATTTAAAATCATTTCTTTGTGCTTCAGCTTTGTTGGACTATCCAGGGTTTGTTGGTAGTAGAATAGCAGGGCCCTGGTGGTGCCATACTACGTTAGCTACTGCTGATTATATTCTTATGCTGGCCTCTAGTCATGTGGGTTTGGGGGTTACTATAGGTTCAGGTGCTGATTTCTGCGTCTACCTTTGTTAAATAAGTGATTTTTGTTTTGTTTTGTTTTGTTTTGTTTCTCTTTCTTCTCATTCTTCTGACCTAAGTGGTATGAGTTTCTGGTGACCAGTGACTCTTCAGATTTAGTAGAGTGTGTTTAATGGAGCTTTTGGGGAATCCATAAACTCTAGGGTTTTGGGTATCATTGCTGCCTCTGGTGTCCCTGGTGCCAGCATTGACTCTGGGAAATCTGGAGGAGTTTTGGACTAAAAGTAGAGCATAGGGGATGCAGTGCAATTTAGGGTATTTGGGTTTACTTTAAGGAGAATTGGTAGGCATAGACTATGTGGTGGTGTCTTACCTGGTATCCCTGATGTAGGAGTGGCCACCAGGAAAGCAGTTGGAATTTTGGGCCAGAAATTGGATCACAGAGGATCAGGTACATTTACAGCAGTTGGGTGTGTTTTAAGGGGATTTGGGGTTAAGGGGGTTTGGGTTTTATACAAACATTTTATTGTGTTTAGGTAGGTTCTTTATATCCCTAGTCTCTCTAGGATTTTTGATGGAAGAGGGCATTGCACACTGTGTTTTCAGATGCTGATTTTACCCTGAGATCTGGTTATCACCTTGCTATGGGCATTACTGTGAATTTTGAACCATCTTCTGTACCCATGTAATATAAGGAAGGCTTCCTAATTATCTATGATTGATGAAAGAAAGCTACCTACACATTTAGGCAGGGGAGAAATAAGGTGGACATTGCAAAGATTCACAGGCTTGAAGGATAGAGGAAGCAGAGCTTGCATGGTTAGCATTGTGAGAAGTACATGGCTGGATCAGTGTGGAGGAAGGAAAGCAGCTTTTATTTTCTTTTACCATGCTTCCACCCTATAATTTCCAAAATAATAATCATAATTAAAAAAGAATGGTACATTTTTGAACCTTATCTGTGATCTTCCTTAAAGACTTTCAGTTATTAGTGGGATATATTTGTGCTATTTCAAATTCCTTGGTTAGAGAATAAGACTTAGCTCAAATATTTTGCCCTGACTTTTGTTTCTATTGGTGTCTGTTCTCATGAGCAACACCACCATGGTTCTTTTTCCATAAAGTCATAAGCAGCTTTGTGTACAGTTAAAATGGTTTCAGCTGTAAAATCTGTTATCTCCACAATTAGCTGTAAATATGTCACTCACTGGTTGATATTAGAACATGGTTTTACTTGCTGACATTTAATTTTATCTTAATGTAAAAACAGTGACTCAGCATAATAACACATACCTTCAATTCCAGCTTTTGAGAGATAAAATATCTGAATTAGGAGTTTATCTGTATCTATATAATACCCAACTTTAAGCCTAGCCTGGGCTGCATAAAACAGTTTTCCAAAGCACAAACAACAACAACCTTAAAAAAAAAACAAAGATTAAAGATAATATTAAGCAGCAATATAATATACAGTGTATCTTTTTTAATTAATAATTTTTTATTGATTACAGTATATTCACTCACACCAAATCTGACCAAACCTCCCTCATCTCCTCCCATGTCCCTCCCAATGTCCACTGATATGGGAGGTCTGTCTGCTTCCCTCTGAGCCTAGCCTATCAGAGTCTCATCAGGATTGACTACATTATTTTCCTCTGTGTCGTGGTAAAGCTGCTCCCCCATCAGGGTGAGGTAATCAAAGAATCAGTCACTGATTTCATGTCAGAGACAGTCCTGTTTCCATTACTAGGGAACGCACTTGGAGACTGAGTTGCCATGGGCTACATCCATCCAGGGGTTCTAGGTTATCTCCATGCATGGTCCTAGATTGGAGTATCAGTCTCAGAAAAGACACCTGTCCCCAGGTTTCTTGATTCTATTGCTCTCCTTGTGGAGCTCCTGTCCCCTCCAGGTCTTTTTCTCCCCACCCCCCTTTTTATAAGATTTCCTGCACTTTGCGCAAAGTTTGGCTATGAATCTCGGCTTCTCCTTTGATACCATGCTGGGTAGAGTTTTTCAGAGGCCCTCTGTGGTAGACTCCTGTCCTGTTCCCTGTTTTCTCACTCTTCCTATTTCCATCCGACTTGCCTTTCTGAGTGAGGGTTGATCATCTTACCTAGGGTCTTCCTTCTTCCTTAGCTTCTTTAGATGTACAGATTTCAGAATGTTTTTCCTATATTTATCTCTCTAATATCCACTTATAAGTGAGTATATACCATATATGTCTTTCTGCTTGTGAGAAACTTCACTCAGGATAATATTTTCTGATTCTCACCATTTTATAATTTCCATATTTTTAATTGCTGAGTAGTATTCCATTGTGTAAATGTACCACAATTTCTGTATCCATTCCTCCACTGAGGGACATCTTGTTTGTTTCCAGATTCTGGCCATTACAAATAAAGCTGTTATGAATATGGTTGAGATATTTTCACTATATTAATCTTTCAAAACATGAATATGGGGGATCTTTCTATCTTCTGATCTGTTCTTCAATTTATTTCTTCAGAGACTTGAAATGTTTTTCAAACAGGTCTTTCACTTGCTTGGTTAGAGTCACACCAAGGTACTTTATGTCATTAGTGGCTATTGTAAAGTGTGTAGTTTCTCTAATTTCTTTCTCAGCCTTTTTGTCTTAGGTATACAAGAGGGCTATAGATTTTTTTTTTTACTTAATTTTGTATCTAGCCTCTTTGCTGAAGGTGTTTATCAGCTGAAGGAGTTCCCTGGTCGAATTTTTGGGGTCAATCAGGTATACTAAAAAATCCCTTACAAATAGTGATCCTTTGTAATTTGTATCCCCTTGATCTCTTTATTGTCTTATTGCTCTAGCTAAGGCTACAGAGAGTGTGAGCAGCCTTGCCTTGTCCCTGATTTCAGTGGGATTGATTTAAGTTTCTCTCCATTAAATTTGATGTTGGCTATAGGCTTGCTGTATATTATCTTTACTGTGTTTAGGTGTGTGCCTTGTATCCCTGTACTTTCCAAGACTTTAAGCATGAATGGGTGTTGGATTTTGTCAAATGCTTTTTTGTCATTTATGGAGATGATCATGTGTTTTTTCTTCTCCAATTTTTTGAATATATTGGATTTTTTGCATTGTTGGATTTCTATATATTGAACCAGCCCTGAATGCCTGGGATGAAGCCTATTTGGTCATGGTGAATATCTTTTATGTGTTCTTGGATTTGGTTTGCAAGTATTTTATTGAGTATATTTGCATCAATGTTCATAACAAAGATAGGACTGACAGTCTCTTTTTGTTGCATCTTTGTGTGGTATAGGTATACCATAGAACGAGTTTGGTGATGTTCCTTCTTTCTCATTCATGGAACAGTTTGAAGAGAATTGGAGTTAGCTCTTCCATGAAGGTCTTCTAAGAATTCTGTTGTGAAAACATATGGCCCTGGGCTTTATTTTTTTTTTTTGAAGGGAGACTTTTGATGACTACTTATATTTCTGTCAGGGATAGGACTATTTAATCTTTCTACCTGATACTGATTAAATTTTGGTAAATGGAATCTATCGAGAAAACTATCCATTTCATTTAGATTTTGAAATTTTGTGTCTTGTAGTGAGACCTAATGATTGTTCAGATTTCCTCAGTGTCTGTTGTTATGTCACACTTTTCATTTCTGATTTTGCTGATTTGGGTAGTTTCTCTCTCCCTTTTAGTGATTTTGGCTTAAGGTTTGTCTATCTTGTTGATTTTCTTAAAGAACCAGCTCTTGGTTTCATTGATTTTTTGAAATTTTTTGTTTGTTTGTTTCTAATTCATTGATTTTAGCTCTGAGTTTGATTATTTCTAATGGTCTACCCCTCTTGGGTGTATCTTCTTCTTTTTTAGGTCTTTTGCGTGTGCTATTAAGTTGTTTGTATAAGATATCTTGAACTTATTTCTGGAGGCACTTAGTGCTATGAGTTTTCCTCTTAGCACAGCTTTCATTGTGTCCTATCAGTTTGGGTATGTTTGCCTTTATTTTCATTGAATTTTAGGAAGTCTCTAATTTCTTTTTTCATTTCTTCTCTGACCAAGTTATCATTGAGTAAAGAGTTGTTTATTTTCCTTATTTATGTAGACTTTTTGTTATTTCTGTTGTCAAGGTCTAGTTTTAGGTCGGGGTGGTCTGACTGGATACAAGGGATTTTTTCAATTTTCTTGTATCTGTTGATGCTTTCTTTGTGCCTGACCCTTTGTTCAATTTTTATAAGGTTCCTTGAGGAGCTGAAAAGAAGGTATACTCTTTTAGTTTGGGTGAAAAGTTCTGTAGACATCTATTAGATTCATTTGACTTAGGACCTCTGTAAGTGCCATTATTTCCCTATTGAGCTTCTGTCTTGATGATCTGTTCCTTGGTGAGAGTGGAGTGTTGAAATCTCCTGGTACTAAGGTGTTGAGATCAATGTGTAACTTAAGCTTTAATAATGTTTCATTTACAAATACACATGCTCTTGTGTTTGTGGCATAGATGTTAAGGATCATGATGTCCTTCTAGCGTTTTTTTTCCTTTGATGAGAATGAAGTGTCCCTCCCATCTTTTTGAGTAATTTTAGTTGAAAGTCTATTTTATTAGGTATTAGGACAGCTATTCCAGCCTTTTTCCTGGGTCCGTTTGCTTGAAAAACATTTTCTCAGCTCTGTACTCTGAGGTAGTGTTTATCTTTGTTGCAGAGGTGTGTTACTTGGATGCAGCAGAATGTTGGATCCTGTTTCTGCAACCATTCAGTTATTCTGTGCCTTTTTATTGGAGAGTTGAGTCCATTGATGTTGATAGATAATAATGACCAATGAATATTAGTTCCTTTTTTGTGGAATTGATGTTACTATTCATTTTTTTTCTTCTAATTTTTTGTTGTTGTTGTTTTGAAGTTATGTATGTACTGTTTGTTCTGAGATATAGTTGATTTCATTAGATTGGAGTTTTCCTTCTAGTATCTTCTGTAATTCTGGGTTGCTGTGTAGATATTGTTTAAGTTTAGTTTTGTCATGGAATATTTTGTTTTCTCCATTTATGTTGATTGAAAACTTTGCTGGATATAGTATTCTGGGTTGGCATCTGTGGTCCCTTAGAGTCTGCATGACCTCTGATCAGGCTCTTCTGGTTTTCATAGTTTCTGTTGGCAAATCTGGTGTGATTCTGATAGTTCTACCTTTATATGTTACTTGGCCTATTTCCCTTGCTGCTTTTAATATATTTTTTCTTTGTTCTGTAGATTTAGTGTTTTGACTATTGTGTGATGTGAGGCGTTTCTTTTCTGGTCCAGTCTATTTTGTGTTCTGTAAGCCTCTTGTATGTTAATGGACATCTCTTTTTGTAAGTTAAGAAAATGTTCTTCTATGATTTTCTTGAAAATATTTTCTAGGCTTTGGAGACTGGAATCTCCTTTTTGTCTACTCCTATTATTCTTAGATTTCATCTTTTCATAGCCTCTTTGATTTCTTGGATGTTTTGTGTTTGGAACTTTTCTGATTTTACTTTTTATTTGAGAGATGTATCAATTTCTGCAATTGTATCTTCAGCTCGTGAGATTTTCTCTTCCATTTCTTGCATTCTGTTGGTGATGCTTACCTTTCTGGTTCCTTATCTTTCCTCTAAGTTCTCCATGGTTTTCTCTGTTTGTGTTTTCTTTATTGATCTATTTCTTTTTTCATGTCTTGAACCATTCCCTTCATATGTTTGAATGTGGATTCCTAGATAGGAATTCCGTGATGACCTTTATTTTTTTACTTGTTTCCTTTTTATGTGCCTCTATCTGTTTGGCAATGTTTACCTGTATTTCTTTGATAAATTTTTTTTTGTTTTCCTCTTTATTTGCCTCCATATTTGTGGCTATTTCTTTGAGAGATTTTTTTTGTTTCCTTTCTATGTGTCTCTTAAAATTCAATAAGCAAAGCTTTAAAATAATTTTCCTGTGTTTCCGATGAAATAAAATATCCATTGCTTTTGGGGGTTGCTGGTGAATCCATGATATCCTGATTTTTGTTGGCTGTGTTCTTATGCTGACCTTTAGCCATCTGCTCATCTGTAAACTTTGCTGTTTTTTTTCCTGGAGTTTGTACTTCATACTGGGTCTGTCTGTCTCTTAAGTCTGGAGTATTCCTCAGGAAGATGGTAGACGTCCACAAGTTTGAGAGTGGATGTTGGTGTTTCAACTACAACTAAAGGAGGAAGGTGATAAGTGTGTGTATGCAGGTGCAGGTGTGTGTGTGGAAGTGTGCCTTGTGGGACAGGGTGCTTGTAGATGCCTAGAAAGGTTGAGCTTAATCACAGTAGCTGTTCAGGGGTGCAATGTGCATGTGCTAGTGCCGTAAATACATCAGTGGCCAAAAGGCCTGTAGTACTGTCCTCCTTCTATTCAAATCTCTCTGGGCTCCTTCAGGAATTGTTTGCCTGAACTCCAACTGTAGATTCACAGAACAGGGCTTTCAATGTTGAGAACACTGTCCCAAGGATCCCCATGTTGTCCACAGTGTCACTGTGGGTGAGAGTGATCCGATGTCTGGCTGCTTACCTAGGGGTACCCTGGATCTGTGGCTCTGCATGTACTCATTTGAAGGCACCCTTACTAGCTCTCAGGCCTAATTGGGAAGCTGGGTTCCCCCTGTTCTCTGCTCTGAGATTTGGGCCCACAGGGGCAAATGAGAGTATAGGAGCTCTGTGAACTCAGTGGTATCCACTGTTTGCCTGCCCAGCAGGGAGGCCTGTACTTGGGGCAGCTGTTTCTGCTGTCTTAGTCACTGAGTACAGAAGCTCCTTCTTGGGTTAGCCACAGCCACCAACCTGGAAATCCCATACACCTGCCAGCTGCAGTCCCCACCCTAGGAGGCCTGTACAGCTGTCTGCCAAAGCTGCAGAGCTGGGATGCCCTTACTGGGGCAGCTTCTACTGTCTCAGTCACTAAGCTCAGAGGCTCCTGCTTGGGGCAAACAGTAGGCAGGCCAGTGTTTGGGGAAGGAATAGTACAGAGCAGTTGAATATTCACCACTCTCAGTCCCCAGAGTTGGCTAGAGTTGACCTGGATCCATCCATCTCACAGGTTGTCCTCTCTCACCCAGGAAACCTCAGTGTTGATGCTCTGGCTTCAGTTGTCGCTCCACTTAACAATTTTGGAGTTTCAATTCCTGTGCCCCTCAGATATGGTGTGCCCTGGTCGCTGCCATCTTGGACTCAAGATCTATACAGTGGATCTTAATGTTAATATAAACAGGACCAGGGAGTAGCAGGTGAGAGCCACCCTGGCTTCCCATCTACTGACCTGCTCCAGCCCACCAACAATAGTGGTAAGGACTCCCAAGAGTCCTCTGCTCTGCACTTCTCCTTCACATCCTACACCCCTGTTCCCGGACCTGCACCATTTCCTGGGACCCAGTCTGATTTAAGGCCCCAGAGACCAGCAGGGATCAGAGAGTATCAGAGAAACCAGAAGACTGTAGCCATCAGAGATCACAAACTCTACCTAAAACCCCCAAAACCTACTACCATCAAAGACCAAGAAGCTTGCTAATAACAGCCAAATGGCTAGAGATGACACCTATCAAAATCAAGGGGTCCTAACACAGCATACCCTGAGAATACTACCACACTGGAAGAACATGAAAATGATCTTAACTCTGAGGTTATGAAATGATAGAGGCCTTTAAAAAGAAAATAAATCCCTGAAAGTACTGCAGGAAAATACATTCTAAACGGTGACACAATTGAATAAATCCCTTAAAGAGATACAGGAAAATAAAACCAAATGGGAGAAAGAAATGAATAAAATTGTCTGAGATCTAAAAATAGAAATAAAAGCAATAAAATAAAAAAGCAAACTGAGGCAGTCCTGAAAATGGAAAACTTAGGGAAGAGAACAGGAATTACAGAATACAAGAGATTGAAGCTAGAAATCAGGTGTAGAATATATGATTGAAGAAATAAATACAGTAGTCAAAGAAAATGTTAATTCTAAAAAGTTCCTAACACAAAACATCCAAGAAATCTAGGACAATATGAAAAGATCAAACCTAAGAATAATAGGAATAGAAGAGGAGAAGACTCCAAGCTCCAAGGCACAGACAATCTTTTCAAAAAATCATAAAAGACAACTTCCTAAACCTAAAAAAAAAAGAAATGCTTATTAACATTCAGCAAGTCCCCGTGATTAATTTAAAAATAAATAAATTATTTAAAAGAAAAACATTTAAGAAGTCTACAGAATACCAAATAGACTGTATCAGAAAAGAAAATTCTCCCATCACATAAAAATCAACACAATAAAAGTACAGAACAAAGAAAGAGTATTAAAAGCTGCACAGGAAAAAAGCCAAGTCCCATATAAAGGGAAACCTATCAGAATTGCGCTTGACTTCTCAAGAGAGACTATGAAAGCTGGAAGGACATAGATAAATGTCATACAGACACTAAGAGAGCACAGATGTCAAAACAGAATACTGTACCCAGCAAATCTTTTAGTCACCATAGATGGAGAAAATAAGATATTCCATGACACAACCAAGTTTAAACAATACGTACCCACAAACACAGTCCTACAGAAAATTAGAAGAAAAACCCCAACACAAGGAGGCTAAGTATACCCAGGAAAACATAGGAAACAACCCCACAGCCTCAAAACCAAAAGAAAGGAAGCAAGCATATACACACTCTATCACCACCAACATCAAAATAGTAGGAATTAACATCCACTGGTCATTAATATCTCTCAACATCAATGCCTTCAACTCCCCAGTAAAAAGATACAGGCTATGAACAACCATGTTCATAGCAGCTTTATTTGTAATAGCCAGAAGATGGAAACAACCCAGATGGCCCTTAGGTGAGGAATGGACACAGAAATTCTGGTACATTTACACAATGGAATACTACTTTGCAAATAAAAACATGGAAATAATGAAATTTACAGGCAAATGGTGGCACCTAGAAAAGATCATCCTGAGTGAGGTACCCCAGAAAAACACACAGGGCATATACTGGCTCATAAGTGGATATTAGACATATAATATAGGATTAACTTACTAAAATCTGTACACTTAAAGAAGCTAATCAAGAAAGAGGACTCTTGGTAAGATGCTCAATCCTCATTCAGAAAGGCAAAGAGGATGGACATCAGAGGGGTGGGGGTAACAGGGAACAGGACAGGAACCTACCACAGAGGGCCTCTGAAAGACTCTACCTTGCAGAGTATCAAAGCAGATGCTGAGACTCATAGCCAAACTTTGGGCAGAATGAAGGAAATCTTATGAAAGAAGGAGGAGATAGAAAGACCTGAAGGGCACAGAAGAGCAACAAAACCAAAAAATCTGGGCACAGGGGTCTTTTCTGAGGCTGACAGTCCAACCATGGATTATTCATGGAGATAACCTAGAACCCCTGCACAGATGTAACCCATGGCAGCTCAGTGTTCAAGTGGGTTCCCTAGTAATATGAACAAGGACAGTCTCTGAGATAAACTGATTGGTCTGCTCTTTGATAACCTCCCCCCTCTGGGGAGGGGGTTCAGCCTTACCAGGCCATAGAGGAAGATAATGTAGCCACTCCTGATGAGACCTGATAAAGTAGGATCAGTGGACTGGTGGAAGGGCATAGGAGAAGAAGAGGGAGGGAAGGTGGGATTGGGAGGGAAAGGGCAGAGCTATAGGTGGGATACAAAGGGAATAAACTGTAATCAATAAAAATAAAAATAATGTATTATTAAAAAGATTCAGGCTCACAGAATGGATGCGTAAACAGGACCCATCATTCTGTTGTATACAAGAAACTCACTTCAGAAATAATGAAAAACATAACCTTAGAATAAAGGGCTGGAGATATTAATACTCACATCCAAGCCTTCGGCAGAGGGCATGGAATAATATGAAAATAGGGGGAGTTAGTAAGACTTGGGGAGAACAAGAGCTCCATAAAGACCAAATAGATCAGGGCACAGGGGTCTTTTACGAGACTGTTTCTCCAACCAAGGACCATGTATGGATATAACCTACAACCCCTGCTCAGATGTGGCCCATGGTAGCTCAGTACCCAACTGGGTACCCTAGTAAGGGGAACAGGGACTATTTTTGTCATGAACTCAATGGCTGGCTCTTCGATCCTCCCCCATACACACCTGGGAGGAACAGCCTAGCGAGAGCACAGAAGAGGACATTGCAGCCAGCCCTCAATAGACAAGATAAGCTAGGGTCAGATGGAAGGGGAGGAGATCCTCCCCCATCAGTGGACTTGGAGGGGGGCAGGGAGGAGATGAGGGAGGGATGGAGAGTGTGGGAGGGAATGGGAGAGGGGGCTACGCCTGGGATACAAAGTACCTAACCTGTGATTAGTATAAAAATAAATAAATTACATTTTAAAAAAGAATAAAGGGCTGGAAAAGCCCTTTTTTGCGTGTCCAAACAAATGGACACAAAAAGCAAGCTCTGAGTAGCTATTCTAATACCTAACAAAATGGACTCTCAATCAAAATTAATAAAAAGAGATGGGGAAGGGTACTTCTTACTCATCAAAGTAAAACTCGACCATATGATATCTCAATTATGAACAAATATGTCCCAAATGCCAGGGCATCCACATTTTTTTAAAGAAACATTACTAAAGCTTAAATCACACATCAAACCCCACACATTAATAGTAGGAGATTCAAAACACGTTTATCACCAATGGACAGATCATTGGGATGGAAACTAAACAGAAATAATGAATCTAACCTACATTATGAATGAATTGGACCTAACAGATATCTATAGAACATTTCATCCAAATACAAAAGAATATACCTTCTTCTCAGCACTACATGGAACCTTCTCCAAAACTGACCACATACTCAGAAACAATTCTAGCCTCAACAAATATAAGAATATTGAAATGACACATTGCATTCTATCAGACCGTATTAAAACTAGACTTCAACAACAACGGAAACAATAGAATGCCTACAATCTCATAGAAACTGAACAACTCTCTACTTAATGAAAAAAATAAAGAAAGAAATTAAAGACTTTCAAGAATTCAATGAAAATGAAGGAACAACATACCCAAACTTATGAAAGCAGTGCTTATAGGAAAGTTCATAGCATTAAGTGCCTTCATAAAGAAAGTAGAGAGAGCTCAATCTAGCAACTTAAGAGCTCACCTGAAAGCTCTAGAAAAAATAAATGCAAATGCACCCAAGAGAAGTCCATGGCAGGAAATCAAACTCAAGGTGGAAATCAATAACCTAGAAACAAAGAGAATAATACAGTGAATCAACAAAACCAAGAGATGTTTTTTTTTTTTTGAGAAAATCAACAAGATAGAAAAACATTTAGCCAAACTAACTAAAATACAGATTCAGAAAATCAGAAATGAAAAGGAGGATATAACAACAGACACTGAGGAAATCCAAAGAAGGATCATTAGGTCATGCTTTAAAAATCTGTATGCTAAAAAGTTGGAAAACCTAAATTAAATGGATGATTTTCTTAATAGATACCACTTATCAAAATTAAATCAAGATCATGTTAACAATTTCAATAAACCTGTAAGCTCCAAAGAGATAGAAGTTATCAAAAGCCTCCCCCACAAAAAGATCCCTGAGCCAAGTGGTTTTACAACAGAATTCTACCAGACTTTCAAAGAAGAACTAATATTAATATTTCTCAAACAATTTTACAAAATAGAAACAGAAGGAACATTGTCAAACTGAATCTATGAGACCACAGTCACCCTGATCACTGAACCTTTCAAAGGCCCAACAGAGAGAATTTCTGACCAATCTCCCTTATGAACATTGATGCAAAATAGTCAATAAAACACTTGCAAACTGAATCCTAGAACATATAAAAAAATCATCCACCTGGAAGGGGAGGAGGTCCTCCCCTGTTGGTGGACTTGGAGGGGGCGGGGAGGAGGGAGATGAGGGAGGGAGTGGGAAGGTGGGAGGGAATGAGGGAGGAGGCTATGCCTGGGATGCAAAGTACCTAACCTGTGATTGATATAAAAATAAATAAATTTAAAAAAAATTGAAAAAAAATCATCCACCATGATCAAGTAGGCCATCTCCTAGGAATACAGGGATGGTTCAACATATAAAATTCCAACAACATAATTTACCATTTAAACAAACTGTCTTCACAAGCCTTCTTATTAATGCAAATTTATGCTAACAAAGTGTTATAAATGTTCTTTCATGTCTCCTCTACTTTCTACCTTATTAACTAAAATGATCTCATTTAATGACATTACAACATTGGACTTCCTCAGAGTACACTTACATAGAGTATTGTTTAGATATTATGTACCACAAATATAGAAAACAAGTGTGCCATTGCTTTATTTCCCTCTCATAATAATATAACTGCCAATTCAAGTTTCTCTGACAAAACAGGACTCATAACTTCTGAACAGGATGCATTATTCTCTGTCTTTTAATTGAAGTATGCTTATGAAAAGAGTCCCCATGCTTAACCCGTAAAAGATAAATCAGCTCCTTCTTGATATCAGTAGCAGAAGAATATGGAGATCAAAGAAAGAACAACTGCTGTGGAACAGAACACAGCATTCTTTCAGAAACTAAAGTAGAACTTGTTATTTTGGTAATGTTTGCTGTCAGGTTTTTCATGAGTAAGCCTGTCTCCATTGCCCTCCAACACTATGGTTACAAGGAAACCCAGGAATAGCTGGCTTTTTATGTGCATTGTGGGTATCAGAACTCAGGTCCTCATGCTTGAAAATTTCTGGTTAGAGATGGAAGAAATGACAATTATTCTTCAAAATGAGTTCAAATATTAATTCAATTATTCTACTTTATATTTATCCATGCCAGGGCTTGCCACCACTGGCAATACAACTATGAGTAAGTAAATGCATTTCTTAACCATATATAAGATCTATAAAGAATAAATGATACATGTAAGAAAATAATGAGTTTAAATTTAGACATTCTGAGATTAATTGGCTGAAAACATAAAAGTACTTATAAAAGTGCAAAAATACAAGGTTAACAAGGTGGCCCGGCTGCTGAAGGTGTTACCTGCCATGCCTGGTGAACTATATGGTAGAAGGAGAAATCCAATTCTAACAAAATTTCCCCTGGCTTTCACATATGCTACAAAAGAAAATTAGACAAATGAGATAGAATAAAACAAATTATTTCTGCATAGCTAAGTTGTAATCAGTAAGGAAGATATAATTCACAGATTAGGAGAAAATGTTTGCAAAGCTTACATCTTGTGAGAAGTTATTAGATGAAACATACATAATACGCAAAAGCAAGAACAGAAATAACATAATTTGGAAATAGTAAAGACTAGAATGATATTTCTCAAAAAGGCCTTCAAACGGCCAGTAAGTGTCTGAAGAACATAAGAGTATTTATATGAAAGTACACTTCACAAGATATAACTTAATATCTAACACCTAAGGCTCAGGAAACATTGAAAAAGAGGGGATAGAAATATCAAAAGAGTCAGCTGATCAAGGAGTCTGCTGTAGAGTTGTGTCTACTATAATGTCAGATACTGTACCCATAAGGTTTTACCCATTGAACTGCTTAAGCATGAGCTGAACAAAGACCACAAAAATAAACATGGTAAAGGGGACTGAGAAAATATCACAATACCTCAACCGTACACAAAGTGCTATAGGCAACTAATGAATGCTGAAAGCAAAATAAATAATCTTATTTAGTTAAAAACATAATTAGTTACATAATACCAAATGATTATGAAGCCAAAGGTTAGGTGTTGGTGGTTAATGCTTTAATTCCAGTACTCAGGAGGCAGAGGCACATGGGTCTCTGTGAGCTAGTTCCAGAACAGCCAAAACTATATGCAAAGAAGTCCTGTCTCAAACAAAGCAAAGCAAAAAGATTATATCTATAGTTTGTTACAAATAAAGTCAGAGTATTAAAGAGACAGCATTAGTATCTTTAGAACTGCAGCAATATTCTCCATAGCCAAGACATGGAGACTAAGATTTCATTAGTTGGTAAATGGACAAAGAAATATGATGTATACACATAAGAGATGATCCTGGAGAGCACTATGTTAAGGGAAATGTGTGAAGTATAAGTAGAAAATGCTGTATAATCTCACATATATGTAAAATCTTAAAAAGTTAAAAGTTAAATTCGTAACGGTGGAAAATAAAAGAATAAGAGAATTATTTGGAGAAATGCAGGTCAAACAATATTTCTGTTAGACTTGCTAACTAACATTAATGCATGGATACTTAACATTGCTCAGAAGAGTACTTTTAAAGTGTTCTCACCAAGAGTAAGTAGAGTAAGTACGTTTTTGAAATATACACATGGTCATAAAATTAAAGATTTCCAAATTTGTGCATGTTTTAAAACAACTTGATGCAAGTGATAAATACATATATTTTAAAATTCTAATTTTGATTTCATTCCTTGGAGGGGGAAACTCTAAAAATATTTAGGCCTAGAAAGAATTCGTATTCATTTTTAAGTTAATTTAATTACATTTAAATTAATTAAATCAATTTAATAAATTTAAGTTATAATTTATTTAGTTTTGTATCTACTACCACTACTGAATTTCAGAAATAAACTTTGTTGGTTTTACCTGATTTATTCTTTTTTTCTATTTTTAAAATTTATTTATATTTTTAAAAATTAAAGTTTATTCACTTTGTTATCCCCACTGTTGCAGCCTCCCTCATCCCCTGCTAATTCTACCCTCTTTCTCTTATCTCCTCCCAGCCCCTTCCCAAGTTCACTGACAGGGAAGGTCCTCCTCCCCTTTCCTCTGACCCTGGATTATCAGGTTTCATCAGGACTGGCTGCATTGTTTTTCTCTGTGGCCTGGTAAGGCTGATTCCCCATCAGAGGGATGTGATCAAAGAACAAGCCACTGAGTTCATGTCAGAGACAGTTCCTGTTCCCATTTGGAATGCACTTGGAGACTGACTTGCCATGGGCTACCTTTCTGCAGAAGCTCTAGGAATTCTAGGTTATCTTCCTACATGGTCCTTGGTTGCAGTATCAGTCTCAGAAAAGACCCCTGTGCCCAGAATTTTTTTGATCTGTTGCTCTCCTTATGGAGCTCCTGTCCCCTCCAGGTCTTCCTATCTCCCCCTTCTTTCATAAGATTCCCTGCACCCTGCCCAAAGTTTGGCTATGAGTCTCAGTATCTCCTTTGATAACTTGCTGGGTAGAATCTTTCAGAGGCCCTCTGTGTTAGGCTCCTGTCTTGTTGCCTGATTTTCCCTCTTCTGATGTCCATCCCCTTTACTTTTCTGCATGAGGATTGATCATCTTATCCTACCTCATTTATTTTAAATTCTAAAAGTAATCGCTACACCAGAAAAAAACAAAACAGAAAAATTGCTTTATTTGCAAGATATTTTGAAGATAATAAAGAGAACTAGAGTAAATTGTTATGATAAATTTTATAATATTAAACAAAATGTCCAAAAGTATGTCTTTTAACATGATTTGAACTTGGAATTCTGAATACAAAACAACTATGTTCTTACACAGACACACACATACACTTGCAGAGAGACAGAGAGAGAATATACATATGTACACATAGATATACTAACACATGCATATACATATAGTAACACATGCATGCATACACAGACACATACTAATAAATACACATGTACACATACATGTGTATACATGCACACATATATAATGATACAACTACAACACGTATTCATTAGAAATAATCCTTTGAATATTGAGTCTGGAACTTTTCCCAGGCTACTGTGGTTACTAATAAACAGGATTAGTTGTTTCTTCATGGTGGGCAGCCACAGCCACATTTCAGCTCAGATAGGACAGCAGGGGATAAACAACTTGTACTCTACAGTGTAATCTGCTTGCTTGCTTTGATATTTGATAGCACAAGTGACTTACATGATTTTTAACTAATTTTGATTGAGAAATTCATACATATGTATATATAATATATAATATATCCCACAATTTTTCTCCTCCAATTTCTTTCATACCCCCTGCAACTTTTTGCTACCAACATTTTCTGCTTTGGAGTAAAACCCACTGAATCAGCTTTGTCATGCCTGTGCTTGTATATGCATAGGTATAAGAATACATAGTGGATCATGTATAGCCTTTCAGTGAACACATACCTAAAGAAAGCTGACTGTACTTCTTTCCAGGCAATCATCAAGTGCCAAAGCTTTCTAGCCAGAGTTGGAGATTCATGAGTCTTTTCTCTTCCATATTTGGATTTGGGCTGTTTTGATCTTTGGTAGATCGTGATGGTATAGTCATAGCCACTGTGAGTTCAATATATGTGACAGCACTGCTCACCAGTGAATTGTGTTTCATGACAAATGAGTTCTGGCTCTGACTTTTGCAATCTTTCAAACCCTTCTTTCATTATGATTCCTGAGCCTTAGGAAAGGATTTATTATCAGTGTCCCATTTAAAGATCCCATTTAGAACAGAAAATTCAACAGTGTCTTTTTCTCTGCACATTATAAATCTCTTTAGAAACTGCCACTTGTTGTTAACAGAAACTTCTTCAATGAGTACAAGGACAGAAATTTAGGGGGCAGTTTATTTATATGTCCATTTAGAAGAATCATGGTGTTAGGTCTTCTCTATCACTTAGGCAGCCACAGAATTTAGATCAGATAACAATAACAGGTATGAGTACATCTTATGCGCAGGGCTTAAATCCAATTAGAAACTGATTGGTTACTTCCATAAAAGTGATTCCACTGTTGCACCACTTGCTAGGATGGTCATTATTGTAGCATACAGGGCTCATAGCTGAGTAGGTTGTTGATTACTTTTTACCACAGTAGAAAACATAGAATGTCCCGTTGTTATGAGTGGTGGCTGGGGCAGATGGAATGAACATTGTAAATGAAAGCTAGTGAAAATTTATTTGAACAAGAGAGCCACGTACTAGCCCCAGTAAGCTAGTAGAACTTGGTAGCTTCAGCCATGTGATTTTGAATTTAGGATACAAGGGACAAGAAAGGGGTTACAAAATCTCCTTTCATGACCAAATAAAACCTCTGAGGCCAGATGTGTGTCGGGGTTGTCCCTGCATGGCAGGCCAGAGAAACTATTGTGTGAAGTTGTGAAGGCAAAGACTGAATTACCTGAGAAACCTTAAGGTGCTGGACATGCCAGAATTATGGGATAAGTGCCAGGGAACGCTGGTAACAAAAAAAAAGAATGAGTCCAAAAGAAATAAGTGTGTTGTAGTCAAAAAAGTAGAAAAGATTGGATGATCCGAAAGCACTTAGACATCATACATGAAAATGCAGGTTGGAAGTTTTCCTAGCATATTTTTGGTTCTGTGTTGATCCAATATTTCCTTGCTATACTTCCTTTCCTACATGGTAAAGTGTGGTCTATGCAACTGTATGTTGGAAGTATGTGATCTGCTTTTTATTTTTATTTTAGAGAGGTTAAAGTTAAGAGATTACCATGAATAACTGAAAAAATTAGACTTTTAAACAGGTTTGAACTGTTATAGATTATGGGATCTTGCATTTTGCATTATGCTATGACTAGGAGGCTATGGGCTCTAGGGAGTGAAATGTGATGGTCTGAATGAAAATGCTCCCCCATAGACTTAAAGGGAATGGCAATATTAGAGACACGTCAGTCCTGGAGTAGGTATGACCCTGTTGGCAGAAGTGTGACACAGAAATAAGAATGGGCTTCGAGGTTCAGAAGCTCAGGACCCAGTGTCACTCTCCCTTCTTGCTGGCCGCCAGGTCATATATAAGCTCTATGCTACTTCCCTAGCACCACACCTGCTTGCACGCCACTATGCTTCCTGCCGTGGTGATAAAGGATTAACCTCTGAACAGGTAAGACAATCACATGCTGTCTAAATCAGTTGCAAAACTACAGGAAAAAAATTGAAAGGCTTTGTTTATATATCAAGTTTGAAATTTTCTTACATTTGAGTTTTCTTTTGAATTCCATATCAACAATTTTAAATTGATATCAGATTTAGAGAATTTACCAAAATGGGCAATCCTGCCAAGGCAGCAGAGATTTCACCACTTCTTTTGTTCCTCCAGTTTCAGTGCCCCAGTCTCATCCCCAGCTCTATACTAGAACACCAGCTATGGTTTCTCTTTCCTCTCTTACCCCATCCCTAATGGATCACAATGATCTTCTTTCCTTATCTTCCTTCCCCCTGAGCCTCCAATGCCAGCAGACAATTCCCTGGGAATACACGAGAACAATCCAGGGAAACAGGTGAGCTAAATGCAGATATCTACCACTTCCTGCTCTCTTCCAAACCCAACCCACAGTCTCATCCTTAGCTCTGCCACAGAGCACCTGATATTGACTTCTTTTATCATGTCTCAACCCCTACACACACACACACACACACACACACACACCTTATGTGGATCCCACAGACATTACTCTTCTAGTCTTCTTTCCACCACTCATTGTTTTATTGCAGTGCCCAAATCCATCAGGAAGGGAGCTTCTCTAACCTACAGGCCACTCCTGCCAGAGAATCAGGCAGACTGACTAAAGATCTTCATATTTTCTACTATTCCTCCAGACCCAATCTCATTAATAAACAGGCTATCCATATAAAAACTAAACAGAAAGTGCTGGAACTTACTGGTGTCATAAGCCTAACAGACATAACAGATATTTACAGAAAACATTTCACGCAAACACAAAACCAAACACATAGCAAACACACACCTCTTCACTGTACCTCTTGGAAGTTTTTCAAAACTGACTACATATTCAAACACAGAGCAAGTCTTAACAGATATAGGAAATTGAACTAACTTCCTTCATCTTATCAGAACACCACAGATTGAAGATGGATATCAGCAACAGAAAAAACAGAAAGCTTTCAAATCCATGAACAGTGAACAATTTTATGGTGAATGACAAAAATTAAGAAATTAATGAAGGACTGTGTAGAATTCAATGAAACAACATAACCTAAACCTATGAGAGACAATGAAAACAATTCTGAGAGACAAGTTTATTTTATAAGTGCCTACATTAAACAAAAAAAACACAAATAAACGAAGATTATTAATACGGAAGATCCAAGATGGCTGCCACTAGAGGACACTGTGTCTGAGGAGTAGGACAGCAGAAACAACGCAGTGACCAGGAGACTGAACTCTGGGACCTAAAACGCCAGCATCCGTGATTGCCAGGTGAGCAGAACTCCCACAGTGAGAAAATCAAGTGGAAAAACCCTAGGGACAACCAGTTATTCCCAGGAAAAAACTCCAGGTGACCAGCTGCACACAGCTCTGATCTGAGCGAGCAGCTACGCTGGGCGCCCGCACCCGCCATAATAGACTGGATCACACAGTGTCACGGGCAGTCTGAGGAGGAACCGGCTACCGTTTTCACCGAACTGCACCCTGCGAGCCAACACTGCACCCGGGTTCTGCTTCAACCCACGAGTGTGCGGTGGGCACAAACCAATCGCCCGAATCACCCCAGTCTGAGAAAGGCGGGGGACCATTTTGACCAGTCTGCACTCTGCCAGCACAAGCCACACGCTTCCGCCAGCAAAACCTCAGTCTGTATGCCAGTCCGCAGGCAAGTCTGGGAGGACCCTGAGTTCTGCTTCAACCCACGGGTGTGCGGTGGGTGTGCACGGATCGCGGGAGCCACCCCAGACTGACAAAGTACGGGGACCATCTTGACCAGACCATACACTGAAGGCCAAAACCTCAGTCCCTGTGTGTGTCCACAGGACAGACAGAGAAGGCCTCTGGCACCATTTCAGACAGGCCTGCATTCAGCAGAGGCGCACCAACCCAAACCCATTGTGTGTGCCCCAAATATCATCTCAGACCGTGGTGCACAGCCCCTGGCCCAGAAGGGAGTGCCAAATCTCCATTCCAGAGGAGAGCCCTTAGCAACAAACCCAGGGCTGAGTGCAAAGACCCAGCTGACATGTCAAAAGACTGAGGAGCGAGACCTCCAGACCAGAGGGGTGACCACCCTGCAGTGCTCACAGCTTCTAGCACAGAGCACGAAGCCGGACACACAGAGCCCACAAAAGAGTTCAACTGAGACAACAACAAACAATAACAAACCACTGGAAATCCCTGATCTTCTTGAAGAATACTCCTGACACAAGAAACTGACAGTTACAGACTGAAGTACAGCCTTAAAGCACAAACAGCTCCCTGATTATATATAAACAAATGCCCAGAAATCGGCAAAAGAACTCACCCAACAAAAATCAGGACACCATGGCCCCACCAGAAACACCCAAAAGCAGCGGAGATTTTAATTCAGCAGAGA
>CM053753.1:219905-271151 GCA_028658305.1 Pachyuromys duprasi | reverse complement strand
CTGCATAATCAACGCTTTAAGATAATTTTCCTATGTCTCCGCTGAATTAAAATCTCCACTGCTTTTCGGTGTTTCTGGTGGGGCCATGGTGTCCTGATTTTTCTTGGGTGAGTTCTTTCACCGATTTCTGGGCATTTGTTCATATATAATCAGAGAGCTGTTTGTGCTTTAAGGCTGTACTTCAGTCTGAAACTGTCCATCTCTGTGTCAGGAGTATTCTTCAAGAAGATCAGGGATTTCTGGTGGTTTGTTATTGTTTGTTGTTTCAGTTGAATTCTATTGTGGTTTCTGTGTGCCCAGCTTCGTGCTCTGTGCTAGAAGCTGTGAGCACTGCAGGCTGGTCACCCCTCTGGTCTGGAGATCTAGCTCCTCAGTCTTTTGAGATGTCAGCTGGGGCCTTTCAGCTCAGCCCTGGTCTTGTTGCTAAGGGCTCTCCCCTGGAATGGAGATTTGGCGCTCCCTTCTGGGCCAGGGGCTGTGCACCACGGTCTGAGATGATATTTGGGGCACACACAATGGGTTTGGGTTGGTGTGCCTCTGCTGAATGCAGGCCTGTCTGAAATGGTGCCTAAGGTCTTCTCTGTCTGTCCTGTGGACACACACAGGGACTGAGGTTTTTGCTGGCAGATGTGTGCAGTGATCGCCCTCAGTGTGTGGTCTGGTCAAGATGGTCCCCGGACCTTCTCAGTCTGGGTTGGCTCTGCCGATCCGTGCACGCCCAAAGCACACCTGTGGGTTGAAGCAGAACTCAGGTCCCTCACAGACTTGCCTGCGGACTGGCACATGGACTGAGGTTTTGTTGCTGGAAGTGTGCGGCGCGTGCACGCAGAGTGCAGAATGGTCAAAACGGTCCCCTGCCCTTCTCAGACTGGGGTGGTTCCGGAGATCGGTGCATGCCTGCGGCACACTTGTGGGTTGTAGCAGAACCCGGGTTCAGTATGCGCTCACAGTGTGTGGGTCAGTGAAAACGGTACCCGGTTCCTCCTGAGACTGCCTGTGAGACTGTGTGATCCAGTCTATTATGGCGGATGTGGGTGCCTAGCGTGGCTGCTCTTTCAGATCAGAGTTGTGTGCTGCTGGTCACCCGGAGATTTTTCCGGGTAATAACTGGGTGTCCCTAGGGTTTTCCCACTTGATTTTCTCACTGTTTGAGTTCTGCTCACCTGGCAATCACGAATGCTGGTGTTTTAGGTCCCAGAGTTCAGTTGCTGCGTTGTTTCTGCTGTCCTACTCCTCACAGATGGGAGATTTTAATGAAAGCTTCTATTTCCTTAGTGGTTATGAGACTATTTCACTTGCTTATCTGATCTTGATTTAACTCTGTATGTGAAATCTATCAGAAAAAACTTTCCATTTCATTTAAGTTTTCCACTTTTGTAGAGTGCAGGCTTTTGAACTAAGACCTAATGATTATTTGGATTTCCTCAGTGTCTATTGTTATGCCCTGCTTTTCAGTTCTAATTTTGTTAATTTGGATACTCTTTCTCTGACTTTTAGTTTCTTTTGCTAAGTGTTTGTCTCTCTTGCTGATTTTCTGAAAAAAAAAAAACAAAACAAAACGGTTCTTGGTTTTGTTGATTCTTTGTATTGTACTCTTTGTTTCTGATTTATTGATTTCAGTTGCCATCTACTTCTCTTGGGTGTGTTTGTTTCTTTCTGTTCTAGAGCATTCCAATGTGCTTTTATTTTGCTAGTATGAGATCTCTCAAATCTCTTCATGAAGGCACTTAGTGCTATGAACATTCCTCTTAGCACTGCTTTCATTGTATCCCATAAGTTTGGGTATGTTGTACCTTTATTTTCATTGACTTTTTGGAATTATTTATATTCTTATTTCTTTCCTGCCCCAGTGGTCATTGAGTAGTGTGTTGTTCAGTTTTCTTTAGTGTGTAGGTTTTTTGTTATTTCTGTTGTTGTTGAAGTCTAGATTTACTCCATAGTAATCTGACAGAGTAATGTGTTAATTCAATTTTCTGTTGAAGTTTGCTTTGTGACCTATTATATCTATCATCATTATTAAAGTCATTTCCATGAGGTGCTAATAAGAAGGTATGTTCTTTTGTGTTTGGGTGAAAAGTTCGGCAGACATCTATTCAATCCATTTGCTTCATGACAACTCTTTCATTATTTTTTTATTTAGTATCTGACTCAATGATCTGTCTTTTGGTGAGAGTGGTATATTGAAGTCTCCACTATTAATATGTGAGGATCAATGTATAATTAAGCTTTAAAATGTCTTTTTTACAAATGTGGGTACCCTTGTATTTTAGTATAGGTGTTCAGGATTGAGATGTCCTCTCAGTGGATTCTTCCTTTGATGAGAATAAAGTGTCCTTCCCCGTCTCTTTTGATTGATTTTGGTTGAAAGACTATTTTATTAGATATTAATATAGGTACTCAAGCTTGCTTCTTGGGTCTGTTTGCTTAGAAAACTCATTTTTCCAGCCCTTTACTCTGAAGTAAAGTCTATGATTGTGGTGTGCTTCTTTATGCAGCAGAATGATGTTTACACATCCATTCTGTTCCTTCTGTCTTTTTATTGGAGAGTTGAGTCCATTGAGAGTTGAAAGATATTAATAATCAATTATTTTTAGTTCCTTTTTTATGATGTTGTTCTGGTAGTGTGTTTGTGTGCTTGTCTTCTTTTAGTAGTGCTGTAGTGAAGTTATTTGTATCCTGTGTTTTCTGGATGTAATTAACCTCCTTGCATTGGAGATTTTTCTCCAGCATTGTCTCTAGGGATGGGTTTGTCCACAGATGTTGCTAAAATTGGTTTTGTCATGGAATATCTTGTTTTTCCATATATGGTGATTGAAAGATTTGCTGAGTATAGTAGTCTAGGATAATATATGTGGTCTCATTGATTCTGCAAGACATCTGCCCAGACCCTTCTTCCTCTTACAGTCTCTGTTGAGAAGTCAGGCATGATTCTGATAGGTCTGTCTTTATCTTATTTGGCTTTGTTCACTTACAGCTTTTAATATTTTTCATTTGTTAGCATTTCGATCATTGTGTGGCTGGAGGAATTTTGTTTCTGGTCTAATCTATGTGGTATTCTGTAAGCCTCTTGTATATTTAAAGGCATCTCATTTCTTTAGGTTGGGAAAATTTTCTTCTGTGATTATGTTCAAAATATTTTCTGTCCTTGGAGCCTGGAATCTTCTCTTTCTTCTATTCTTATAATTCTGAGGTTTCATATTTTCATGGTGTCCTTGATTTCTTAAAGGTTTTTTGTTAGGATTTTTAAATTTAATAGTTTTTCACAGATGTATTGATTTCTTTAATTGTATCTTCTATTCCTGAGAGTCTCTCCTCTGTCTCATATTCAGCTGGGGATGCTTACCTTTGTGGTTCCCATTCTCCTCCTTAAGTTCTCCATCTCCAGGATTTTCCCAGTCTTTTGTTTTCTGTATTGATTCTATTTGCATTTTCAGGTCTTAAACTCTTTTATTCAAATCGTTCCCCTGTTTGATTTTTTTCTTTATTTCTTTAAATGGTTTGGTCAATTTCTCTTCAAAGGACTCTATTTGTTTGAGTGTATTTTCTTGTATTTCTTCAAGAGATGTATTCATCGTTTCCTTAAAAATGTTCATTTGTTTGTTTGTATTTTCCTGTAGTTTTAAGGGATGTATTCATTTCTTCTTCAAAATCCATCTTCATAGGAATAGATTTAAGGTTTTCCTGTGTTTCAGTGTTATTAGGATCCTCAGGGCTTGCTGTCATGTTACCCTGGTTTTGGTGACTGTTCTTACACTGGCCTTAGCCACCTGGCTGTTCTTGTCATTGGCTGATTGTTTCTGAAACCTAATGGGCTTCTTGGGTATGTAAGAGGAGCCTTAGGTCATGAGCTGGTTGCTGAATCTCCTCAAGTAGCTTACAGCTCTGCTCTGCTGGTTGTATTCCAGTTAGACTTATAGGCAGGGAGTTAGGGTGTAGATTTCTAAGCTGTGTGATCCTGTGAGATCCTGCAGGTCCCCTCAGAACATACAGCAGAACTATGAACTATGTATGTCTCTGGAATCCTGTGTCATCCTGAGGATGACAAGTAGCTGGGAGGTCTAAGGGTGGTATTGTACGTGTCTGGCCGCCTTTCTCCAGGGAAAAGTGAATGGGCTCTGGTGTTTCAGAGTCAGCAGCCAGGTCACCCACTTGGTTCATAGTCTCTGATCTTCTGGTACTGAGATACAGTATACACTAGGCACCTCCATTTTGTAAAGTCCTTAATGTAATTTTAATTTGCATTTTCCTGTTGAATATTAAATACATGTTGAAATAGTACTCATCTATTTATATTTTTGCTGTTTAGAATTCCTTAGTTCCACGCCCCAATTTTAATGAGGTTCTTTCTTGGCATTTAGTTTTCTTAAGTTATTTGTACATTAACATTCTAGATATTCATTCTTTGTCATATATATATATGTGTGTGTGTGTGTGTGTGTGACAGAGAGTAATATATATAATATATATTATTTATATTTATTCAAATGCACAGCATGGCCAACTTGCTTCTGCAATGCTCATATTCCTGAGTTTGAGTACCCACAATCAATGTAAAATATTTGGGTGTTGTAACATGTATATATACAATGCCAGCATTTCTACAGGGGATAGGAGTCAGAGAGAGGTTTTTCCACAGAAACTTCTGTACTAGTTAGCCTAACATATGCTATAGAAGACAATAGGAGACCTTGCCATAAGCAAGGTGGAAAGTGAAGACTGATGTCTAATGTTCTTACTTCAACCCTTGCACTGTGGTACATGTGTGCCCACATTCATACACATGACTATGAATATATATATATATATGTATATATATTCATTTATACATCATATACACACAGCATAAACACATAGGACTGGGAAAAAGATAGTTGTTGAATGTCTGCTGTGGACTAAAACCTTTCCACAAGAATTAACCCTAGTAAATAAAATAGTAAAAAATCCTTTCCTTAAGGATTTACATGGTGGTACCTGTAATCCCAGCACTCACAGAGCAAGAGGCAGGCAGATCTCTGAAAGTCTGAGGCCAGTCTGCTCTATAAAGCGATTCTAGGACAGCCAAAGCTACACAGAAAAACTCTGTCTCAAAAAAAAATTCTGTCTTACCTTAACTTCTACTGTTGATATAATATATAATATGTTGGAAGGTGATGAATCCAATAGAGAAATAAAAAAAGGAAAATAGGGTTCAGATTTGGAGAGTGGATATTAAAATATCTAAACATTAAATACAAGGTAGTGTTAACTTAGGAGACCTAAAAATAAATGAAAGTGTAACCTATGAATAGCTCCCAAAGTAAGCAAGAGAGTCTCCAAAGAAAAAGATAATTGGTGCTTCAATGAATGTGTTACTGTTGCTGCTTCTAAGGAAATAAGAAAAGAAACTGCAGGGAAGAGGCAGTAGGTGGCTGCAAGGCAGGGTGTCACAGGCATTGCAGGATATTATTCTGAGAGACATGAGAAATCATTAAATGGTTTGGTTAGAAAACTGATGTGTGCTTAAGAAAATAATTTTTGGTGTAGTTTTAAGCGGATGTGTCCAATATGATGATTATTGGTCCCAATGCTCCAGGTTCGAAGGATATCTGAGAAACTAGACTATCTATGATAAAAGAAGAAAGCCTCCCAAAGTGAAATACTTATTCATATTCACAGTACATGAGAAGGTCAAAAGAAGTAGGAAAATCAGTCAGGTGATTCTCATAAAGTTTTCCGTCTGTGGTGATGACAATGATGATGATTAATAATTAATGGCCAGAATGGCAGCCATTGTGTCGACAAGGATGTCATGTTCTGGTTTATTTTCAAGCTGTTATACTGTTATACTGAGAGTCAAGCAGAACAAGCTAAGAGGAGTCTGGAATTCTAGAAAGAGGAAAGACTAAACTACAATTAGCTAAATAAAGCATGAATATGATGGTGATCCTTTAAGGTAAAACTTCTGCTTTGTTACATGTGCATCAAACAGAGTGAAGACACTCACTAGTCAGTTCACAGCAGACTGTGAGGTCTGGGCTAGCTTTTGCTTGAGGGATTCTAAGCTAGGAAATGCTAATAGAATGTTTGGGGTTAAGTGAATATTGAGAGGCTGCTAAGAGAAAAGAAAGTCTTAGGATCAGATAAAATCATACACTTAAAGTATAAGCAGTGCTCTGAGGGACAGTAATAAAACATTTGGTATTTATTTAAGAAGAAATACATTCTGGTGTCATATAAAACTCCATAGGAGGAAATTAAAGGCATGAGAGATATATGAGAAAAAGAGATACTGAGGAAGAATGAAATGGCTGATTCAGTCTAGTGATGCAAGTAAAATACTGATGTTTGGCTACAGTTAAAATTTAGGAGAATCTTCTCCAGATTTAGTTTTAAATCTACCTCAGTTGGTCTATGATAACACACATGGCTACAACACATATGGCCTTTAAAGCCATGCTACTCAGGAAAGTTATGTTCTATGTTCAAGTCTAATGTGTACTTCAACTTTCTCTAATTTGAAACTTTGCCTTTCTCTGCACTGCATGCCTTTCGAAGCTTTTTATCTGTCAAGAAGGACTGCACATTTTCCTCTGAAAGTATGTTTAACACTGCAAAGAATGACGAGAGATGCTCCATGTGGTTGAGAAGTCAGGGAAAATGAAGACCAGTTTGAAGATTGCACTTACCAACATGGAAGTGATAAGCAGTATTTCCATAGCCTTTCTAGGAAATTCTCTGTGCTTTGGATGCTCATAGCCTAAGTAGTGAGTGGGAATGGAAATGGAGACAGTGAAAACACAAAATGTCTCATCTGCCTAAAAAGAACCATTTTATTTTAGAATTCAGAATTGTATTTATAGAAAATTTGAAAATATAGTAGCAACAGAGCACAAATATATCAATAACAAAAAAAGAGATACATAAGTAGGCAGAAGGAAACTGAAGTAATGGCAACTGTGCTCTTGAAAATCCTTTGTTCCCATCACTTGTTTTGCTTGTCTTTGAATTTCAAATAGAAGAGACCTAGTGATTAAATGTGATCATGATCGTCATGAATACAGAGAAGAATGATGCTAAATATTAGAAGAGTTCTTACATTTTATTTATTTTGTGTTAGCACATATTCATCTATACAATGGTTGACTTAAATATGACATTTTCATCTAGGTCTCCAGTGAGAACAACAGCAACTAAAACAAACAAATAAGCACAAACAAGTAAACAACAAATAAACGAAAACATAGTTTGAGAAGAAAGTTTGTGAGCACATTTAAATTATCAGAAAAGGAAAGTGAAGAACACAAAGCATCTGTAACTGTCACAGAAATGTGAATTACTAAGAGAAATCAAGGCATGGGTCAAGACCGCCCTCCAAAGGCTCTAATATGTGCAAATCCAAATTTATCTCAAAGGACTAAGTTTAAACTGAGAATGTCATCAAAGGTTTCCCTAGTCAACTAAGCACTGAATGAGTGCTGAAGGGTCAAGTGAGACAAAATTCCGTCCTGAGCTAGCAATGGAGCTTAGCAGCAGCATTCATGTTGTGCTGGATTTATAGGCATAAAGACAGATTATTGAGGAGATTTGTGTTATCATGAGCCACAAGTTCTAGAGAATCAGTGAGGCGAGACCAGCCACTGCATGAATTTATGAAGGTGAAACCGAAGGTAATATGGAGGCCCCAGGGTGTTAGAGCAGCCAATATCATGGGGTAGCCACTTGTATATCATGTGGAATATGTCCAAATTCTTTAGAGGCCAAATGATTACGAGTCTCAAATATTAGACACAGAGCTAGAGGATTTGCTGTTTTCCTGTTGCTTTCTGTTTGTTTTATCCAAAGGAAAAGAAAGTCTCTTAAAGGTTTATTTTCATTTTATATGTGTCTGCATGTCTGTCTGTGTACCTCGTGCATGCAGTGCCTGCAGAGGGCAGCAGAGGGTATTGGATTCAATGGAACTGAAGTTACTAATGGTTGTGAGTTGTAATTTTTACTACTGCAAAATAAACCTTAGACCTCTAGAACAAAACCAAATGCTCTTACCTGATGAGCTATTTCTCCAGACCCAAACTTCTGTTTCCTTTTTCATAGTGAGTACCAGGGACTGAACTGATTACCGTGTTTGTGCCAAGTGTACACTCTACCACTAAGCCACACCCCCAGCCTCATTGCTGACTTTTTGATCTTGGTTTGGCATGATCCTTCCTTGCTATGCCTGAAGTGTTCCCCTTTGAAATGTGCATTCCATGCCATTGTACATTGAAAGTATGAGACTTTCTTTCCATTGAACTCACAATTAAGAGGTAAACTGAGTCTCAAAAGAGATTTGGACTTTGGATTTATAAGTGGAGTTGAAATTGTTAAATACTGTGAAGACTTTTGAAATTAGATTGATTGCATTTTTCATTGTGATTGACATAAGTCTATAGGGACAAAGGGAGGAAGGGGATGGCTTAAAAGTGATATATTTTGAGATCAAATTGACCATTACTAGTGTTGTGATGAATATTTTTAATTGTTAACTTGATAGGGATTGGAATCATCAGAGAAACAAATCTAAGAGAGGCTGTGAGGAATTCTCTAGACTAACTCAGTTGCGGTGAGAAGAGACGCCCATAGTGTAGGCATGGCTTCCATGTCATGGGTCCTTGACTGAATGAAAGAGAGAAAGGGAGATGAGCACCAGTATTCATCTTTCTCTATTTTCTGACCACTGAAAAATTGGGAACAGATGTTTCTTCAAGTTCTTGTAACTATGATTTCTTACCATAATGCATTGTGTCCTCAAACTGTGAGCCGAAAGAATCCTTTCTACCTTGAGTTGTTTTTCTCCGTTATTTGTCATGATAAGAAGGAAAATAGCAAATACACTCTTCTTTCCCCCCCCAAATGATTCTGTTCAATTAAAAAAATAGTCCTTATATTATGCTGTGCCCATTGATGTGCATTGCATTCATGTGTGTAAAAATAAAATCATATATATGAATGATATGACTTCTTCATTTTGCATACTACCACAATGATCTCCCACTCTGTTCATTTTTTCTGCAAATGAGATAATTTATTATTACTGGATAGATAAAACTTCATTCTGTATGTTCCCTAAGTTTCTCTTATCTATTCTTCTGTTGATAGACATCTAGACTAATTCTTTAACTTGACTGCTGTGAACAATGTAGTAATAAACACTGGATATGCAGTTATTTCTGATATATGATTTTAATTTTACATTTGTAGTTCCAGGAAAAATCTTTTATGAATGGTTTATTTGATTTAACTTGCATTTCACTATTAACAGTATCCCAATTCTGGAAAGCTATCATCAGGAAAACAAACAAATGCTGACCAGGATGCAGATAAAACTGAAACTTTCTGCACTGGTGGGGAAAATGTAAACTGCTGCAGCAACTGTGGAAATCACTATAGACATTTCTATAAAGAACAAAATTAGAACTACCATGTGATCCAGATTTGCCAAAAAAAGAAAAAAAAAAGTCAGCACTCTGCAGAGATGATTGTGAATCCATCATTGTTACACTATTCACAAAAGCTAAGATTTGAATTAGAAGGAAGTATACCAGTCATTAATGTTTTTATTATAGATTAATAAATACAGTAAATGCATTAAAGGATGCAATTTAAATCAATATTATAATAACTTTTATAAATTAACTCTTCAACAAGTACACAAGTTATCTTTCAGTTATATGCCTAGGAGTGGTATAGCTAGATCTTAAGATAGCACTATTACTATTTTACTGAGAATGCACCAGATTGATTTCTAAAGTGGTTGTACACATTTACATTCCCACCAGCAATAGAGGAGGGTTCCCCTTTCTACATATCCTCTCCTGTATGTGTTGAGTTTTTTATCTTAACCATTCTGATGGGTATTAGATGAAATCTCAGGGTCATTTTGATTTGCATTTCAAATGTGTTCATAACAGCTTTATTCATAATAGCCAGAAGCTGTAAACAACCTAGATGTACCTTAACAGAGGAATGAATATAGAAATTGTGGTACATTTACACAATGGAATACTACTCAGCAATTAAAAACAAGGGAATCACAAAATTTGCAGAAAAAAACCAAACTTTATATGTTACAGCCCCTCACCCCACCAAATGTGAGTACTATAGTACTAGTATTAGCCATAACAGAATTATATGTACCAGAAAGCTCCACATTGTTGAATCAGACAGCCTGTATGTGTCAAAAATTGAGACCAAACAACATGGCAGCAACCTTATTTTCTGCTTCCCTGATTTCCTTCCATCAAAGCCCAATTCTACATTGTTTGTCTTTTTTCTTTCCTATCTTGTACCTGTTGTGTTGAACGTTGATGAATTTTTTCTGGTAATCTGTATAGACACCTAAATATTGGATAAAATGGAAAAAAATGGGTAAACTAAAACTGATATTTACAAGATGCAGAGAACATAGTATCCATGGGTATGGAATGGTTCTACAAATATCAGTTGGGAAAATAAAATGAGAGCCTCTAGATGACAAGACATGGTCTAAGAGTAGGTCAGTACTCTAACTGAGCACGATTACCTTCAAGCTTAACTTGGAAAATAATGAAAGTTTCTTCAATGACATGCATAAAATTTCAGACACACTTGTTGTTTAGGATACTGTTGTTTTCTCTTCCATGTGCTTTTCACTTGAGAACATATGCATATAAACTTTAAGGAAAAAATATCAGGGCTCAAGGTACATAAAACATTACTCACTGCTGGACCAACAATGATAAATAGCTATAGAACATCGCACACTGGAGATGTTTTCTCAGATGCCCTCTCAATTCTTTCCCATGCTGTCTTCCAAATTATCTTAGCTCAAGGCCTTATCATTAGTAATATCCTAACAGGATAGTATGAGCCAGTGGACAGAGCCCTGATGGAGTACTCCTAAGAACATGGAAGCTATGTCTGTCTGGCTCATTCATTTAACAAATGCATAAAGCTATGCAAGGTGTGTAGCAATAACCATAAAGTTGGAATGCAACATTAAGCCACTAAAATATTATTGTGATTTCAGAATGAAATGTCCTTCACAGATTCATATCCTGGTAGTTTGGTTGTCAGGAGGTAAGCTTGTAGGAAAAGATTAGATTCTGGGGACTCCGATGCAAACAAAATGTGCTAGCATTGAAAGAAGGCAATAAAAAACAGGAAGTGGGGCTGATTCGGAAGATGTATACCACTGGGAGAAAAACCTTGGTGACTTCATCATGCCATGCCTTTTCGTATATTTCCTTAATATTTTCCCTTCCTCCCTCTCACCCCCCACCCCTCTTTTTCTACCTATTCCTTTATTTCTCTCCTCTCTCACTCTCCATTCCACTCTGTGTTTCTGTTTCTCATCTACCATAGGATGGATAGTCTATCTCACAAGATCCCACCACCATATACCCAGCTTCATCATTAGACCAGAATCTTCAGAGCCAGCTAAGATCTATGAGCAGAATCTTCCGAAACCCAAGTCAAAGTAAATAGATACTCTTCTAAGTTGTTGTGTTAGCTATTTTGGTACACTGATGAAAAGTCTGATAAACAGTGATTGGTAGTCAATTTTTCTCAGTTTTGTTTTGTTTTTTTGTTTTTTTGCTTTGTTTCATTTTTAAAGAAAAAGTCAGGTCTTATTGATTACTAACTATAGTAGAAATTTCTTTTTTTCTTGATATTAGAATGGAATTGTTGTGAATTAGAAACATTGCAAAAATTTTCTTTTTCTTGATATTAGAATGAAATTTCTATTGTCAAGTTGAGGTTTAGGATCATCCAGAAGATTGGCTTCTGGGTATTCTTTTTATAATTAACTTATTTTTCATTGATTACAGTTTATTCACTTTGTATCCCAGCTATAGACCCCTCTCTCATCTCCTCCCATACCCCTCCCCCAGTCCACTGAAAGGTAATATCCTCCCCTCTGACCCTAGCCTATCAGATCTCATCAGGACTGGCTGCATTGTCTTCCTCTGTGACCTGGTAAGGCTGCTCCTCCCTTAGGAGGAGGTGATCAAAGAGTCAGCCACTGATTTCATGTCAGAGATAGTTCCTCTTCCCATAACTAGGGAACCCACTTTGAGACAGAGCTGCCGTAGGCAACTGGGCATTCTGTGAGAATCATTTTAATTAGCTTAATGGACAAGGAATATCTGCCTACTGGGTAGCACTGTTTTCTGGATTTGGATCCTGGACTACATGCAATTGCACTTGTTTTTAATTATTATTATTTTTTGAGAAATTTATCCATGAGAATTGTGCATTTACAGTTAAATCTTTTCCAAATCTCCCTTTCCTCGTAAAAGTCTATAGTTTTCAAAGTACATACCATATTTGTGGAAAATTGCTAACATATTTTCTTGTTCCTGATATGTTAGGAACTCTAGATGATGACATCCACAAATATTTTTCTAATGAACAAGGTACCTGATGGGCATTTAACTTATTATTTCCTGAGTTGGAATACTGTTTGTCCCTTCCTCCATGATGCTTCAGTCCCTACAAACAGCAAAGGAATCTCTCTTGTATTTGTGGATCTGGATGCTTATCACAATTGAAAAACAACCATGTAAGGTCAAGTTGTAGCTTAGTTCCTCTTCCCTCTTCTGGACACAATAATCCTATACTGCATTGTGTGATCTATTAATATTGAATGAGGTAATGAATAAATCATGTGTCAGATTGTTTTCAACTGAAAATAAGCCACCTTAGGCTAGAAAACAAAATTTAGAAGATTTTCAGATTCTAAAAAGGTAGAAGTTGAAACCAAACACTAAGCACCTAACAGGCTCTAAATGAAAGAAACCACTTTCAGATAAGAAGAATGGTTCAGGTGAAGGGTAGTTGAAGGGCCTGAAGCTAATAAGAAAGATTCACTAGAACTCCCAGGTTGCTACAAGAAACCAGCACGGTGATCAACGTCTGCATCATGTCTTCTTAATCAATGAATATGTGATTACAAATGCCCTTTCCTTACCTGTGAATACGAGTGGGGATTATTTATCTTGAAAGGATCTAGTGGAAGCAAGTACTCAATAAATAGTCAAGCCCAGCGTTCTAAAAAAAAATAGTCAAACACAACATTCTTATAATAAAGCCTGGACCAAATGCCATTCTCCTATGTATTGAACTTCATTCAAATCAAGAAATAAAAAAAAATCTGCAGAAAATGGGGATTTCAGCATTCCTTGAGAAACTTAAAGCATAGTGCTTCTGGGCCTGTGTTATCAGTAGGCTGAAAAATTAGAGTTTGTAACTTCTGTTAAAAGAGTTGTGTCTCTGCCCTGAAACCATCTGGCCCTGGGCTTTATTTTTTTTCTTTCTTTTTATGACAGCTTCTATTTCCTTAGGGGATATAGGACTATTTAATTTATTTGCCTGGTATTGATTCAGTGTTGGGAAGTGTAATAGATCCAGAAAATTGTCCTTTTCATTTAGATTTTCAAATTTTGTGGCATATAGGCTTTTGAAGTAAGATTGTTTGGATTTCCTCAGATTTCCTCAGTGTCTGTTGTTATGTCCTCCTTTTCATTTCTGGTTTTGTTGATTTGGATAGTGTCTCTCTGCCTTTTAGTTAGTTTGGCTAGGGGCTTGTCTATCTTGTTGATTTTCTCAAAGAACCAGCTCTTAGTTTCATTGAATCTTGGAATTATTTCATTTCTAGTTTATTGATTTCAGCCCTGAGTTTGATTATTGCCAGCCATATGCTCCTCTTGGGGGTGTCTTCTTTTATTCCTAGGGCTTTCATGGGAGACCTTAAGTTGTTTGAATGAGATGTTTTGAATTTCTTCTTGAAGGCACATAGTGCTATAAATTTTCCTCCTAGCACTGCTTTCATTTTGTCCCATAAATTTGGGAATGTCTTGCCTTCATTTTCACTGAATTTTAGGAAATCTTTTATTTCTTTCTTTATGTCTTCCCTAACCAAGCTGTCATTGAGTAGCAAGTTGTTCAGTTTCCATGTGTATAGACTTTTGGCTATTTCTGTTGTTTGAGGTCCAGTTTTAGTCCACGGTGGTCAGATAGGATAAAAGGGATTGTTTCAATCTCCTTGTATCTGTTGAGGCTTGCTTTGTGACCAACTATATGGTCTGTTTTGGAGAGGGTTCCATGAGGTGCTGAGAAGAAGGTAAATTCTTTTGTGTTTGGGTGAAAGGTTCTGTAGATGTTGGTTAGGTCCATTTGTTTCATGACCTCTGTTAGTCATTGTTTCTTTGTTTAATTTCCATTTTGTTGACCTGTCCTTTGTTGAGGGTGGAATATTGAAGTCTCCCACTATCAATATGTGAGAATCTGTGTGTGGTTTAAGTTTATTAATGTTTCTTTTACAAATATGGGTGCTCTTTAACACCAATACTCTTCAAACTATTCCACAAAATAGAATCAGAAGGAACATTACCAAACTCATTCCATGAAGCCACAGTCACCTTGATATCTAAACCTCACAAAGACACAACAAAGAAAGGGAATTTCAGGCTAATCTCCCAAATGAACATTGATGCAAAAATACTCAACAAAATACTTGCAAACTGAATCTATGAACATATCAAAGATATCATCCACTATTACCTGGTAGGCTTCATCCCAGGTATGCAGGGGTGGTTCAATATATCGAAATACATCAATGTAATCCACCATATAAACAAACTGAGAGGAAAAAAAAAACATGATAATCTCCTTAGATGCTGAAAAGCATTTGATAAAAATCCAACATTTGTTTATATATAAAGAGATCAGGGATACAAAGTATTTACCTAAACATAGAAAAGGCAGTATATAGCAAGCCTATAGCCAAGATCAAACTTAAATCAAATACCACTGAAATCAGAGACAAGGCAAGGCTGACTACCATCTCCATATATTGTCAACATAGTTCTTGAAGTCCTTGCTAGAGCAATAAAACAATTAAAGGAGATCAAGGAAGGAGTCAGTATTAGCAGATGACATGATAGTATACATAATTGACGCCAAAAATTCTATCAGAGAATTCCTCGAACTGATTAACACCTTCAGCAAAGTGGCTGGAAATATAATTAACTCAAAAAAAAATAATCAGTAGCTCTTCTCTATACAAAAGGCAAATGGGCTGAGAAAGAAATTAGGGAAACAACACTCTTCACAATAGCCAAAAGAAATATAACTCTAGCCAAGCAAGTCAAAGACTTGTATGAAAAAAAAAAACTTTCAATCTCTGAAGAAAGAAATAGAAGAAGATATCAGAAGATGGAAAGATCTCCCATGCTCATGGCTTCGCAGGATTAACACAGTAAAAATGCCCAGTCAGAGGGGGTATGGAGATATAACATGATACTACATGATACTATCTCTCAGCATAGCAGAATTTGGCTTGGGATATGAATGTACTGGGATATAGAACAGCTCACTGAAAATTCAAGGGTAAGTGCCAAAGTGATGGGATTTTAAGTGTAGTTGGAAGCAAGACAAAGCTAACTGTTTTTCACCTCATGTTCATTCTGAAAAGAAATAATTCTAGAGCCAGAATTTTGGGTTCTTCCAAGTTAGTTTTAACAAAGTAATATACATTTTTTTTTCTTTTTCTCCACAATCCTTCTCAGGAGGCCACCAGTTTGGGAGAGAAGTATACTTATTTTTGGAAAGATCCCCGTGTGCTTTTTGTACTTTAGTTCCAATCTTTCCTTTGAGCAATCCAGATTGTGCCCAAATTTCATGTTACCTTTAAAACAAAGCTGTTTCTGGTCCTAGAGTCCCTAACATACCAGAAAGTACTGATTCTTGAAGACAATTTGTAGTAATTTTCCACATATCGTATGTCTTTGTAAAATAGGAACTGGAAACTTCAAACACTCTTGTCAGGATAAAGATCAGTTGTGAAAAATGTGAACTTTCCTGTTAGCTACAATAATAACAAATATTTAATATTTTCCTTAATTCCTATTTTATGCCTGGTTCCATAAATATAGCAAAGAATCCAGTCCTGATGAGACCTGGTTGACTAAGATCAAATGGAAGAGGAGGAGGACCTACCTTATCATTGGACTGGGGGAGGGGCATAGGTTAAGAAGAGGGAGGGTAGAATTAGGAGAGGATGGGGAAGGGACTACAGCTTGGATACAAAGTGAATGAACTGTAATTAATAAAAATTAAAATTAAAAAACTAGCTATGCCAATGTTTTTAATAATTTCTGAAACAACCCCTAGGTAAGTTTGAAGATTGCAGCCTATAAGAGGTGATGGCACTGCCGGAAAGACAAAACCCATTCACACGTAGAAATTAGGATTTGAACAAGACCAAGTATGAGGGTTTCAATGTGGCACGCTGTCTGCAGGGGGTATTTTTTTTCTAAAGAATGTAAATGTACCATTTTGTATTTTATCATGTATCTAAAATGTATGCATAAAGAGAAAACCTTTACCAAATTTCTCAGTTTCTCAATTCTGCTCTGAAATTACCGTGCCTTAAATCATTGTCATCTACAACTTTAAAAATCAAACAGCATATCCTACCAGAATCTCAACTGCAATAGAAATGTAGTGGGTGAGCCCCAGACTGCGCTCATCAGAACGGCAGGTTCTGCCAGCAGAGGCTCAGCATTGTGTGAGGGCTACAGCGCCAGTGCAGACAGCCCAAGTGACCCTACTCCAGCACTTTTCTTGGCTAGAGAATTATTACTTCCTTCATTTTGTGAACTTTCTGAGTCATCAGAAAAAAATAGCCATGATCAACTGAATAGTAGGTAGTTCAAGAAGAAATATATCTGGGATGGGATGTTTTTTCTTACTCTGAGAGAAAATGTGGAAGATGTGACACAATATATTGACACAAAATAAAATACAGTATATAATTTCTTAGAGTATAATGGGAGATCCAAACCTAAATTTGACAGGTTTGCGACAAGTATTAACTTTTGTCATCAAATGATTTCCTCTAATTGGTCTTATAGAGGTAATTATTTTTAGTTTTAAATCCCAAGGTTTAAGAAGGTTTAGAAAAACAAACATAAAGTTTAATCTCTCTCTGGGAGCAATCCAGATGCACAAATTTGTACTTTCATTCAACATGTCTTTGGAGAGAAATTCATATGTATAACACATGCTATGTAATACTATTAAAGTATGTGAGAATATAAAGAGAATAATAACACCCATAATTACTAGATCACATCCATTAAGTGTTTACATAAAATGCTGGAGATTTACACACTTTTTCTCAGTAAATTGTCAAAGATGAAGGTATATTAGCTACATGAATGAAAGAACCGAAAGACAAAAACCTTTTCTCAGATCCCAAAGGTAGAAAACAATGAATCCAGTACAAAGGGAAGTGGGTGGAGTGAAGAGAAGTGGATTGTGACTTTACAAACTCATCTGGAAATATTCAGGTGTAGCACTCTGAAGACAGTTCTGGATACTGCTTTTTGAAAAAGCCTTGACTGGATTCATTACATTGACCATAGAAACACTACCAGAGGCAATGGCACATCAAATGAGCTTCTCTGTGGTTCCCTTTTTGTAAAGGGAATCAGGAGCACATGCCCACCTAGTAGGAGTGTTTACTACGAGCTCAGTCTAAGACTAGTAAGCTAGATAGCCTCACATAAAAATATAGTCCATCTGAGAAATGGTCATATAATTAGTATTAAAATTATTATTTTAAGTTAGAACACATGCATTTGCTAAAAGTACTGTACAACATTTTTTTCTCTTTGGGCCCAGGGGGGGCCTGAAGAGACAGATATTTCAACCAAGGACCTTGCATGGAGAGGAGCTAGACTCCCTGTTCAGAGAAAGACTGTAGACTGCTCACTTTCCAAGTTGTTTTCCTAGTAAGGGGAGCAGGGGCTATCTCTGACATGAACTCAGGGGCTGGCTCTTTGTTCATCCCCTCCTGGGGCATGCAGCCTTGCCAGGCCACAGAGAAAGATGATGCAGCCAGCCTTGATGAGACTTGATAGGCTAGCATCAGATAGAAGGGAAGGAGGCCCTCCCTTACCAGTGGACTAGGGGAGAGGCATAGGGAGAAAAGATGGAGGGTGGGCAGGACTGGTAGGAGATGAGGTAGGGGCGCAGCAGGGATACAGTGACAATAAATTGTAGTAAGTAAATAAAATTACATTTAGAAAAGAAAAAAAAGAGCATCACAAATGCTTGAGAAGAAACCACTTGTAGAATGTTTTCCTGTGTAAGCCTTCATAAGTTTAACTAGCTTTTGAGTGGAGGATAGTTTTGTTTAATTTTCATTATAATAGATTCTGTTCTCATAAAATATGATTACAATCTCTTGTTTCACATCTCCCAGTTAAAGAAACTCTTTCAAAGGATAATAACGAAACAGGAATATATATATATATATATATATATATATATATATATATATATATATATATCACCGTTTTTCCATGTTTCACCAAGCTGGAGGGCCTGACAGCTACTGCTGCCATTGGCATATGGGCAGGAATCGATGAAACCCAGAAATGAGATTCCATGACAGAAGATCTCCAGTCAAGCAGGGGAGTGTAGGACGAGAGAAAAGATTTCTCTGCAAATAACTGTTACACTCTTTTAGGCTAAGATGCCAGCGCCTGGACAGATGACACCAAGGAACTCAGGGTTCTGAAGCTTGAGTCAAGTGTCAAAGAGGGCCTGGTCTGACCCAAACATGTCTCAGCTGTTTTGGGAACAGCCAGCCACTTGTGGTCAGGCACTAGAAAGACAGCAGCAGCCATCCAGGCTGACATGCTGGAGAATGGCAGAAGGTCTCCGTGGCCATCACCACATGGCTAACTGACTGGCAGCCAAGCCCCTGGAGGTCTGGTGCAAATTTCCAGAGAGGAGGGAGCCCTCCCTTCTCCAGAATAAGTGAAGGTTCAGGTGGTCATAGTGGAAGGCTGTTGGCATCATGCAGCATATTTATTTCATATAAAATTAGGGATTTATAAACTTTGGGTGCTCAATAAAATTGAGGGTAAATGTGTTTGATTTGCTGAGGCTAGAGGGACTAGGTAAAATTGATTTACATACACTGGTATAGTACTTTGTTTACATATAGTGGCATTGTCCTATCACAAGAAGGAGAACACAGTACTTAAGTATCGTATGGGTGGGAAAGAATCCCCAGATACAAGTAAAGGTCATTTGTTGAAAGCTAAGATCTTCTTAGCAGAGGATGGGCCTCTGCTAAGATCTTCTTAGCAGAGGAATCTCCAGGTTCTTATTTGACCAGTTTTCTTATCCAGAAAGCATCCAGACTGTAATCTTCTCTGAGGGCTATGTGAGTGGCCTTATGGGATCTGGGGTTCCCCAGAGCAGGTAAAGCGAGAACACCTTTGAGGCTACAGAAAAAAGCCAGACTTCAATCTTACCAGAAGAGTACTATACTTCCCTATCCTCTGCACAACCAATTCCTGGTCCACAGAGCAATCCTAGTCTCTGGAGTCCCAAAATGGCCACCTGGGAAAGACAGGTGAGACTTCCCTGTGCCAGCTCCTATCTGCATGGGGCCCCTGAGCAAGCACAGCAGTGGTGAGCTATGCCTTCCCCCATACCTGCTCTATCTCTCAGATCATAACCCTAAGTGTATTTCCAGAGGCCTAGAACTCAAGTTAAATACCAACAAACCAAGTAATACAATTAAAAATGGGGTACAGAGATATACTGAATTCTCAACACAGGAATGTTGAATGGCAGAGAAACACTTACAGAAATGTTCAATTTCCTTAGTCATCCAAAGAAACATAAATCAAAGCAACCCTGAAATTCCACATTACAGCCATCAGAATGACTAAAGGGACAACACATGCTGGAGAGGATGTGGAGAAAGGGAACTCTCCTCCATTGCTCATGGGAATGTAAACTTGTACAGCCACATTGGAAAAAAAATATGGCACTTTTTCAGAAAATTCAGAATAGTGCTACCTCAAGATCCATCAATACCACTCCTAGGCATATATCCAGAAGATGCTCAAGTATACAACAAGGACATTTGCTCAACCATGTTTGTAGCAGCTTTATTCATAATAGCCAGAATCTGGAAACAATCTAGATGTCCCTCAACCAAAGAACAGATACAAAAATTGTGGTACATTTCTACATTGGAATACTACTCAGCTATTAAAAACAAGGAAATCATGAAATTTGGAGGCAAATGGATGGAACTAGACAAGATCATCTTGAATGAAGTAACCCAGAAGCAGAAAGACACACATAATATCTACTTATTTGTAAGTGGATATTAGCCAAATAACATAGGATAAACATACTAAAATCTATAGTCCTAAAGATGCTAAATGACAAGGAGAACCCTAGGGAAGATGCTTAATCCTCATTCAGAAGGGCAAACAGGACAGACATTGGAAGTAGGAGAAGATAGGGAACAGGGCAGAGCCTTCTACAGAGGACTTCTGAAAGACTCAATCCACCATGGTACCAAAGGAGATACTGAGACTCATACTCAATTTGGGCAGAGTGCTGGAATCCTTATGGAAGAAGAGGGAGATAGAAAGACCTGAAGGCGACAGGAACTCCACAATGAATACAACAGAAATAAAATATCTGGGCCCAGGCGGGGCTGCAGAGACTGATAATCCATCTAAGGACCATGCACGGAGAGGACCTAGACCTACTGTTCAAAGGAAGCCCATAGCTGCTCAGTTTCCAAGTGGTTTCCCTAGTAAGGGGCATAGAGGCTGTCTCTTACATGAACTCAGTGGCTGGCTTTTTGATCACCTCCCCCTGGGGGGCTGTGATGCTTTGCTAGGCCACAGAAGAAGATGATGCAGCCAGCCTTGATGAAACCTGATAATCTAGAGTCAAATAGTAGAGGAAGAGGTCTTGCCCTATCAAGGGACTAGGGAAAGGTTAAAGGGGGAGAAGAGGGAGGATGTATGGGATAAGGGAGGGGGTTATGGTGAGGATATGAAATAAATAATGGTAATAAATAAATATATAAATAAAATTAAATAAAAAATAAAAACAAAACAGACAAATCAAATGATATTTTTATTCTGTATCCTATCCTCCAAGAGTTCTGGAATTTAATGTGTGTACCACCATGCCTGGCTAGGTGGGAGCTTTCTATAATATTCAAAATTTTGGTTACTAGTGGTACATGTACACCACACACACACAGAGAGAGAGAGAGACAGAGACAGAGAGAGAGAACCCACATTATGTATAATCATTTACATCCCAGTTTTCTTCCATCTTCCCCTATACCCTAAACATCGTCCTTTATAATTTCATGCTTTCTTCTCCCCATTTGGTTTTTGCTATTACTCAATAAATCCAACTAGTGCTACTTACAGATGTCTGGATACGGAGTTACCCATGGGAGCATGGGAAGGGAACCCTGCTGTGGTTAGGTGGTTACATATTCAAAAGAATGATTCTCCTTCCCCAAGCAGACATCAGTGTTTGTACTTCTTTTTTCTCTCTAATTTATTCTTCCATATTCCTTGTCACCATCATTTAAAAAATTTTAAAATGGCAATCCGTATGATGTTAATCAGGACTGTAGTTAATCATGTTTATGTGTCACTCCAAGAAATATTGTTTATACATACTTAATTTAATCAAACACAATTCTTTAAACACTGGTTGCAATTAATGAATATCCTGCTACTGTTCCAATGTTTATGTTGTATAATTAATTTCTAACCCTATGACTTAAAATGACTGATCTCTGGTGTTACTTGGTGGTGATCAAGAACATTCAAGTTATTCTCTTTTGGGTACCAGAGGCCACTCCACACTCCCAGGACTGTGACATACGGCATATCAGTGTGATTAACCTCAGCGATGTGATATGTGACATCTCTGTTAGAAGTAGCAAAGCCAATGAACAATATGCATAATGTCTCCATTTTCCTTAGTTCCATTGTGGTATCTAAAATGACAGAGGATTCCAGAGCATTGATCTTAGAGTGACTGTACCATGCAGAAAACCGTCAGCCTTGGCTGAATAAATATTAGAGGTGAAGAATCAGCATTGTGTGCAGTCACTGATAGTTAGGGCATTTGTTAATGCTACTCAGCTGCCCATATTCTGAACAATATGTTGTCCATTGATTAATGAGAAAAGCAATCATTACCAGTATCAACTGATGAGATGCTACATATATATATATATATATATATATATGTGTGTGTGTATAATGCTATATATTATACACATCATAATATATTTATGTAAGTATATAAGTAATATATATATAATGAAAACCTTGGAGTAGTGATATATATATATGGAATTTATGTTATTTAAATATAGTATATATACCTTTTAATATATGTGTATAATGAAAACTTCAGAGTATTTCATCCTAAACCATGCTGCTTTCTGACTTGAGGAACATGTCAGACTTAGGAATGTCTGAAGTTAATGAATGCATTTGAAGCCTATGCCAGTGGTATCACCCTAAGTTTCAATGTTATCACTTGCAGATGAATAAGTGTACAATATAGTATGCAACTGTTAAAAGAGTTGGATACGGAACCCATACTAACCCTTGCCATTTATTTCTCCCCTGAATGGTGATGGTAGAGCAAAATCACCCTGGAAAAATTCTTCATCAGAAAGCATTGTACCCAATTAAAGAAAAAGGATTGTTGTAACAACACCATTCTGATAATTAAGGAAGGTTTGTAAACCTGAATTAGACTTTTTAAAATTGCAGTCTTGTCTTATCACATAAGCAAAATAACCTTGTGGTTGGTATATTATGTGACTTCTCATTTCTGACACAGGCCTGTCCATGCATATGAATAGCATTAGTATCAGCATCGTGTTAGACACTGGGCTTGACCTTGGATATAAATATAACAACAATGCAGTTATTAGGACCACGTCTGCCTTTCTGTGGTTGAATCCAACCCTGTTTTTAGACTAAGACACAGTCCTCATTTGAATTCTGGTGAAAAACCCATGGCAAGTAGTATATCTTTTTACTGTAATCCAACCCGTCTAGAAGAACACCTGTTTCTATAACAAAATCCAAGACAGCTTTATGGACACAATTTTACAATCTGCTGTCCCTTTGTGAAAGACAAAGTGGACACCTGGGAGAAAAGTTCTGTCACCCATTATTTTTCCATATGTGTCCTGGGTGGCTTAATTGAACTCCAATATCTAAGTGTCTAAATCAAATCAAGGTCTCTGAACAAATACATACATATTTATCTACATATACATATATGTGTGTATATTCTTGTCTCTGGACAAATTGTCCATAAATATAAATATAAATATATATGTATATTATCTGTATAGATACTACATCTTTGTGTCACCACCAAATAATCTTGCATTTCATCATTAACATTGTTATGATGAAATGTTATAACATTAACATTGTTATTAATTCCAGGGGGAGCCTTTTCCAGGTCTAAAGTTTGTACAGTCTTCCAGGTTGAATGAATTCAAATAATTTCTCACAGTGTCAGATTACTAAATCTATTTGCATGGTTATGACATTCTTTCTTTCACAGCCATCTGATAATCCCAGAACAAAATGATATTTGATTGGTTTTACTTAAACTTCATAGAGAGGGCCAACTGTACCATTTCTGGAAATCACTCAAAGTAAAAATACTGAACCCATACTGATTCATACCTATAATCACAGCACTCAGGAGACCAACAAATGTGATTGTGACAAATCTGAGGCCAGGAAGAAATACAGAATACGACCCTGTCTCAATATCTTACCAATATCAACATAAGACTCATAAAAAATGAAGTGTGTGTGTGTGTGTATGATGAAAGTAGTAGAATAGAAGATGTTTGTGGGAATAATATTAGAATGAGAAAGAGATAAGTTAGGGTACTGAGAGTGTTAACATGATCAAATTCCATAATATACACATATGAAGATATCATAATGAAATTATTGAATTTGAACAGTGAATGTACACAATCAGGTATGATTGCTTGCATAAGACCTTAATGAAATCAAGCCAATGAACACTCAAACAAGGGCAGGGTAAAGGCTCACTATACCCACTGCTAGATGAGGAGCTTTGGACAGGTAATAGCTAATGAGAGAGGAAAAGTCATTTCTCTTCAGGGGTATATCCCATGGAAAGTTGCCTATATTTCAATGGATGATTCTATAGTAGAGGATATATGAGAAGCATGAATCATACTCATTAAATTTTATTTTTAAGGTAAAGTATAAAGGAGAGAAAGGAGTTAGAAGAAGGAATTGTGGATAGCCATGTAGAAATCATCAAAGAATAAATAAAAATAAACTTGTTACCAGAGAGAAAAATATCTTATTTATTTTTATTAAATTTTTATTTTTATATTGATACAGTTTATTTACTTTGTATCTCAGCTGAAGCCCCCTCCTTAATTCTCCCTCAATCACACCTCCCCTCCCTCATCTCCACCCTGCCTCTATCTAAATCCACCAATAAGGGAGGTTGTCCTCCCCTTCCATCTGAACCTAGCTTACCAGGTCTCATCAGGACTGGCTGCAATGTCCACCTCTGTGGCTTAGCAAGGGTGCCCCTCCCTCAGGGGGCTGGGGAGTGAGGACAAAGAACCAGTCACTGGGTTTATGTCAGAGACAGTCCCTGTTCACCTTACTAGGGTACCGACTTGGATACTGAACTGCCATGGGATACATCTGAGCAGGGGCTTAGGTTATATCCATGCATGGTCCTTGGTTGGAGAATTGGTCTCAGAAAAGATCCCTGTGCCCAGATACACTTGGTCCTTGTGGAGCTCCTGTCCTCTCCAGGTCTTACTAACTCCCCTTCTTTCATATGATTCCCTGTACTCTGCTGAAGGTTTGGTTATGAATCTTAGCATCTGCTTTGATACACTCTTAGATAAAGTCTTTCAGAGGATCTTGTCCTGTTTTTTGTTTTCTCCTACTTCCAATGTCCATCTGAGAAAAAAATTAAACAAACAAACAAAAAGAAGAAACAAACAAATACAAAGACTTTTGAGGGAATATTTCTTAAGAGTCTGATGTGTATCCATGCCTTCCAAAGTGATTGGGTTAAGTATTTGACCCTAGTGATATCGCAGATATCTTAACTAGCCTTTTTTATAGAAACACCTAAATCTCAAGTCTAAATTTACCATTTAGATAGATAGGAAAAAAGAGACAGTGATAAACAAGATTGCTTTCAGGAAGTTATTAGAATGAAATATACAATAAAAAGACACTACTAATGTGAAATAGATATTTCTCCACACTCCAGTCTCATTATTGCATATTAAGCTATCCTACTCATGAGAAACATATCAGAATACTTATTTTGTCTAAAAACCTCTATGTTCATGAAGTGATTCATTTCTAAGAAATTTTTGTTGTTGTTTTCTCCAGAAATTTTCGAAATTAAAGAGCATGTGGATTGCCTTGTAAAAGCAGTCCCAAAATCACCTATCAAGACATTTATAACAAATACTAGTTTATGTAAATACTAGTTTATGTCAAGTAGCAGATCTGTAACTGATGATATTGGAATACTTTCATTTTCTACCTCTTTAGGTATAAAACATATCTAATGACAATGAGACTCCCACACACTTAGTTGTGTTTCCACACCCTTATATTTTTAACCAACACTAAGAAAATGGCCTCACAAATCATTGAGCTTTAGTTAACAGTCCCAAGGAGGGGCCCCCCTCCCAATTTCTCCACCAGTTACATCTTCAACAGGAATAGTACTCAGAGATAAACAGCTAACACCTGCCTAAAAATCAACCAGAGAGCAGTGCAAGTCAACAATGTCGTTTTGAAAAGATTAAAGGAGGATTAGATTAGAAAAAAAGAAACTGCTAAACTGTAAAACTAGTACTAACTTTTAGACATGTTCTTTATGTTATTTTTACGTCTGTAGCCAGTGATTTCATAGACTGAGTTGAAATGATAAAATCATTATTCTAGTTGTACTATTCTTTTGCTAGATATGAAGGTACTAACTGAAACTAATTGTAATCATTTCCAGAAAGTATTTTAAAATACTTATCTCTTAAAATGTTATTGATTCCTTGGGAATTTTACATCCTGTACCCTAATATCACTAGCTTCCGCATCCCTTTAAATCTCCTTCCACCCTTGCAACCTATCCCCCCAAATAAAATAAGATAGAATAAAAACAATTGTCATGGAAGCTATAGTGTGTCACAATGTATCCCACAGTATAATCTTTTATCTGCACATCTTTACTTGAAAATGTTCATTACAATGAGTTATGTGTCTGTTTTGAAGCTTCTGGCTTCTGAGGCACTACCTATACTGGATCCCTAAAACTTTGGATCTGCAGGACAAACCCTTGAACATGCTACAGCAGATCATAGATGGAGAAGACATTGGATAGGACCAACTCTAAGGCCTGGGAGGTAGATAAGTTGATCAGCAAGCAAGCTGGCCTTCACTTGCATCATCAGGGTGAGTTCTCAAGCACTACCATGGCTGTCCCTCATAAGGCTGTAGCAGACAACGGATGGGGTCAGCTTTCCTTCTCTACTCTGTTGCCCACTCCAGGCCTTTCCCAAGTGTTGCAGCCAGTGAAAGGCAAGGCCAGCACTCCTACTCTCATGACCTTGAGCCAGATCACCTGCCTGCGTGGCACTGAGGAATATGAGGGGGCATCTCTCCCTTGCCCATCCCACCCCACAACAGACAATGGTTGGGGCAGACTCTGCAGCCATCACACACTGGGCCAGGCTCAGCTGTTTCCCCTCTAAGTCAGCTTTTTGGTGTTGCCCATTTGAGGGGTAGGGTCAACTCAGCACAGTACCTTAGGTGGCAGTCCTGACCAGGGACATCTCCATGGCCTTTGATGGTAACACTTGCTAAGGCCAGCAACACAGACCCTGGCTGCAAAGGGACCATGGGCCCAGACATAGCCTCTAGCAGCAGTTTGGGCTTGAATATCCCCATGGCTTCTGGTGGCAGCAGAGACCACTGAGATCAGCATGTCACCTGTCAGCAGCAGTCAGATATCTACAGGGTCTCTGGTTGTAGCCCAGGCCACAGACATCTGATTGGCTTCTGGTGATAACTGAGCCCAGAAACGTTGACATAGCAGGACCACAGAACCAGACACCACCTTTGGCAACAGCCCAGACCAGAACCTTACCATGGCTTTCTCCTATCTGTTTGTTTCCCAGTGCTGTCAAGTCTACAGTTCCACCATTCTCCAGTGTTGGAATCCCTAAGCTTTGCTTTCTTTTCCATCTCTCTACCTCACACCACATCTTTCATATCTCTCCATCACATGTTAGTCCACAGGAGTAGTGCCCATGGCAGAAGCAATATTATCTTCATTCTGTCCTACCTGGATCAGTGAGGCAGCATCTGGGTGTTTCTTCTGGCCACCATTGCTGACACAGCAGTGGTGGGTGCTTGGCCAGGACAGGTGCTTGGGTGTCTTACTAATACACTTATTTATCTTTGAAAGTCTGGTAGATTCAAAGCTGAGCTATGCTGCATTAATAACAAAGAGTTAAAGTCTGATGAAAACAAAAACAAAATAAATAAATCATTACTTAATAGTATAACTTTTAAATTTTAAAAAATTTTAAAATACACATTTTAAAAGAAAAATTTTCAGTGTAGCATGTGTTATGTCTCATTTTCTACAATGCTTTAAAGTTCAAAGATGTCTCACTTTGCATAGTACAAGTTGTGTTTGTAAGATCCAGTCCACTGTGGTTGCCAGTAATTCCAAAATAGGGGAATCTGGACTGTGTACATGTGGAGAAGAGACGCAGCACTGCTAAGCATAAATGCTGTCATTTCTGTCTACTCTTGAATGTGGATGTAACTAGTTGATTAAAGTTCCTGCCTTGATTTCTCCACAATGGCACATAGTAAAAATAAAACCTAAAGAGTATGCACCCTTTCTCCCTTAAACTGATTTTTTGTCAGGATATTTTATTACAGCAAAATAAATTAATACACAAATGTTAAATATTTTATTAAAGAAGGAGCTTTAAAGATCTATGATACAGCTCTGTCATAAATATTAAGTAATAATTTCAGATTTTTGATTTAAAGAATTGCACAAGATGGGTGAAGTGTCTGGATCTTAACATAGGTATACAAAGTTATGTAGATACTGCCATACAGTAGATTGAAGCAAATGCTACAAAATGACATGGGAACAGAAAACAACATGGGGCCTGATGATCTCAACAAAAGTAAACTTTTGATCTGAAGCTTATGGACCGAAATTAATACTATATGTAGTATAGTGCATGGTGCATTGATAGGATGGAGAATTGGGGAATGAGTCAACATAGGCATTAAGTAAATTAGTTTGACAATATAGAAAAAATAACTCAGTGTTAAAGATGGACTGAAAGTGCAGGACCCTGAAAATGAAAAGGACCTGTTTCTGTTTATACTAAAATGAATCCTGAGTGTTCTCCATGAACTCATGGTTCTTGAATGCTTTAAATGAATGAAGGGCTCACCCAGTGCTACACAAGTAGTCTGGAGTTTTAACAGCTGTGTCGAACTTCTATTTAATATTCGAAGCAGCTTCACAAACATGATCATTATCCTGTGGTTAGATCCCCTTCAGAAAAGAGACTGTAGGCAGGGATGGAAAGTGTTCAAATCTATGCAAAGGAACATAATGCTAGCTCTGTTTGCTGAAGGCCCTGGCAGAGAGTAGATGTGGCTGACAGCTGGCTACTCTGTGTGTGTATCCCCTCAGCCAAAGACAAAGGTAAGCATCAATACTTTACAGTTTTCTTTAGGACAGATACAATGCTGAGCTCAGATAACAATTGCCTAAATGACAAATGATGTCCTGGGTATTAAACATTTTGAAATTTGGCTGACTGTTGCATTACCAGAGGGATCTTTTTTCTTTCTTTTTTTCTTTAATTTTTAGTTTTTTACATTAATTACATTTTATTTGCATTGTTTCACAGCTGTAGCCCCCTCTCTCACTCATTCCCAATTCCACTCACCCTTCCTCATCTCCTCCCATGCCCCTCTCCAAGCACACTGAAAGGGGAAGTTCTCTTCCCCTTCCATCTAACTCCAGATTATCAGGTCTCATCAGGACTGGCTGCAATGTCCTCCTCTGTGGCCTGGCAAGGCTGCTCCCCCATGGGGATGGGTGTCAAAGAGCCAGCTACTGAGTTCATGTCAGAGACATTCTCTGTTCCCCTTACTAGGGAATCCACTTGGATGTTTTTATTATTATTATCATTTATTACATTTATTCATTTTGTATCCTGGCTGTGGCCCCTCCCTTGTCTCCTCCCAATCCTACTCTCCCTCCCTCTTCTCCTCCTATACCCCTTCCCTGGTCCACTGATAGAGGAGGTCCTCCTCTCCTTCTATCTTACCCTAGCTTATCAGGTCTCATTAGTAATGGCTGCATTGTTTAACTCTGTGGCCTGGCAAGGTGCACTCCCCAAGAGGAGGTGATGCCACTGAGTTCATTCCAGAGAAAACCTCTGCTCCCATTACTAGAAAACCCACTTGGAGACTGAGTCTATGGGCTACATCTGAGCCAGGGTTTAAGGTCCATTCCATGTATTGTCCTTGGTTGAGGTAGCGTTCTCTTCACAGCACACAGGATTCAGGTTTTTGGCTCTGTTGGTCTCCTTTTGGAGATCCTGTACTCTCCAGGTCTTTCTATCTCCCCCTTTTTCCATAAAATAGCGTGCATGCTCCCAAAATTTGGTTATAAGTCTCAGCACCTTCTTTGATACCTTGACCAGTAGAGTCTTTCAGAGGCCTGTGGTAGGCTCCTGTCCTGTTTCAGGTCTTCTCTTACTGATGTCTACTGCATTGGGCCTTCTGAACGAGGATTGCACATCTTCCCTAGGGTCTGCCTTGTTTAGCTACTTTAGGAATAAAGACTTTAGTATTTTTATCCTATATTATATGTCTTATAACCACTTATGAAGGGATCTTGATACTTACTATATGCCTAGGCCCTACTTGAAGGAAAGTTGGAAATCAATTCATCCAACTTCTTTGTTCTTTGTTTTAACTGGTAAAGCCTAAGAAAGACCAAGATGTTAGTTCAAATTATACAATCAAAGTGCAAAAGAAGCAGAACCACAATGTTTGTATTCCAGTCTACATTTCAGGCCAATTAGTCTAAGCTGCCCAAAAGTCTGAATGATGAATAACTGGCAAGATAATTTTTTAACTGACAGCTATTGATTGATTTCCCCAATTTCTATATTAAAAAATACTAAAACTTGCCCATTTCTTCCTTAAAATTTTAATGCAATTTATTGTATTTGGGTCTGATATCTGGTTTATAGAGAGGATTTGATTAATCCTATTTCCTCTTAAACAATAGCTATTCAATTTTTTTATTTGTTTGACTTTGATAAGTTGTGCTTTTCTAAGAACTATCAACTTCATTTAAGTTGCTAAATTTATTCACAAAACAACTTAATAAAATTCTAATTGTATTTTTCTAACTGTATGATTCACTGTGATAATCACTATCAGTGATAGATTTTCTCTTTTTATGTCTTTTTTGTGTCTCTTTCTGTGTTTGTTCACCTGTCTTTATCATTTTCTCTCTATTTACCATACTTTACTGTGTCTTACTGGGTCATTAGATGTCTAACATTTCAATACACTATTGATTCTTTTTCTACATTTTTTCTAGCTTTTTTTGTTTTCAGCCTTAAAGTATAACTGCAGAAGTAAATTTTAACAACTGTTTGTATTAAAAATCTTCATTGCATAGTAATCAGTACTATTTCTTGAGAAATATTTTATAATTTTTATCTTTTTAACAGTGGTTTTAATTTTAAGTATTCTTTTAATTTCTGGATAGATCAGGGATCTCAGTTTTCCCGGGTTAAAGGCTTAAGACCTTTCATGAGAGAAAAGAAGATAAGCATAAAAGCAACCAACCAACCAACAACAACAAAACTGATCTAGAAATCAAAGATTCTATTTAAATGAAAATACTTAAGTGATTATTAAATTAATGTTAAGTTGGTTTCCATTAACAACCAAAATTCTAAAGTAATAGCTGCTTCTAAAGTAATAGTTTGTTTCTCTGTCTTTCAGTCTTCCTATCTCAGCATGTCCAAAGAACTACCTTAATCACTTTATTCAAATCACAAAATCTTAAGAAAGAATATCTGATTTCTAGAATTCAATGGGTATGAGAAGGTGGTAAATGTGGTTCCATCTCTGGAAGCGTAAGCAATAGGAAAACACTGAGAGAAGGACACAGAAAATTTCCAGTCTACAAGCAGAGGAAACTGTGAAAAAATAGTCCTCTTTATTAGCCAATGTCTAAGATGATTTTGCAATAAGACAATCTATATTACATAAAAGAAAAAATAGAAAAAAAGAGCCTATGATAACAGTAAGCTGAATAAGTATATTTAATATGGAATAAATTCAGGAAAAATTGCACCACAAATCATTAATAAAGATATAATTAAACTCTACACACTCACCTTGATGTTATTGAAGACTTATTGCAATGTTTGAACTTGAACCTAACTGAACACTTCATCACAGTGTGTCTTTCTCCAAGGATGGTTCATTACTAGCTTTGAGTACTTAATATCATCTGTTAATGCTCTGCTAAGAAACATCTTTGTTGCAGCTGCCTACATCTATAAAACCTACCCTAAGCCAGAGAAGGAGCTCTTTTTGAAGTTACTTTTTTAATGTAATTTATTTATTTTTATATTAATCACAGGTTAGGTACTTTGCATCCCAGGTATAGCCCCCTCCTTCATTCCCTCCCACTCTCCCCATTCCTTCCTCATCTCCTCCCCGCCCCCTCCAAGTCCACCAATGGGGGAGGACCTCCTCCCCTTCCATCTGACCCCAGTTCATATTGTCTCCTCAGGGCTGGCTGCAATGTCCTCCCCTGGGATCTAGCCAGGCTGTTACTCCCTGGCATGTATGGGGGAGGGTCAAAGAGCCAGCCATCGAGTTCATGACTGAAACAAATAGTCCCTGTTCCCCTTACTAGGGTCTTTAATTGTATACCGAGCTACCATGGGCCACATCTAAGTGGGGGTTCTAGGCCATATCCATACATGGTCCTTGGTTGGAGAAACTGTCTTGTAAAAGACCCCTGTGCCCTGATCAATTTGGTCTTTGTGGAGCTCTTGTTCTCCCCAAGTCTTACTAACTTCCCCTATTTTCATTATTATTCCCAGCCCTTTGCCGAATGCTTGGTTGTGAGTCTTAATACATGCTTTAATACTTTTCTATATTGATTCTTTCAGAGGCCCTCTTTGTTATGCTCCTGTCCTGTTGCTTGTCTTCTCCTCCATTCAATGTCCATCCCATTTGTTCATTTAAACGAGCATTGGTCATACCAACCTGGGTCCTCCTTTTTGTTTATCTCCCCTAGGTGTATAGATTTCAGCATGAACTTCCTATCCTATAGGTCTATATAAGTGAGTATATACCATATGTTTCTTTCTGCTTTTGGGATACCTCACTTAGGATGATTGTTTCCAGGTCCCACCATTTGCCTGCGAATTTCATGATTTCCTCCTTTTTAATTGCTGAGTAGTATTCCATTGTGTAAAAGGTACCATAATTTCTGTATCCATTCCTCAACTGAGGGGCATCTGGGTTGTTTCCAGGTTCTGGCTATTACAAATAAAGCAGCTATGAACATAGTTGAGCAAATGTCCTTGTTTTGTACTTGAGCATCCTTTGGATATATGCCTAAGAGTGGTATACCTGGGTCTTGAGGAATCACTATTCCTAATTGTCTAAGAAAGTGACAAATTGATTTCCAGAGTGGTTGTACAAGTTTGCATTCCCACCAGCAATGGAGGAGGGTTTCTCTTTATCCACAACCTCTCCAGACCTCAACTTAAAACCAGACACACTAAACCTGTTAGAAGAAAAAGTGGGGAAGACCCTTGAACTCATTGGCACAGGAGACTACTTCCTGAATAGAACACCAATAGCATAGACTCTAAGAGCAACAATAAATAAATGGGACCTCATGAAACTGAAAAGCTTCTGTAAAGCAAAAGACACTCTCATCAAAACAAAATGACAGCCTACAGACTGGGAAAGGATCATTACCAATCCTACTTCTGACAGAGGACTAATATCCAGTATATATAAAGGACTCAAGAAGTTAAGAAGCAAGAAATCAAGCAACCAATTTAAAAAATGGGGTATGGAACTAAAAAGAGAACTCACTGTAGAGGATTATAGAATGGCAGAAAAACACTTAAAGAAATGCTCAGCATCCTTAGCCATCAGGGAGATGCAAATCAAAATGACCCTGAGATTTCACCTTACACCCACCAGAATGGCTAAGATCAAAAACTCAAGGGAAGGAGCTTTTAACAGCCATCCCTTAACTGCACACACTAAGGAGGCTGCTTAAAGCCATCAGGGGGCCAATAAGCTTTGCCAAGCTTAAATATTCAGTGTATATTGTTTCCTGCCTCTATTTGTCCCTGTTGACCAAATAGGCCACTTTTGTCTATTTTGACCAAGTTTTATTTCCTTGCCTTTGTTTGTTTGTTTAATTTCAACACTCAGCCTGAGTTTTCCAGATTGTATAGACTCATGACACTTAAATTCACACTTCTGGTTATTGACCTATTGTCATGTTTGGTCCATAAATAGCTTGACCCTCTGCCTGATATTATTCTAAATTTTGATAATGGCAACACGTTCATAACCTCATGTCCTTATGAGTTTGCTCTCATTGTCTTTGAAATTCCATTGTGTGAATTATATGTCTTTTAAAATAGGAATCCTAAATTGTCAGACCATAGGCTGTTAATAGAACGAATATGACCAATAAGAAATGTCCTTTGTTATTATGTCTTACTATTTCATTTGGTAACAAATATTTCCAATCAGAGCATAGTGTGTGCCATTATTGGTATTTTTTATTACACACACATACACACACACACACACACACACACACACATCTATATGTATGGAAAATGTATTTCGGGAATCTTCTATTCAATACTACTACTGAAATGGCCCTTCATTTTAGCTGTCTCTTCTAGTATTCCCATTCTTGTAGCCCTCTTCTCTTCTACTCCTCAATTGATCTTCCCATCCCAGTCCCTGAGTCAATGTTTGTTAATAATTATTTTATTACCTTATCCAAGAAGATTTATTTGTTCTCCATAGTCTCTTAGTTTAAACCTAACCTCTGCAGTATATGGATTGTAGATTGGTCATCATTATCTTAGCATGTAATATTCCCATATAAGTGAATGCATATCATATTTGTCTATCAGGGTTTGAGTTATCTCACTCAGGGTAATTTGTTCTACAACCATCCATTTGGTGTGAATTTGATGATGTCATATTTTTAACAGCTGAGTCACTTTCAATTGTATAAAAATAGTTCATTGTGTTTACCAGTTCATCTGTTGAGGGACATATATGTTGTTTCCATTGTCCTTTATTTCTACAATTTATAGTTCATCTTTAAACACTTTCTCTAATTTCCTGGATGTTTTGCACCAAGAGTTTTGAAGATTCAATGTTTTCTTTGACCAATATATCCATTTCTATAGTGCCTTCAATACCTGAGATTCTCTCTTTCACTTTTTGTATTCTGTTGCAAGAGCTGGCCTCTGAAGTTCTTGTTTAAGTTCCTCAATTTTTCATCTCCAGATTTCCCCCTGTTTGGGGTTTTTTTATTGACTGAATTTTCACTTTCAGGTTTTGAATGGACTTATTCTTTTCGTATCAGCTATGTTGCAATTTTCAGGGCCTACTATCATAGGGTTGCTAAGGTGTAGAGGCAATTATTGCGTTTTTGCACCAAGATCATGCTATTTCACTTTTAAATGATTATGATTCTGGGACTAATATCTGGTATTGTTTTTATTGTATATTGTTTTGTCCCTTGGGGTTCTGTTGCACTGTTTGGTTCTTAGGATTGGGTGATGGTGTTTGTGTTTTACCTAAAACGTTCTTCTGAGATTTTGCTAGGTGTGGCCAGTGGAGTTTCTAGGTAAAAATTTTTATTGGCATTTAGATCTGACACTTAGAAACAGGAATGGACTACAAGATAGTTGGTTCAGAGGAAGATAGAAAAATAGGTGTTTCACCAGTATTGGTAAAATGTTCTTTTCGAATGTATACAATTTATTCAATTTGTTCATTCAAATGATGATTTCTCTACCCTGCTGTCTGGTTTCAATCCAGACATTGCATTGTGATGCTTCTAAGCATCACCTGTCGCAAATTTGTGTAAACATGCCACCTTTTGTTCCCTGTATTGTCAATAAAACAATCAGTCACAATGCTGAGAAATGGCAAGAATAGGGTGGGACATCCTGGTGGAGGGAGGCCTGTGGGAGGAGTAGGAGAGCAGAGATAAGCAGGACAGGACTTGGAGCCATGAGGAGAGATGAACCAGAGCTAAGATGTGACGAAAATCAGGTATAATGGGTGAAATCTGGATGGTAGGAAACTATGTGGGGTTGGAGGTTTAGGATGGAGTAACTATTGCCCAGCACTGTGTTCTAGGTTAATTAAATAAATCCTAGTCTCTGTGTGGTGATTTGGGTATACAGCTGGTTTAGGAATAACTAAAAGATAAATCAATAATAAATATTAATAATCAGCAACATACCAGGATCTCCTTTTATCCTGAGAATATGGCTGAAGAGTGAGATGCCAGAAGAGGTCATCTACTACAAGGCTGGATAATAGACTGGGTGATTAGATTTGCATAAGAAAAGGGAAAAATGGAAATCTTCAACTTACTGACCTGCTTCACTGGTAGGCTTGGCAAATGGGTTATCAGTGAATGCCTGTTGGGGTTGAGGGCTAGGATAACATGATGAGTGTAGGGGTAGGATGGTTAAGAGGAAGATCTGGCGTGACCCCGCCCATCGCCGGCCGGCTGCGCCAGCCGCCCTCCCCCACCACTCCAGGGAGGGCTGTGACCCCCGACCCCCACAAAACACAACACCCCCCACCCCCGGCAGTGGGAAGCATCCCCCCCCTCTTCCCCTATGGCCAGCGCTGCCCCAGGCGGTCAGACAGTCACACAAGTGAGGGCCAGGCGGCCCCGGGGCCTGGGCAGCAGTTGGCCGCCTCTACGCGGGGTCAAAAAAAAAAAAAAAAAGAGGAAGATCTGTACTGGAGATGGAACAAATAGGGATGGGAGGCTATAAAAGGTGTTCTGCTCCAGAATTGGGGTGAGACTGGGGGTTTGGTGGAGATGATGAAGATGTGAAGATCTAGCCTCCTGCTTCCCTTGAAGATTTAATGTTTTCTTCCCTTAAAGATTTAATGTAGCCTCTTGGTTTCTAAGTAATACCCACTGGAGTTGGAGACTGGGGTATCAAGATGAATAAGGAGGAAGGTTGAAGGAGAAGATCTGCATTATCTTCTAGAGTTTGGGGCAAAGGAAAAGGGGAGGCCATAGCAGACAGACTGCTACAGAGCTGGGAATGAGATTAGGGGTTTGGATTTGGAGGACAAGAGGAAGTGGTAAAGATCTGCATTTAGCCTCCCTGTTTCCCAGGTCAGAGCCAATTTAGGAAACACATTATTTTCTTAATCTTGACGATATGTTACAAATTTGCAATTTGTATTTAGTGCTGTTATGACTACAATTTCTTTTCTGGTATATTCACTTTCATTATTTATATAAGGTCATTTTCAGTATGTTTTATTTTTACCTTACTGTATTAGCTACTTATCTCTTTTCTTTTAGAAAAGAAATTAAAAGAAGTTAAAAGAAATTTAAGAAAGAAAGAATTTATTTCAGCATACAAATTAAGGGCACAGTCTTTCATGGTGAAGACATAATGAAGGAGAAACTTTCAGGTAACTGGTGATATTGCGACTGCAGTCGGGACAGAGAGCAGTGAAAGCAGGCTTTAGCTCACTTTTTCTTTATAAACTACATTTGGGATGGGTCTTTCCATAACAATTAACTTAATCTAGATTATCTCTCATAAATTTGTTTCCATGATGATTCTAAATGCCACCAACTTGACAATCCTGATGAGCAGTCCTACTTATTCATAGACTTTGCAGTTGTTCTGTTTTTATTGAAATGATTTTATAAATTGTTTTAAGTTCCTTTCAGAAGATCTAAAATTTGATTGAAGTTATACTTATTCTTATTAATATTGGGTTTTCCTAGTATATGAGATGACACACAATTTCCTCCTATATGCTGGGCACTACCTTACCTTAATGTATTTCAAACTTTTAAAGGTTTATTGGGTGAATCCTAGTTTCCTTTATAGGATTTTCTATTCAATAATTTTTTCTTTGTTAGAATTTACTGTTGCTTTTGTTAGTATTTTGTGGCCCCGACTCCTATTTGATCCCTGCTGAATTTAGGATTGCTGGGCTACTACACACAGGCCTGGGGTGAGCTATGGGGATGCTTCTTTAGGGAAAAATACATCTGCCTGGTATACTAGTAACATTCTATGCTGGAATTGTCCTGAGTGTCACCAGGTTGAATGGATCAAACTTCCCCTAGGTTCAGACAGTGCAGTGCATCACACATCAAGGTGATTGTCAGTCTTTTGAAAGCATGAAATAATCAACAGAGGAGCACAAACTATTGGATCTTATATGTGACTCCTAAAGCAGATGCAGCAGCACCCTTTGGGAAACAGTTGGAGATGCAGTGAAGATTCAATCACATGTGAGAAACTCTTAGATGAGGCCAATATATTTCAGATGTCTTACAGACAAAATTGTGATACATATAAATTTGGAAAGCACTGGCAATCATAATAACTATATTTGGAAAATTGTAGAATTCTAGTGTGTACACCTTTGGAATTTTTACTGTGCTGTCCTCAGGCAGTTTTTTTAAAAACACCAAGCAATAGATTCCGCAGTTAAATGATTCCTGCTCATTTAGTTCCAAAAATTTTTGTCACTCAGGCTACAGCCATGAAAGCAATCAGAAACAATTTTGCTGCTACTACATAAAGCAGTAATTTCCACTCAAGAAAACCACTCAAAACACCCATGTATGATACTTTATTCTTCACATGGCTATTATTCTAAATGTTAGTTTATGACGTATTCTCTTTTTAATTATTAGTGATGGGACACAGAGTATTGGTTAAGAAAATATATACCAATTCAAACTGAATGAATTAAAATTTAGCCTCCAACTATATGATTTCCATTATTTCATTCATCTTCCTTTCTTTCCTTTCTTCTTCCTTCCTTCCTTCTTAGAGTTACTCTATAGTTCATGTTGGCCTCAGTCATGATGTCATTCTACTTCATTCTGTTGAATGCTAAGATTATGGGCATTTTCCATGTACACCAGGCAGGCACACACTTGTTTGAGCTGCTCAAGTTCCATACTCTCTATTATTTTCCATTGTATGTCTATGTACACAGTTTCTTGATTTATTTAGAGATCCTTGATAGAAGTTATCAATCTTGTTATATATATCTCCCTCCTGCTTTCACAAGTGGCTACCACCAGTGACCCCCTAACCATTTCCTTCTACATCCATGTTCACCTTCACCACACTCTTCAGACAAAAGGTTCTGAATTTTCTTGTATAACTTTATCTTTCCAGTAAGCTTTATTATTTATCTTGACAAGGCTTCTTTATTTTTGGATTGGTTGTACTCTTCAGTTAATAAATATTCTACCTCAGTAAGCTTTTTATGGTGTTTTATAAAGAAGCAATTAATAAGCTGACACTTTTAGAGCTCAGAGATTGTCTTTTTGATTTTTGACATCTTGATTCTGAGCACCAGCTATCATATTGTCATACTTTGACATTGTTGCTGAACAAAATTAACCTGAGCAGGAAAGGATTTATTTAATCTTACCCTTAAAATCACAGTTTATCACTTAGAGAAGGGAGAGCAAGAACATAAGGGCATAGTTACAGGAACTGAAGCAGAGGTGACAAAATAATACTGGCTTGTTTCCCATACCTTACTTAGCTACTTTTTATTTTTTTTAATTTTAATATTATTTACAGTTTATTAAGTTTGTATCCCAGCTGTATCCTGTTCCCTCATTCCCTCCCAATCCCAACCTCCCTCCATCATCTCCTCCTTGTCGCTTTTCAAGTCCACTGATAGGGGAGGACCTCCTCCCCTTTCATTTGAACTTGGTTTATCAGGTATCCTCATGACTGGCTACAAAGTCCTCCTCTGTGGCCTAGCAAGGCTACCCCTCTCTGAGGGGTGGGGGGAGATCAAAGAGCTGGCCACTGAGTTCATGTCAGAAAATGTCCCTGTTCCCCTTACTAGGATACTCAAGTGGATACTAAGCTACCATGGGCTACATCTAAGCAGCAGTGCTAGGTTATATCCATACATGGTCCTTGGTTGGAGAAACAGTCTCATAAAAAGACTTCTGTGCCCAGATATATTTGGTCTTTCTGGGGCTCCTGTCCTCTCCAGGTCATATTAACTTCCCTTCTTTCATATGATTCTCTGCACTCTGCCAAAGGTTTGGTTATGCATCTCAGTTTCTGCTTTGATACATTGCTAGTTACAGTGTTTCAGAGGCCCTCTGTGGTAGGACCCTGTCCTGCTACTTGTTTTCTCCTATATCCAATGTCCATCCCATTTGTCTTTCTAAGTGAGGATTGATGGTCTTACCCCCGGTACTCTTTCTTGTTTATCTTCTTTAGGTGTATTGATTTCAGTATGTTTACCATATCTTATAAGTCTATGTAAGTGACTATCTACCATGTGTTTCTTTCTCCTTCTGGGATACTTCACTCAGAATGTCATTTTCTAGATCCCACCATTTGCCTGCAAATTTCATTATTTCCTTGTTTTAATTTCTGAGTAGTATTCCATTGTATAAAAATAGCACAATTTCTCTAGCCATTCCTTCATTGATGGACATCTGGATTGTTTCCAGGTTCTGGCTATTACAAATGAAGCTGCTGCAAACATGGTTGAACAAATGTCCTTGTTGTGTACTTGAGCATCTTTTGGATATATGCTTAGGAGTGGTATAGCTGGATCTTAAGGAAGCAGTATTCCTAATTGTCTGAGAAAGTACCAGATTGATTTCCAAAGTGGTTATAGCAGTTTACATTCCCATCAGCAATGGGAAAGGTTTCCCCTTTTTCCACAACCTCTCCAGCATGTGTTGTAATTTGAGTTTTTGATCTTAGCCATTTTGATGGGTGTCAGGTGAAATCTCAGGGTTGTTTTGATTTGCATCTCTCTGATGGCTAAGGACATTGAGCATCTCCTTAAGTGTTTCTCTGCCATTCTATATTCCTCAACAGAGAATTCTCTGTTTAGTTTAGTGCCCCACTTTTTAATTGGATTGCTTGATTTATTGCTTTTTAACTTCTTTAGTTCCTTATATATTCTGGATAGCAGCCCTCTGTCAGATATAGGGTTGGTGAAGATTTTTTTCCCAGACTGAAGGCTGTCTTTTTGTTCTGACAACAGTGTCTTTTGCTTTACAGAAGTTTTGTTTTGTTTTGTTAATGTCATGAGGTCCCATTTATTGATTGTTGCTGTTAGAGCCTGTACTGTTGGTGTTCTCTTCAGGAACTTGTCTCCTGAGCCAATGATTTCTAGGCTCTTCCCCATTTTCCCTTCTAACTGATTTAGACTATCTGGTTTTATGTTGAGGTCTTTGATCCACTTAGACTTTAGTTTTGTACAGGATGATAGATATGGGTCCATTTTCATTTTTCTACATGTAGACATCCAGTTGGACCAGCACCCTTTGTTGAAGATTCTGTCTTTTTTCCATTGACTAGTTCTGGATTCTTTGTCATAAATCAAGTATCCATAGGTGTGTGGGTTTATTTCTGGGTCTTCTATTCAGTTCCATTGATCCTCCTTTCTCTTTCTATGCCAATACCATACAGTTTTTATTACTATTGCTCTGTAGTAGAGCTTAAGGTTAGGGATGGTGATACCTCCAGATGATCTGTTGTTGTACAGGATTGTTTTGGAGATTCTGGGTGTTTTGTTTCTCTATATGAAGTTGAGAATCTTTCTTTCAAGGTTTGTAAAGAATTACGTTGGTATTTTGATGAGAATTATGTCGGTATTTTGATGAGAATTGTGTTGACTCTGTAGATTACTTTTGGCAGGATGGCCATTTTTACTATGTTAATTCTACCAATCCATGAGCACAGAGAGATCTTTCCATCTTCTGATATCTTCTTCAATTTCTTTCTTCAGAGACTTGAAGTTTTTTTCAAACAGCTCATTCACTTGCTTGGTTAGAGTCACACCAAGGTATTTTATGTTATTAGTGGCTATTGTGAAGGGTGTTGTTGCCCTGATTTCTTTCTCAGCCCTTTTGTCTTTGGTGTACAGGAAGGCTTCTGATTTTTTTTTTGAGTTGATTTTATATCCACCCACTTTACTGAAGGTATTTATCAGCTGAAGGAGTTCTCAGGTTGAATTTTTGGGGTCACTCATGTATACTATCATATCATCTGCAAATAGTGACACTTTGACCTCTTCCTTTCCAATTTGTATACCCTTGATTTCCATGAGTTGTCTTATTGCTTTAGCTAGGATTTCTAGTACTATGTTGAAGAGATATGGAGAGAATGGACAGCCTTGCCTTGTCCTGATCTCAGTGGGATTGATTTAAGTTTCTCTACATTGATTTTGACGTTGTCTATAGGCTTGCTGTATGTTGCCTTTACTATGCTTAGGTATGTGTCTTGTATCCCTGATCTCTCAAAAACTTTAAACATGAATTGGTGTTGGATTTTGTCAAATGCTTTTTCAGCATCTAAGGAGATGATACTTAGGTACTTTCTAAGTGCAGCCTCATTCTTAAACACATTCTTAGGCTCATTTGCCTAAGAATGGCAGTGTTCACAACAGGTGGCCCCTCTTACAATGAGACCCTCACCTACAATACTGTCCTGAGGCCATGTGGAAAACATTAAAAAAAATTGACATTTTTAGCCAAATTACCTAGTGGGAGAGGATAAAAATCATTAAACTTGGGGATAAAAAAGATGTTACAACAGATTCTAGAAAAATGTGCATGCCATAAACATATAATTTAAAAATCTATATCACACTTAACTGGAAACTTTAAAGAAGCTGTTAAAATTCAAACTAGATTTCCAAGTTGGCAATGAGCACACACAGTCTCTGAGTTGCAGAGGAGCAACTCAGAATTGCAGAATTGGTGAGTGGAAGGACAACTGAAGCCAGGGAAATGATGGCAAGGCTTTCTAAATGAGAGGGATCATCTTATGAGTTGAGAACTTTGGTCTCCGGTCACCTGTGGACTGGTTTGGGGAAGGAGAGAAGATCATTTGATCTCCCAGCACTCCCCTTCTTTGGGTGTCCCTTCCCCTAGGCACAGCCTAACTCACAGAGATTCTCAGCTCAGAGCACACTGCCTGGGGATTGTGGTGGCTGAGGCAGAGCTACTGGCCCCTCAGCCAGACCCAACAGTTGTACCTCCCTTGGAGTCCCAGATCCACAGGGTTGTCCTCTCTGTGTCTCATTTCTGCTAGAGGCCATACTGACTCTGCAGGGGCTCTCAGCCACTGACTGTACTAGCCTGCCCAAACCCTTGGTGACAGATAATAGCCACCAAAGTCCAGCAGACCCGCCAAACAAGGTAGGTATGACAGGCACCAGGCCTCCCAGGTCTGGAGAGCACAGTGGAGGGACCCCAGGACTTCCCAGAAGGCATCTGGAACAGCATCACAGTCTCCAGCTGCAGTTGGACTTCCTAACCTGGCAGCTGCAGCAGCACTGAGCTGACAGAGCACATCAATCTTCCTGCATATGACTAAGCATGGCCAAAACAAAAGAGAGCCAGATACACTGATCCTTGCCGAACTGACCTGCTTGAGAGTGGGTGCGCCCTTGACTGTCTGCAGAGTCCCAGATCCAGGGTCCTTCTAAACTAGCAGCTGGACATCGGACCCCTCCTACCCACACACCCACTATGGGAAACAGAGGTTCTCTTGGGACATTAAAGCCCCTGCTCTGCTAGTCCAAGAGTGCACCTGCTACATCTACAGTGCATGCACAAGTAATCACCCTAGAAGCCTTCAAGGCAGAGCCTCTCCCACACATTCAAGGGTTCAGCATTCTCTATCACTTTGCCCCTCAAGGCACATTTCCATGCATGTTCCCCCCCCATACACACACACACAGACACACACGCACACACGCACGCACGCACGCGCATGCGCATGCTTACCAGCATCTGCCCTTTTGCACCCTCATCTGCCCTTTGGGGTCCATGGACTTTGCTCCCACAGGTACAGCTGAAACACCAACGCACACGTTTGGGCCGCAGGACCTCTCTCAGCTTCCTGAAGAACTCTCCACATGCCGGAGAGAGACAGTACCAGCCTGAACTGCAGAATCCAGAAGCAAACAGGGAAGGTTATAGATAAGCCAATGGCAAAGGGTCGACGAAAGAACACATGCAACATAAATCAAAATATTATGGCTTCACCAGAAACCCTCAAAATTTATGGATATGGCAACTCATCGGAAGCACAAGAAAATGAATTTAAAACTATGCTTACCCAATTACTTGAGGCACATAAAGAGGAAATAACCAAATCTCTCAGAGCAATAACTACACAAATACAGACAGTCAAAGAGGAAATGAATAAATCTATCAATTATTTGGCCAATCTAAAAGAGGCTAAGAAAGAGGAAATAAACAAATTCCTTAAGGAAACACAGGAAATATAGCCAAATAAATAGAGGTCCAAGTAGAGTTACAATTAGAGAGGAAATAAACCCCAAAATAGAGACCATCGTAGAGAGACAGGAATCCACATTCAAACAGATGAAGGAAATGGTGCAAAGCATGAAAACAGAATTAGAATCAATAAAGAAAACACAAACTGAGAAAACCTTGGAGTTGGAGAACTTAGAGAAAAGATCAGGAACCACAAAGGTAAGAATCACCAATAGAATACAAGAGATGGAAGAGAATCTTTGGGGCTGAAGGTATACTCACAGAAATTGATACTTCTCTCAAAGAAAAAGCAAAATCAGAAAAGTTCCAAAAAGAAAACATCCAAGAAATCAACGATGCCAAGAAATGACAAAATCTAAGAATAATAAGAATAGATGAAAAAGAAGATTCCAGGCTCAAAGGACCAGAAAATATTTTCAAGAAAATCAAAGAAATTTTTTCCAACTTAAAGAAAGAGATGTCCATAACCATACAAGAGGCCTACAGGACACCAAGTAGACTAGAACAGAAAAGAAAATTCTCATGTAACATGGTAGTGAAAACACTAAATCTACAGAACAAAGAAAAGATATTAAAAGCAGCAAGGAAAAAAGGCCAAGTAATGAACAAATGTTAACCTATCAGAATCATACCAGATTTTGTAAGACACTATGAAAGCCAGAGTAGCCTGAGGAGATGTCATGTCTACTTTAAGTGAGCACAGATGCCAACCCACCAAAGCTTTCAATCAACATAGATGGAGAAAACAAAATATTCTACAACAAAACCAAATTTAAACAATATCTACACAGCAACCCAGCCCTTTAAAAGATACTGGAAGGAAAGCTCCTATCCAATGAAAACAACTACACCCAAGAAAACAAAGGATATAAATAATATCCCAACAAAAATCAAAGGAAAACAAGCAATGAACCACATTATGACCACCAACTCCACAATAAAAGGAGCTAACGTTCATAGGTCACTTTTATCTATCAACATTAATGGACTCAACTCTCCAATAAAAAGACACAGACTAAAAGAACGGGTGCAGAAACAGGATCCAACATTCTGCTGTATCCAAGAAATGTACCTCTGCAACAAAGATAAACACTACCCCAGAGTGAAGGGCTAGAAAAATGTTTTTCAAGCAAATGGACCCAGAAAACAAGCTGGGGTAGCAATCCTATTATCTAATAAAACAAACTTTCAACCAAAATTAATTAAAAAAATGAGGAGGGGCACTACATTCTCATCAAATGAAAAATTCACCCAGAGGACATCACAATTTTGAACATCTATGCCCCAAATACAGGAGCACCTACGTTCATAAATGAAATCACACATTGACCCAAACATCTTAATAGTGGGAAACTTCAACACCCCATTTTCATCAAGGGACAGATCATCTAAACAGAAGCCAAATAGGGAAACAAGGGCACTTACAGAGCTCCTAAATCAAATGGACCTAAGAGATGTCTACAGGACATTTCACCCAAACTCAAAAGAGTATACCTTCTTTTCAGCACCTCATGGAACTTTCTCCAAAATAGAACATATAGTTGGTCACAAAGCAAGCCTCAAAAGATACAAGAAGATTGAAATATTCCCCTGTATTTTATCTGACCACCATGGACTAAAGCTGGACCTCAACAACAACGGAATCAGTAAAAAGCCTACATGCACATAGAAACTTAACAACTTGCTACTCAATGACAGCTGGGTTAAGAAAGAAATAAATTAAAGACTCCCTATAATTAAATGAAAATGAAGGTACAACATACCCTAATTCATGGGACACAATGAAATCAGTGCTCAGAGGAAAATTCATAGCACTAAGTGCCTTCAGGAAGAAATTTGTGACATCTCATACAAGCAACTTAATGGCCAAACTGAAAGACCTAGAAAAAAAAGCAAACACACCCAAGAGGAGCAAACAGCTGGAAATAATCAAACTTAGGGCTGAAATCAATCAATTAGAAACAAATAAAACTATTCAAAGAATCGATGAAACCAAGAGCTGGTTCTTTGAAAAAAAATCAACAAGATAGACAAACCGTTAACCAAACTAACTAAAAGGCAGAGAGAAACTATCCAAATCAGCAAAATCAGAAATGAAAAAAGGGACATAACTGAAGACACCGAGTAAATCCAAACAATCACTAGGTTGTACTACAAAAGCCTACATGCCACAAAATTTGAAAATCTAAATGAAATGAACAATTTTCTTGATAGATTCTATCTACCAAAATTAAATCAAGATTAGCTAGAAAGATTGAATAGCCCTATATCCCGCCAGGAAATTGAAACAATCTTCCTTCCAAAAATAGCCCTGGACTAGGTGGATTCAGGGCAGAATTCTACCAGACCTTCAAAGAGTGACTAACTGCAATTCTCTTTAGACTATTGCACAAAATAGAAAAAAAAGGAACATTACCAAACTCATTCTATGAAGCCACTGTAACCTTGATACCTAAACCACACAAAGACCCAATAAAAAAAGAGGATTTCAGACCCTTCTCTCTTATGAACATTGATGCAAAAACACCCAATAAAATACTTGCAAATCGAATCCAAGAACACATCAAAGAAATCATCCACCATGATCAAGTAGGCTTCATCCCAAGCTTGCAAGGGTGGTTCAACAGATGAAAATCCATCACTGCAATCCACCACATAAACAAACTGAAGGAGTAGAACTACATGATCATCTCCTTAGATGATGAAAAAGCATTTGACAAAATTCAACACCCATTTATGTTTAAAGTCTTGGAGAGATCATGGATACAAGACACATTCCTAAACATAGTAAAGGCAATATACAGCAAGCCTATAACCAATAAGTAACTCAATGTAGAGAAACTTAAATCAATCCCACTGAAATCAGGATAAAGCAAGGCTGTCCATTCTCTCCATATCTCTTCAACATAGTACTTGAAGTCGTAGCTAAAGGAATAAGACAACTCAAGGAAATCAAGGGGATACAAATTGGAAAGGAAGAGGTCAAAGTGTCACTATTTGCACATGATATGATAGTATACATGAGTGACCCCAAAAATTCAACCTGAGAACTCCTTCAGCTGATAAATACCTTCAGCAAAGTGGGTGGATACAAAATCAACTCAAAAAAAAATCAGAAGCCCTCCTGTACACTGAAGACAAAAGGGCTGAGAAAGAAATCAGGGCAACAACACCCTTCACATTAGCCACTAATAACAGAAAGTACCTTGGGGTGACTCTTAACCAAGCAAGTGAATGAGCTGTTTGAAAAGAACTTCAAGTCTCTGAAGAAAGAAATTGAAGAAGATATCAGAAGACGGATATAACCTAGAACATCTGCTTGCCTGTAGCCCATGGTAGCTCAGTAACCAAGTGGTACTCCAGTAAGGGAAATAGGGACTATTTCTGACATGAACTCAATGGTGGGCTCTTTGGCCTCTCCACCCTGCAAGGACACAGGGGAAGACATTGCAGCCAGTCCTAAAGATACCTGATATACCAGGGTCAGATGATAGGGGAGGAAGTCTTCCCCTATCAGTGGACTTGGAAAGGGGCAGGGAATAGAAGAGGGAGGGAGGTTGGGCGTGGAAGGGAATGAGAGTGTGGGATTCACCTGGGATACACAGTTAATAAAATGTAACTAATAATAAATTAAAAGAAAAAAGAAATTCAAACTAAATAACTCCTAAAATTAATTCAAGATGTAATTAAACTTTAAGTAGGCAAATAATATACAATATGAGGGGCATGGGAAGAGATGAGGAAGGAAGAGAGAGAGGGCAGGATTGGGAAGGGATGAAGGTGGGGGCTACAGCTGGGATACAAAGTGAATACATTGTAATAAATAAAAAATTATATTAAAAACTGGAACAAATAGCTTAAAATTTTTATCAATATATAAAATTCTACATGCATGTGTCAAAAATAACCTTCTTTTGGTATCAGTTTACAGAATTATATAGCAATGTATTAAAATATTTGAGAATGAAATTAGTTTTATAGTTGAGCATATTCAATAATTCATGTTTTTCCTATTGTTTCTATATATTTTCTGTATGATACTTCTATACTCCCCTTTTTTATATTGATGTTATTATTCTTTTCACTTTACATCCCGATTCCTCTCTGTCCCACTCTCCCACCCTCTTTCCCATTTCCCTCATCTACTTTTCATCAGAAAAGTGCTATCCTATCATTCTTACCAACAACAACCCTCTGTGGAACATTAAGTCATATCAGGACCAAAATATTCTTCCTCCACTGAGGCCAGACAAGGAAACCCAGCCAGGAAAACATGATCAGAAAGCAGACAATAGAGTCCATGTCCACTTGCTAGGGGACTCACATGAAGAACAAGCTGCCCATTACTTTACATATGTGTCAGAGGCCTAGATTCAGTTCATGCATGTTCTTTGGTTGGTACTTTATTCTCTGTAAACCCTATTGGGCCTAGGTTAATTGCCTCTGTTGGTCTTCTTGTGAAGTTTTTGCCCCCTCTGTCCGTTGGCCCTTCCCCCCAACTCTTCCACAAGACTCCTCCAACTCCGCCTAATATTTGGCTGTGGGTCTCAGCAACTATTTAGATCTGCTGCTGGTTAGAGCCTCTCAGAGGACAGTTAAACTAGCAATCTTATATACTGTACCCTTTGATATTACAATTTTCTTAAACTTTATATCTCCACACTATATAGATTGTTTTTTGAAATTAGGAATCCTATCATGGTAATGTCTATATCATACTTGTCTAAAATAATATATAATATCACCCAGTATTGAGTTTCAGGTTCACTGAACTATACTACTAACTTCACAGTGCTGTAGTAAATATTAAATGAAAATGCCAATCTGACATACATAGGATGGTCATGGAGATGCTGGACTATGTCACTTAACAGGGTCTAGCATGCATGTGTTTTCATGAGCTAATTGAATGCTTGAAATCACATATGGGGTAAGTCGGAAAAGTCATACTATTACCTCTCTTGCAGATGAAGAAACTGAGGTTCATACATATTGGAACTAGGTCAAGTCTTTCCTGAAGTAATGTATCTGGATCCTAACTGTGCATGTAGGAATTACATTTGATACATTTACAATGTGTTCAACTGATCTGCTTGTCTCACTATGTGAAAACAACCTTCAGACTAAGGATAACATTTTCAAACATTAGTTTTGAGATACTTACAGGAGAATTTGGGTTATTTACAGCATTATTTACTTTCTAAAACCAATTTTATTAAAATTAAAGCTATTACAATGGTATATCATTATTAGCACTGATAGACAGAGAAGAGCATGAAAAAAGGCTTTGGGGTTGTTTCAGGCTACAGGAAGTAACTGTTGGTTGTTCCCCCTTTTTATCACTCCATTCTCCAACTTACACAACACTCTTCTGGTTAGATTGGCCACAAGAAACTTGCTGTTCTTTTGTGGATAAAGTCCAATGCTCAGTTTGTTCATTGGTGTTGATCCATGTCAACACTCTTCCTGACAATCTATTGTTTTTGACCAGATAGACAACAGTGAACAAGAGCAGGAAAATGATTTTATCTATATGAAAAAAAAAAAGAAAAGAAACCCCCAAACTTTCTTTTGTGTTGAAAACCAAAGAATCTTCACAGATGGCTTTGTCACCAATGTCAAGGCAATCTTCTATTGCCAAATGGCATAGCTTATTTCTGACTTAATGATGTGTTTTGGTTTTTAACGCTCCCGTAACTGAAAGAATTGTCATGAATTTCCTTGCCTTGGATTTCAGGGTATGAACCTGCTAATCAATGGCTTGGAAAAGTCAAGTTTTTAACTTGCTACATTATTCTACATTCCTCTGTGCATAAATCTGGCTCTTTTCCTGCTTGAAATTATAATGCGTATCAGAGTATTAAGAACTAAAGAACATTCTGGTATCATTTTCACAGGGATTGTTATCTAAATCCCGTAAGACTTCCATTTAAGACACTTCCTTTTCAGGAAAGGGGCAACCAGTCAGCAACTGAGTAAAATCTATGTCAATTACATTTTTTTCCTTTGGTCCGGCAGCTATCCTCTATTGGTTTGGAATTTCCAGACACAGCCAAAAGCATTTGAATGCAGAGAATGTGCAGATTTGTCAGTTACACATTTGCCTTTTTCATGTGAAGCCTTGTGGGAGGACAGTGAGGCAGCAATAGTCCTTGATATCCTTTAGAACTCAGGACATTCTTTTCCTTCTTCTTAATCTTTATTACTATACAAGTAGGACAAAACGCTTAATGTTAGAGACAACATACAATTGTTTCTGAAGCATGTCCATAACAGAACATGACACTATGGTAATAGAAACTCAGGAGAGACCCAAGGTCTTCTACAGCATCATCCATTGGGAGCAGTCTTTGTTTCTTCTAGATCAGAGCTACTGTTTTGTTTCTCTCTGTCTTATAAGTGAACTATTAATATCCCAAATCTTGGCTTAAATAACTTCTTTTTTATTAATTTATTAATTTTTATATCAATCACAGGTTAGGTACTTTGCATCCCAGGCATAGCCCCCTCCTTCATTCCGTACCACCCTCTTCCTCCCTCCCTCATCTCCCTCCTCCCCGCCCCCTCCAAGTCCACCAACGGGGGAGGACCTCCTTCCCTTCCATCCAATCCCAGCTTATCCTGACTCCTCAGGGCTGGCTGCAATGTCCTCCCCTGGGATCTAGCCAGTCAATCACTCCACGGCTTGTATGGGGGAGGGTCAAAGAGTCAGCCATCACGTTCATGACTGAAACAGTCCCTGTTTCCCTCATAGGGTCTTCAGAGTTATCATGGGCCCCATCTGAGCGGTTGTTCCAGGCCACATCCACACATGGTCCTTGGTTGTAGAAATCATCTCATACAAGACCCCTGTGCCCTGCTCAGTTTGGTCTTTGTGTAGCTCTTGTTCTCCCCAAGTCTCACCAACCTCCCCCATTTCTAACATCACTTCTCACCCTCTGCCAAAGGCTTGATCGCAAGTCTTAATATCTGCTCTGAAATACCAACTTCTTTATTGAATTCTTCACAACTTGTTTACCATCCTTTGTAATAGCAAGACTCTTGAATAACAGTAGTTACATTAAATATTATGTTGATTTGATATACTTTCATTTCAACAAACTTACATTCTTCATGGCAAAAAAGAAAGAAAGAAAGAAAGAAAGAAAGAAGGAAAGAAAGAAAGAAAGAAAGAAAGAAAGAAAGAAAGAAAGAAAGAAAGAAAGAAAGAGAGAAAGAAAAAGCCTTTTCTTCATGGCCCCTTTTCACTCAATACCATAGATTGGAGTAGGAAGATAAAAGTTTTCTGTGAAGTTACAAAGTGTGTTTAGCTATGTTTGAACCATTCTTGAGTTACTTTTCTCTGTTCGAATAAGATAGAAGAATTTTTTTTACAATATCTAATGTGTCTTTTAAAACACATAGGCAATTTACTTCATAGCTTATTTGTTAGCTAAAGCATATTGAACCGGTAAGGTCATAGCAGCTGACCAACTTTTAAATGACTATTTAAATGCAAAAAAAAAAAAAAAAAAAAAAAGACACAGACCCCAAGGCGCACAGTAGATACTTATAGTTTAAAGAAGTCAATCTTCGAAAGATCCAAGATGGCTGCCACGAGAGAACACTGTGTCTGAGGAGTAGGAGAGCAGAAACAACGCAGCG